>CM046035.1:88255476-88772976 GCA_025215565.1 Flaveria ramosissima
TTATAATCAGTAAACTTGCACTCTATAAACTTTACTCCTACAACTTTTGATTGAAACCATAATATCCCCTTAGGGTACTTAAAGCACCATCAGACACATTTTTTAAACGGTAAAAATACACTATAAAGTTATATCAAATGTCCTAACTTACTTTTATAATCAGTAAACTTGCACTCTATAAACTTTACTCCTACAACTTTTGATTGAAATCATAATATCCCCTTAGGGTACTTAAAGCACCATGTGGGTACCCAACACCGTCAAACGGATGCGGGGAGATGAATCGGTTTGCAAATTCGAGTTTTGGTAGTCAAACCGGGTTGTTGAGTTAAACGTTCTGTGGAAAACGATGCGGGAGTAGGTTACACGGGTATAACGAGTACACCATCAAAAGTAGTTTGGGTTCGAACAAGCGAGATGAGGTAACTTTGGGTGATTAGTTGATGGTGTGGGTAGTACACAAGCACCTTTATAGCACTTCAAACATATAATTAAACCTAAACCTGATAAACGTTCATTATTATGATTTTCTCTATACATCATACCATGTCACAAGGTGTCACATCTCATTCAATAACATACATAAACTACCGTTTAACTAGATAATAATACGTGTACTCATCAACTAAAAGAAAAGATCATGTTGTGTAACGATCCCATGTTGTTTCTTGATGTCAAAATATGTGACATTAACCAAAAACATGTTACATGTACAATGTTCGGATCGCAAAAAAACCTACAACCTCACTTCCTCTTGTTAGTCAAAAAAACTGGCATCATATAAAACCAGTAAATCAATCACTTTCAGCAAAGCTTTGGTGTCGCTTGTTGCGGTGAAGCCGGTGGCGACATCGATACATTCTTGTGACACGAAAGCGACGATGGCAACACCGGCAATCGATCATCATTCCTCTTTCGCTTTCGGCTAATCGAATCTACTGCTTTCGATCCCCGATTTTCGGTGTTCAATATCGAGTCTTTTAATCGTCTAACATCTGATAGCTTCACTGGTTTCAGTAGATACTCCTCTGCCCCTTCTTCCAAACATCTGTTGTCACCAAATGAAAAAATTGAATCAATTGAATGTTGTTTCAACAGTTTGTTTGATTGATGTTGTGTGTAACTGAATTGGGATCTTACCGATCGATTCGGGTTATGATGTTTTCAGAGGACATGATGACTACTGGGATCTCCTTCAATGTTGAAGAATTCTGTAAATTGATGAACATATGGGTATCAGATAACCATGGTGATGAAGCTCACATGTGTGAATTTTGAAATTGAAATGTTAAAAACAGATGAAATGAGATGAAAATAGATTTGCAGACCTTGATTTTCTTTAGAAGTTCGAATCCTGTCATCCCCGGCATCGAATAATCAGTGATGATCATGTTTACCTTCAAAACCTGCAATCATGAACAAAATACTTCGAATTAAGAAACTTTAACATCGATAGGTAAAGAATTGAAGACATTAATTAAAACTCATTAAATTCAAACTTACATCAAATTGAGTAGACTTTTTGTCTTCCTCTAACCCTAGATATTCTAAAGCTCTGCTTCCACTATCAACAACAGTAACTGCAACAATCAACCAATCCCACATCAATTATCCACCAAAATCAACTAATCAAAAGTTCAAAACGTTAAAAAAGAATCAAAATCCATAAATCTTTATCAAAATCTTACCTTTGAAGGAGGAGATTTTGAGGAGTTTCTCGATGACCTTGCGATCGATGTTGCTGTCATCAACGGCAAGAACGTGCAACTCTTGAGACTTTGAGGGTGTAATTTGATCATGAGTCATCGTCTCCATTGCGATTGAAATCAATCAAGATGAAAGATTGAAGGTTTGTGTGTTGATTATGTGGAAAATGTTGAAGAATATGTAGAGATATGGGTGTGAATATATATATGTATATGTATATATGTAAATGGGGAAAGGAGACAGGAAGGAAGAAGCGATCTTGAGGAGATTGGGAGATCTTGGGAAATCTAAATGGCATAATCACACATGTCTCCTCTGACCCACCGCCTTCTTATTATTATTATTATTGTTATTATTATTAATTATCCTTTTCAACGTTATAAAATCAATTCACACGTCTTGACTTCCTTTTTTAATTTCAAAATGAATAAACGGTCCGTTGATATAAAATAAATAAATAAATTTTTTTTTTGAACGGCAACTTTTAGTAAAAAAAAAGTTTATTATCTATAATTCGGTAATTCTATAATAAGATTTTTATAAAATAAATAAATCTATTATCTATAATTCAATAATAAGAAACTAAACATGTTACCTGCCTTAAACAAGGGATTGTGATTGTAATTATTTTTTTAAGGAAAGAAAATGTAATATGAATAAATCTACTATTGGTGTAATACACTTGTTTATCTATATGTTTAAGTGATTTAATATTGCCTTTTTAAAAATTCAAATTCTTATAATTACAAGATTGAGCGGAACTAGGAGGAAAAAATGTTATTGAAAAAAAATAGTTTCAAGGAAATAGATTTAACACTTTTGCCTGTTCCAAAAAAAATAAATTATAATGTTTTTTTCTTTTCTTTTAACTTTTAAATCTTTTAATCAAGGTATAACAAGGTGGTAATTTTAAGAAAGGTAGAGCGAACGATCAAATGAACGTAATTACAGAGTAAAGAGCCACACAACCTTGAATTGATCCACATTCAAATGGTATGCAAATCTTTCTTTTATATCTCTCCACCATTCTTTCCAATTGATGCCTCTTTCATGATGATCTCTGTGATTAATTTCAATGTGATCATCACAACATTCATTAGATCCTATTAAATCCGGAATTACGTTCGATTCATGAGAAATTTCTACGATAATCATGGGTTTTTCTTTATTTGAATGCCCACATTACTAGTAATGTGTTGTGTCGATTATTAACTTCGCTATTTTTAGTTTTTGTGCCTAATGGGTGTCTCATAATGGAGTTTGTATGCACAAATAATCAAATTGTTGTCTCTTCCATAGATGATTAACATAAGATGTTACAGATCTATAATGGATGAATTGAATTCTTAGAAGTTTGATGTTTGTGGTTAATTATGGATTTCTTATATTTATTTTGCATATTTGGGTTTGAAACAATCTGCTTATTATTGAAAGGATTAAATTACTTTTCTTCACAGGATGCAAAAGATTCTGGAGATGGTAAGCAAAACACTGCTGATATGACACAGTTTGTAAGTTCCTTATAACCTATTGTTTCAATTATGCAAAGTTAAAATTAAGTCTTACATCTGACACCTTAGACAAATCCCACATGAGTACAAATAGCATCAAAGCAAAGCCGTGAGCTCCGTAGACAAGAGGACACTATTAGTTGGTATGAAGTGTCAGATGATACATTAGATATAATTGTTGTTTTAAGTCATTGCTATAGAACTATTGAAGCTAACATATTGTGTCTATCACGTCGTTGCGTTACTTCAAATCTATGTCTATTTGCTTTAACATACAATTCTTGAATGTCCATATAGAGTAATTTCTGACTGCCTTATAGCTAAAAATCTCCAAATTTGTTTAAAAGAAGTTACTCACTATAGAGCAGTGGCGGACCACAATTTTTTTACTGATGTCATTATTCGATTGTGTTAGATGAATTAGTGCTATTCAATTCACATATACATAAACAACACAAAAAAACGAGTATGGACCATGGTCTATTTCTTAATTTTAACTTGTAGATTGAATCTCCATGACACAACTATTAGTAACACCATTGTTTTGGCAGGTTCAAACTCTTCTTCAGCAAATGGTAAGCTTGCAAATGCTTGCATGATTCTACTTACAATACATTTACACTTCATATTTGTACTCATTGGTTTTGTCTTTGCAGCAAAACAGATTCCAAACAATGTCAGACTCAATTGTTTCAAAGAATATCCTTTTTGCATACCTGTTTATTACAATTGAATCGTCAGAATATTGTGAAGCTGAACTAATAAGTATTTTGATAGTTGGCGTATAGTTTAACTAGGTCTTAACCCATACGCGTGTTCTTCGTTAAATTTAACCACATATATATATATATTTATATTCATCTTATATCTTTAAGACTTAACATTTTCTCTTGGGTCTTATAAGATTCAAATACTATCATGCCATTTCTATCTGAGTAGCCTTAACGACAATGCACTTGACGAGATGGGAGAAAGGATTAGCGAGTTGGAGCAAAGCATCAATGATCTTAGAGCGGAAATGGGAGCCGAGGGCACGGCACCTCCTGCGGCACCATCAAAGACACCTGATGGTGAATGAGATTGGGTTTTGGTGCAACTTTTGTTTCCCTTGTTGCTTACTGCATTTAGATATTCTAAATACATCACTTTGTATTAATTGTTACTCATGTAAAACATATCAGTTCCATATAACTTAATAGTTTTTAATGTTTTTCCTCCTTTATTGTTTATATATTTTCATAAAATTAAACCGGGATTATTGGTTTAGATAATTTGATAATCTCTCACGATGAGCCTAATTATAGATTCAACGCAACAGATATTGAATTCAAATGGCGGTTTAAATGCGAATAAAAGTACACTAATGCATTATACACGTTATAAAATTTCATAATTTTTATTATACATTCTTATGTAATATACGGTCCTATAATGCATTATCTATTTCCTTTAAAGATGAGTCAGGCATTTACAGTCGTATGTGATCTCGATATCGGTGTTGGTAGGCCTATGAAATTTGTGGAACTTTAAACATGATGATATTTTTAAGTATTTTTCATGTATGTTTTTGTATGTAAGAGCCGTTAAACAACATGATTAAATTTGGGGAATTTTAAACATGATGAAATTATTAAAGTGGATTATAAAAGTCTCCAGCACCCTGGAATGATTGATTAAAGTTAATTACATACTAACTTCTTTTGAACTCACCAACTTCTTCCTACTCAACAAGCATAGTAGGAATGTACCATATATATTGTGGTACTTATTTGATCTATGAATTCATTCAAAGCATGTTCAGTTGGGAATAGACTATTGTGGTACTTACGTCATCAATAAGGGAAAGATGAAGCATCTCAATAACTTTTTTTACACTGAAAATTTAAAGGATAAAAAAACAAATTGAATGGTAAGTTTTCATTATGATTTATAATTTGTTGGTGAAAATAATTATTTTTATTTGATTATATACCTGTGTCATTTATGTCCCTTTTTGTTATTGATTCTAAATCGATCATAATCATGTACAGGTTGAAAATTACTATGTTAACGTCTTAATTTTGTTGTCAATGAAACTCTTAAAAATAATGAGTTACATGTTTATGGCTTATTACCAAACCTTGCAAAGATAATATAACATCGTATCATTAACAATCACAAGATGACATAATAACAAGTCGTCCATAATGTTTCTATAAACTTAAACTCAACCTCCCTAAACAACAACTAGAATGTCAGCGTAACTAAAAATAGATATTAAATCACACATTGGTTCATATGAACACCTTATTAACCTATATATAAAATTTGCAAAAAAGAAATGACAAATTATACATGAAAAACATGGAAGTACTTGGAGTTGGGTGTGTACCTTTTCAATATTTGTCACAACGTTCTTTAGAAATATAGAAACCTGGCCCACAAAATATATGAGAACATGCTTTCTTTCACGTTACACGGTGATTTCATGGATTTCATAGATTCGGTGTTGTACTATTTAAGAAATTAAAATAAAAATAAAAAACTATGAAAAACATAAATCATAAAATCTTTTATGATGTATTTCTAGAGATATAATATTTAGAGATACGTTTTGTTTATTTCATATATATAATTATAAAATTAAAAAATGTCTAAGAAAAACTAGATTCCTAATCTTCTAGAGATATGATAATTTATTCTTTCATATATATATATATATATATATATATATATATATATATATATATATATATATATATATATATATATATATATATATATATATATATATCTATATATAGATATATATACATATCTATCTCTATATATATATATATATATATATATATATATCTATATATATATATATATATATATATATATAAATATATATAAGGTCTAGAAAAACTAGACTTATAATCTTCTTTTTTCAACAGCAGCAAAGAACATATATAAAATTAAAAGAGCTCTACCAAGTAGGTAGAACAAAACTGTACACCAGGGAGTAATTAAAACAACAACTACATCAAGTTTATAATCTTTTAAATATATAATTCTGCAAAAACAAGAATAACTAACGTTACTTGCGACCTTTTACACTGGTAACTTTTGGTGAGATGTTGAAAAAACAATGCAAACCATCTGAAAGTCAAAGTCAAAAAATTTGATTTAAATACTTTTTTTGTGGTCCAAAGGTAAAAACAAGTCAATAGAATAAATCAAAGAGACAGAGACATTTTGATTTTTAATCATTTAAATTTTAAATTATATTGCTGATAAAAACACTGATTGACATACTTTAAAAGATTTTGTTGTTTGTAATAAAGTGACAGGGGATATGAAACAGTTTTCATCATTATTTAAATAGATCTTCTTCTCTGACCCACCAAAATCTTCAAATCTTGAACCTCCCTGCCATCAAGGGAATCATTCATTCTATTTCATTTTAATATTTCCTAATATTATAATAAGTAGTTATCGTGTGTGCATTGGTTTTAATTTAATCGTTGTTATAAAAAAGGGTAGAGTTATACAAATGAAGACTACTAAAGTAACTAACGAATACATTCATGTTCATCTAGATTAAGATATTATCCTAACGCGTACCTAAGTTTGCCTAACTAGCGAATTAGATTTCAATCAATTTGTTAGTTGTTTTTAGTGTGTACATAGTGTTGTACGCTAGAACACAAACTAACAGATACAAAAATAAATCAATATGTCCATCCATATCCAATTTCTTGGCTATAATATCTACTGAGACTAAATTAGCATCCGATGACAACATAAAAACTTTCACATCTAGACTGCAAAACATGACATTTGATTTGGAAGAATAAAGTGTCTCGAGCAACCTCATGGGTACGTTGAATTTATAATATTTGATGGACTAACGAAGGACCGTTCAGTGTATTTCGGACATACAATCAATGACCAAAACATGTGTTCCTAACTAATTGCATCATAACCGAATCTGTGGGCAATTTCTTGGATCTCATTACCCACATATACATTACATCTCATCATCAACATGATTTCCTTAGAAAAAAAACAGGCAAATTGTTAAGAATCACAGATATATTTACTTTAATCAATTAACATGAGTTATCAAAAATTTTGAGATCACAAATTTTTATATAAATAACTTTATGATCTAACTTTTAACATAAACACCAAGAATTTGTGAGAAAATCACAAAAATACTGCTTAAAACCCTATCTTTAACAATTATATAAAATCTACCGTTGATAACCAACACTAGTTGATAGTATATCATATGAATACTATTAGTATATCATAATTAGTATATAATAAAAATAAGATAACACAAATAAGACAATAATTAACATAAATGACATAATTAGTATATCATTGACGTTCTTGTATTGTCTTGAATACCTTACGCTTTTAAAACATTTGAATACTATTTCATTCTGCAAGTCAATCGCTTCAATCACGTTCATCATTTGTGCCTGAATCATCACAAAAGGTTTCTTGTGTGGTAGAAGAAGTTACTTTTGAAAATAACTTGCTTTAGAAAAACAAAAATGAAGGTACACAAGAATTTTATTCTATACGCGACTCATACTACTGTGGCCTACACCCTATGTAGATAATAAACTTTTATTGAGGATACAAAATCATAATGTATATACATACTCAAATGGTATTCACAATTATTTTATACGTATTTTTCTGTAATATCATCATACTAAAAAATGTTATATAATTGTTTTATCGTTTATATCAAGATGTGTGTGCGTATAGTATGACTATCATAATATATAATACTATTACATCATGAAAAATAGTTTTTGAATTGTGGTGATTATATTAAAAAACTAGCAAGATGCCAGTAAAAAAAACTACAAACTAGAAAGCAAAATCATTTCAGATTGTCAACGAACAACAACAAAATTAAAATCACGTCAGGTTTTACCCAAAGAAAAACGTTAAGGCTTTTATCTTCTCCACAATTGTTTGAGCTTTGAAGGCCTTTTGGTTATAATTATTTTCATTCCTTGTTTTTCATATCATATACCAAAAATTGTAATAAATAAATGCCACATTATAACAACACATAAAAAATAGTTTTTTGGTAAAATTTCAGTTTGCTATGGCTATTTGGTGGCGGATTTTGTGTTTGTTGTGCAGGATTCTTTTCACTACAGGCGTGTCGTTCGTTGGTAAAAGAGATTTTATCGCACGCGGAGTCGTTAAAAGAGAAGAAGAACGGGAATAAGACAAGCCATGTTGAAGTATTAGCAACACTTTAGAATAATTGGTTGTCAGGAAATAATAAAGTTTTCAATGGCAAAGCCTCTTCAAAACTCAACTATATCTAAGAAAATCGATGACATAATATTTTTATGGATGACAAAATGTCTAGAAATATTCTTTCAAACTGGAAAGCAATGGAGCTGTTGAGGATAATTCTATTTTAATATCACAACTTCGGTGTTTTTTGTTTTCTTGGTTATGTATTTTGTTCTTACTTTATTTAATGCAATTCTTTGTAATTCCTTAAGTTGTGTTGTTAAAAAAGTAGCAGTCAAAAAAATTGCATTATATAGAGCAAAAAGCTAGATAGAAAGTACAATGAGAATTAATACAAATTACAATACAAAAACTACTGCAAGAGTCTCGACTTAAAGCATTCACAATTCATCACTTATAATCATCTTTATAATTACATAAATAATTATTATTTTTTTCCTCTATTTTTCATTAAATAATATTTTTTAATACCTTTATTATTGTCTCTCTTATCCGTTCATAATCACCTTAAAAATATTAAAAAAAATTTAGAGGTTGTATCATGTTTCCCTAAATTAAAATCACAAACATGAAGTTAATATCCTCCAAATATAAATAAGTATTTAACATAATTATCTAAAACATGACTGGTTAATAGACGAACACAAACGAACGTTAACGAACACATTATCGAATGTTCACGAAAATAAATAAACGAACACGACCTGTGTTCATGTTCGTTCGTTTAACCAAACGAACATAATTTTCTTGTTCGCGTTCGTTTTTTTATAAAACGAATGAACATAAACCAAACTTTCACCGAACAATTCACAAACTGATCGTTTAACATTCGTTTCGTTTGCATCACTAAATGCACCGTAATATCCTTGACTTATTGTATCATACAATCCATCACCCATTATTCTATAAATAGAGAGAATACTTGTTATAGTCTTGTCACCAGATACATGAATGATTAGCTTTACAAAAAGTGATCGGGGGAGAAGGTAAAATGACCTTTTTGGACATGAATTATTTCATGTGTTGGGTGGTGGTGGGCCATATCAGGGGTATAAATGTCATATGACTTGACTTGTTACCCTTTTCACTCCTCGGAAGCACACACCCAATCGCCGGCATAAATAAGACATCGATGGCCTCCCTGTTTCTGGGAAAAGATAACGCTACTATTTCAACTACCTTCTTCAACGGTCAACAAACTTAACTTAATTTTACGTTTCATCGTTTAGTTTTCTCAACAATATGTTTTAACTAAGGGTTTGGAGGTGCGATTCCGGCTGAAAAACAAATAGACGGACCCGATAAGATAACACATATTTTTCGAAGTAGGATTAAACATTTGTTGTTAAAAAAAAAGTTGTATACGATATATATTTAAGTTTTCTTCTACAAGTGGTCTCGGGTTTCTTTTTCTTTTTTCTTTTTTTTACGCCAAGGTGTCAAGTTTCGTATTTGACTAACGAAGATGATCGGATAGTTCAATGGTCCGTCAGTGATCCATATAATCGTTCAAAAAAATATATATATATTTTAGAGTTATAGAGTTGTTAGCTTAGTAATAAGAGTCAAATAGTTACGAAAAATCATACGACATTAAACCTGATTAAAAGTATTTTACGGGGGTCGAAATTGATACTGATGTTCAAAGTTTATATATATTTAAATTATCAAAGTGGCATCCTAATAATAAATTGTCTTCGTTTTAGTTTAAGATGTTGAACCTTTAAATCCTATATAGCATGTTGATATAAATGTTTAATATAAGCTGATTCAAAAGTAACTCTAATAAGAGTTTAGATTAAAAGTTGAATATACATAATCTTAGGTTGTTGTTATCTGCACCAAATTGGTTTTTACGAGTATATTTAAAAGTCATCAATCACTGTTTTGCTCCAAAAGGCAATAAATCCGCCTCGAAATTCCAGCGTGGCCGATGTCATTATTAATGATATTTATTTAGTAATTACTTTACATCGTTATACAAAAAAATGTCATGTTAACTTTATTTTCTTTAAATTAAAAAGAATTGTTACCGTTATTGTAATAAATATAAAAATTATATTATTCCTAACAAAGATTTACCTAAAATTTATTGGATTTTCTGTTATTGTTTTATGAGATTCGGATTCAAAATGTTGGAGATACTTGCTACAATAAGCATAAGTTTCGAGAGGTGATCGTTTTTAACATCATCGACAGGGGATTTCAGTACTTTGAAGGACATATCACGTTTATTCGTAGGACGATATATATTAATTAATATTAATAATACATAAAAGTAACTAATAGCAAGATATGGATGAAATTAAAAAATAATAATAATAATTATTAAAGATACGGTGGCGGTGGGGTCCACAAGCCAAGAAAGATACGCGTCCAAGTGGGTGGATAGTGGAGATCGTACACCTGATCCACCAAATCAAATCCTTCAAAATATGGATATCAGAAAAATAATATATATTTTATTCTAACATTCTAAGATTAATACTCTTAAAATTCATTAACATAAACTACTAGTTATTAACTAGTTTTGAACATGTGATTATTTTAAAAGAATAATCACTAATAAAGTGAGTGAAAATTCTTTTATTATAATTCTAGTATGATACGATATCTTCATCTTATTCACTTTGTCTTTTAATCACTCTGACTATTCGAGATAATATAAAGAAGTAATGTTGAAATAATAATCTGATATCTATAATTGCATATATTACGGATTAATGATTAACAGTCATGGAGTGAGAGAACCGTAAACAAGCTATTGTTAGCATTGCCAAACTGAAAGATGATTTTTTTCATGTGAAAATTAACCGGCATGAGAATAAATATTTGTTTTGAAAATATAGTAGTTAGATCAGAAAAAGTAGAGTGCGAGTTCTAACCTTTTTAATAAAAATACCGGGTAAATATACTAGTGCCAGCGTCAAAATGTGCCTCCTAGACATTAAGGAAACTACAATACGTGGGGATAGCCTTCCTTATGGTGTTGGTAGGGTCTATTTGGTCACATGTCCCATGTGTCGCACTGTGCTCACAGGCTCGTGTATAGAGAGTCATTAGGGGTGCAAACGAGCCAAGTTGCTCGTGAGCTACTTGAGATCGGATCGCTAAAAAACTCAAAACGAGCCAAGTTATATCGAGCTCGAGCCTGCAAAAAGATCATTTGATTATCGAGTTCGAGCCTCACACATTGAGCTCGAGCCGGCTCGGGAGCCTAAACGAGCTTTTTTATTTATATATTTTTTTTAATTTATTAAATATATATATATAAATACTTTTTGTTACGTGTGAAATTATGATATAATATGTATAATGTTATATATATAAAATATATAAATTTATATAAAACATTTATAAATAATAACTAAATAATAAACAAACCGACCCGAGCCGAGCTCGAGCTTGAAAAGTACTAGAAGAGCCCGGCTCGAGCTTTGAAAATAAAGCTCGAAACGAGCCGAATTTGAGCCTGCGCCCTCTTAAATCAATACGAGCCGAGCTCGAGCTTATATGAGCTCGGGCTCAGCTCAGCTCGTTTGCACTCCTAGGAGTCATATACAGATCTTTTTTCAGCTTGGAGTTGGGTTTTAAATTGCATCGTTTATTTGATCATTTTCAGTTTGGATGCTAATCTTTATTATTGAAATCGACAGTTAAATTAAAATGCACTTAAACACACATATGAAACCAGGAAACACACCAACGAATCTAAAACCCTAGTTTCCTGATACAAAGAATTTTAATCTCTCAAACAAATCAATCTAAAACAACAGGGGGTGAGCTAACGACATACATCCACATGATGCATCATCAACACTCACGAGCACCAACAATCGAACCTCAACTAACAGATAGTATATCCAACTATCCAAGTGAGAAAACATATATGTGAAAAAATAGTGGACTTTTGAGAATAAAAATCAAGCCTCAAGTTGTTGGTCAAAACTTAAAACAACGAGTATGCATTATATTAAAAAGGCCCACTTGACCAAAAAGCCCATTATGATCAATCAGATCCATGCAACCTTTCAAAGCCCATGTCCACCAACCTTTCAGAACCAATTCGTCGCAGCCCAACAACAATCCTTTTACTTTCTAGAACCCAACTAAAACTAGAAATGAAATTTAATTCATTAGAATAGAGCACAACACCAAACCTACATATGAAAATTGAGTTGTATTTTTACTGAGTTGTTCCATATCACACGTAAGGATGATCCGAATCAGACGAAAAGCCTAAAACTAGAACCATTTGAGACGGGTACAAGATGGTCGATTGGTATGACTTTCGTTTTAGAAAACTACATAGATTTAGGACAACTATAGTATTGGATGGTACTTGTTTTAATATCGATCATATAATCATTAGAAAGTTGAACGTAATTTAGGTTGGTTTTGCCATTGGCTTAAATATCATAAATTCGGTAATGATCAAACAATTACGAATTGTGAGAGTTGCACTTGAGCACATTTTTTATCAGCATTTTTGAAGGTGGAAGGTGGAATATAATTTGAATATCTTAGTTATGTTTATTGTTTTGTCGTCAAATTTGTGACAGTTTGACGCTAAAAATAAAGATAAAAGACAATCTACTGTATATGTTCTATTCTACTGCCATAATGTATGGATTCATATTCTTTTATATGTTCTTCCCGTTAGGGTGGAGGGGTGAAACCCAAAGAACCCAAAACTACCCAAGCCATACCGCAATAAAAAGTTGTCAGATCATTTTAACCTAAAACTAGTGGGTTTGAACCCAAAACTACCTTATCTATCCGAAACACACACACTCGGCTTCTTCAATGGGTTCAAAACCCAAGAAGTCTGCTAGCAACACCAAGCCACTGTACCTGCGGCAGTGTTCCCGATCTACCCGAATCAACCTGAAGATGAACTCGAGCTCAACCCCGTCCACCCTAAACATTTAGTCAGGTTGGGGTCCCAAAAAACATCAAACTGAGTATATTATTAACCTGTTATGAACACCCTTATCTTTTGACCAAACCCTTACTTGCATAAATCAATATTCAAACAAAGATTCAAGATGCAAGATTTATGAAATAATACAAATGCCATTGTATAATCAAACATACACAACAAAAAGAATAAACTAACTTTATTATCTTATTACATATGGAACAAGCAGCTGGAGAAATGGAGGGGTTTGGCCATAAGAAATGGTGTCAAATCTTGCTTTGTTACAAGATAATTTCTTGTTGAACACTAACATTAAGAGTCTTGTTAGGAAGGACAATGCAACTGATTACCACTACTTCATCTTCAACATTAACAGCTTCACCTGGATTTTAGTACATTTTACAATTGACTTCTTATTAATCAGATAAGTGGAAGTTGATTTCTAGAGTCAAAGAGTTGACTATCTGGACTCTTACCAAGAATGGTTACTCCAAGCTTTGCATTGGGATCTCCTTCAGCCTGGACACGCGACCACCGCCCAATTGAACATTTCCAGCCAACAATTGAGTGGATAACAACTGCATTTTCCTGAAATCACAGGACAATGATGTTAAGCTACAAATGTAATCCTTTAAGCCTGCAGGCCAGTGCTGAACTGTAAATTTATAAACCTTGATTTCAACATCATCAAGAATGATACAGTTGATCAACCGCACACCAGCTCCAATACGTGCATTGGCAGATATCGAGACATTTGGACCAATCTGTGCAAATTGGAGATCAATATAGGAAGATATATATCATATTGTGAATAGCAGTTGGTATTTCAACCTATTTAATGATAAATGGTAGGTTCATAAGTTTGGTTATGTTTTGACTCTAACTAGGCAAATGGGTAGCAGAATATTTGCTTCACTAAAAGCATATTTATAATGCATAAAGCCTCCTAAATCATATTATTCAAAAAAGTTTAGATCACTTACATCAATGATATAATTGTTGTTAACATACTTGACAGACTAGCTATTTATTAAAAAAGATAAAATTTTGGACAAGATGTTTTCAGGTAATCCTTCCTGAACGTAAGTACGTAACCTATTTCCACTTGTCCCAAAAATTACCTGTTTAACACATTACCCAACCATCCAATTGGCCAACCCTGATATTAAAGATCCAACTGACATTGTACGAATATGAACAATCTTATTGTCACTTGTGTTGGCAAAAACTTTCATTTAAAAAAGTACAATCTTTTGTAAATGCAACTTCTATGTTGACAAAACACTCAAGACTTTTATATATTTTCAAGAAAACTTAAAAGGACCCGTAAGGGAGAGCCCACTAACCTTAGCAGTTGGATGAACTTTTGCTGACGGGTGAATATAAACGTCACCACTTATGGTGGCATTTTTTGTACCATCCCCTTGGGTCAAAAGATGAGGTGAGGTGTAACGAAATAGGGAAAGATACAAGCCAGAGCATTTTAAGGACATCCTGCATAAATGTGGAAAAAACAAATTTATGAATGAATTAAAAGATTTTAGATAATTGATTTATGCTTATGAGGGCTGCTTACCCAGGTGTTTTTATTTGTTCCCAGAAATCCATAGTTTCATAAGTGTACAACTGTTTCTTTCCTGCAAGCGGTGATAGTATATCTTGATCTAATCTTACGAATTCGGCAGGAAGACTCCTGTCAGATGAACTTATATCAGGACAGAATGTGAGAGAATACAAGCTATTGTTATCATTTTTCAGACGCATAATCTATTTAAGTACACAAGTGTATCATTAATACAAAAATAGGGAAGTTTAAGTCACTACATTAGTACCTTGTTGCTGACTGTAGGGCTTCAAAGCTAGATTGACGTCTTAGATTAGCTGCAAGAGAATAAAAGTACAGATTTAATGTGGCATGATACTACAGGGGTGAAATCTCACCTAAAAATTCTACAATAGTCTTCCCATAATGACAAACAAGTTACAACTGTGCATGATTTTATAAGAGTATATATAATGATAGGATAATATCTGTTTTAAGGAAGTGAACAGAGTGATGCAAAACTGTAAATCCTTGAAAAAGAACATGATAGCAACCTCTATCTTTTCGCTGTGTGGAAACACCCTGAATAGCAGTGAAAATCTCTGGCGTAAATACATACACACCACAATTTATTCTGTCACTAACCTGTAAATTAGATAATATATTAGACCAAGAGTACTTGCATTCAATGCAAGGAATGACTTAATTAGTTCAGCAAGCCAAGTGGTTGACTTTGACTTTACTCAAGCACATACAAAAGTTTCAGGTTTCTCCGTATAATGCAGCAATTCATTGGTATTAGGATCAGCTACCAGCTCCCCAAATTGGTCTGCTGATTCAGGGGAAACCTACACAACAAAGCAGAAGAAAACAAGGTATAACATATGCCCGAATCAAATAATATTCATCAACCAATAACGTATTAGTACGATTTTTTGTACACTTTACTTACCTTTATTACAAGGATCGTTCCCATCCCACCATATCGTTTATGAGCCTCTATAATAATATCAAGTATTAGAATTTTGATCTTCATGTCATGATTTACATTCAAGAAAATTTTAGAATGAGCCTAATTACCAAGCATCTGAGATAATGGGAAACTGCAGCAAACATCACAGTTCAGCAAGAAGATGTGTGACTGTCAGGAACAAAAAACATAGCACCACATTACAAATCTTTATCACTTGACAGGAGCTCAAAATTTTTTTAACTTCTGTTTTCTGTTTTCCTTTTAATGAAGACAATCAAGAATTAGAAGGCGAAGGTTAATACCGGATTATCTTCCATGATCAGATCTCTGAAATTGTAAAGTCCACCAGCAGACCCATGTGGCTTGTCCTCTTTCAAGTATCTATTTTGGAATTACATAAAGAAAAATTAAGCTCAAATTTGACACCATAAAAATGCTAATTAATAAGAAGAAAAAGATTCAGGTGTTACTTGACAGGGACTTTCAGCTCATTAGATATGGATGACACATATAGGGCAAACTCTCGCTCCTCATAGAACCCAACAAGATAGATCTGTACTAGGTTTGGTATCTATAACAAGAACAAATATGCATACGAATATGAAGTTAAATACTTTTAACATTAAACTTTGTAATCACGAGTCATATTAACATTTTTCAAGAAGAAACTACCGCTAAACCTAACCATAACTAACTGATTTTTCAGGATTCTGTTTAGTTATTACATAGAGCATACCTTTTTACAAGCAGAGATTGGATGATGAACCATTGGTTGTCCTGCCAGTGGGAAAAGTGGCTTCGGAATATTCAGTGACAATGGCCTGAACCGAGTACCTAAAACACAACAATATTCCCAACATGAACAAAAAAAAAGTAGATTCAAATGAATTGTTAACTTCAAAAAACATCCATACAATCAAATCAGAAAATTCTCCCTCTTCACAATCACATTCTACGTCAACAACAGTAAGATCTATTCCCAAATCAACGGCAAATTCAGATCATAGACTGTGCCATAACAACATTACATCCAAAAACAGAAGCAAACAAGTTGTATGATCCGCTACAGCACGAGATCCAGTGAATCATTATCAGTCGTAAGCAATTGATATACAATTGAAGTTAATCAACAAGGAATTAAGCACACCTTTTGTTGGACCACCAACCATGATCACCGCAACAGCTCTTTCGTCTGTACTCATCATCCCCATTCGATACGTAGATCTCCGTCACCAGAACGCAACGCGAGTGTGTTTGAATGGAACAACGTTGAATTGGCGCGTAATTAGGTACCGATTGAAGCTTCCAGAAGCCGAATTGAGATTGTAGAGTGTGGTGAATGGATTTTGTTAGCGAGATCTTGAAGAGTGACGATGTGGTTGAAATGTGATGAAGGAGATCTTGAATGAGAATTGAAGAAGAAGTGTACCACTGGATCGGGGATAATTACATGGTTTATCTCTATGGCCAATTTAGGGGGCCCGCTTAGCCGAGAAGCCGACACTTCAACTTTTTTTTTTTTGTTAGATATTTCTTTTGTTTTTATAAGGTGTTGAAAATTTGATTTTATAAAAGTGTTTAGAATCTTTGATAATAAAAGTTTACTTGCCGCTTGACTTAGCTTTTGTTTTATGCAGGAGTTGAGGAAGGATTGAATGTACGTAATTTTACCCTATATTTTTATGTGAAAATTGTTATGTTTCTTTACTTTCAGTTTTATAAAACTTCATTGAAATTTACTAAAACTTCACTTACAAACATTTTATTTTCTAAAACTTTCTTTAAATTCTGTAAATCTTTGTTTAATTTCGTAAAACTTCATGAAGTGATGTTTCATCATACACTACAAGCAATTATGGATCTTATGTTTTGCCGTTTGATAATTCATTTTTTGAAGTTGGATTTGTTATATTATTAATCTTTATTATGCATCACAAAGTTTGATCCATGTAGGGAAAATGTGTTTAGTGATTGGATGGTTGAACTGTGGAATCAATCATGGTTTTACTGTGTCTGCAAAAGTCTGTCATTTTGAGTTGTTACTTAGGCGTTCTATACACAACATGGCTATGAAAATAAATGTTGATTTCCAAATTTTGTAGAAAGCTTTAATATGTAGCAGTGCTTTCGACAGTCGATCTATACCATTCGCTAAACATCTATGATGTCCATTACTTTTCATGTTGAATTGAATATATAAGGTATTTAATTATAAGCAAACAAGTATTCGAATATTTAAGCATTTGACACAAATATTAACTTGTCCATACATATGAGGTAAAACATTTCCTTTGAACTTTGCCGTTTAAAAATAATACCAAAGTACATAATAGGGGTAGAGTGCTCACATTAACAACAAATAAAACGACTAATGTTCTTGGAGCATTATAAGAAACCTTGACAAAGGCTTGTGATGTATATTTTATATTTGATACATGAACACATGATCAACACTATTGTTTGTTTTCTCATATATATGTTCAACATCTTGGAATCTCATTTCACCATCAGGTCATTTCTGAATTGTTTTTACACTTAAAGTAACACTGTAATCATAAGTCAAGAATATTGAGTATTGAGGTTTTGTATTACGATTAGGAGATATGTAACCTTGCTTCGTAAGGGAATGATTTACTTTACAACTATTCTTGGTATGGTTTGGTTGACTCACCATCGAGCAACTATCAAACCTACTCTAAACGAGTCATCTTTGATTACTCGTATCAGCTTGAATTTGTAAACCAAATAGGTGATTAAAATAAATATGCTTTGAGAGCACAAAAGTTGATTTCTTATGGATGAGAAGGACTCCACTAGAAAGAAGGGGGGGTTAATTATTGATTTGATCATTGGTTGATAACCTATCTATAAAGTATCATATAAAATGGTACCATTATAGGAGTTATCGAGTCAATCTTATCTTTGAACAAAGAAGGATGGTAGACCTGAAGAGTTGAATTGGATAACCATTTTAGTACAACTTGCCACATCAATATTAAGTGTTTGATGAGCTTTGGGGTGTTAGATTTTTATCGATGAGAAACTTGAAGTTCAGATATCTTTAGGTATGGGTAAAGGAGCACAATTTTCAAAAACAACTTTACGTGAAGAAAGTGTTGTTACTTTTCTTATTGTTTAATCAAGTTTCCAAACTGTTAAAAGGAGTTCAAAAGAGGCCTTATAAGATGATTAAAAAACAATATTTTTGTAAAACATAATCTAGTGCGTGTTACAAAATGTAACGAATATATTTGGAACATGATAAAAATATCTAGAACCAAGCTCTCAAAGTCGATGTCTATTTGATCACAAAACAAATTTGTGCCTCATAGTCATGCCTAGTTGACCAGTTGTCACTTTAATTCATCTTTTCCTTTAACATACAACATTTATAGTAGTTGATACACACATCTTGCAAAAAGCTAGTAGTAAGTAATATATAAAATATAAATAAATTTAAATATAAATGTTATTTTAATGTATTATAAACGAAATAATATTTGATATGTTTAATTAAATAATCTCATATTGTTAAATATTATATTAATAATATGAAATAAATAATATATTAATTTGAAGAAATTTATTAAGTGATAGGCAAAATAAGAATTATTGTATAAAACATTTACACTTAACGCTTAATAAGGTTGTGTTAATTGTCTTATAATTTATGTAAAATTATGTGTTAACCTTCTTTCATCCTTGTATATATATAGTGTATATATATATATATTTTACAATAGAATAAAAAAATAACCAATTAACCTGATTGGGTTTTTACAAGTACAACTACAATAACAGACATGACTATGATAAACTAAAGAATGTAATTTAATGATAACAAAAACAAAACCGACACCTTAATATAAAAGTTACATAATAATAATAAAAACAAAACCAACACCTTTATATAAATGTTACATACTTAAAAACAGATACTATATACCACAAGAGGATTTGTGTAATTTATCTAATTACCACTATCAGTAAATATTATGTTACATAAACGTGTAATTAAAATATTTATGTTTCCAAGGGACATGACAATTTATTTTAATCACTACAATAACAAATTTGTCAGCACCATTGATTGCGCTTAAAACCAGACAATTTATTGAAATAATTCAACCCGTGATTAAAATATTAGATTCATCTCTCTTTAAGGTTTCGATCTTATTTATTATTAGATTTTTATTCGAGAAGTTTGACTAGTACGTATTACACTGAAACCAATACAAGAAACACATGGAAAGCAATACATACATCTTAAAGCTTAGAAGATGGAGGTGTATACCAACCCCAAGGATCGTTTGAGATATAACGTGTTACCTGCTTCACGCTCAAGTAATTCTCAAGTCCCCTGAAAACAAAAATACAAACTATAAAATACAAATAAACTTGATTTTATAAAACGGATCTGTTAGTTTCTTTAAAAAATATTACCATTCTCCAAGCTCACGACCGAAACCACTGCGCTTTTTTCCACCCCATGGAGCTTGAGAGAAGCATGGCTGTGAACAGTTGACCCACACAATACCTGATTCAAAAGCCTGCACATATATGACACAAAAATAAAACGGTCTTAGGTAGTCGCAGGTTGTGTCCGGGTATATATATGTTTGTTTAAACGGGTTGTGTTCTCATTGACCAGTAACCAGTTTAATTAAACATAAAACATGTCGACCAATTAAGCAATTTAACCTATTTATTACAACCCATCAACCCGTTTGTGACCCCTTTTAACACTTTTACAACTTTATTGCAACCATTTATAACAAGCAATTTAACCTATTTATTAAATATATAGGTCGTGCTCGGAACAACTCAACTTGCCAAACTCACACAATAAATTGTAATACTATGTTTTATTCTAATTAAATTTATAATACCTTTGTTACGCGATCACACCGCTCCAAATCATTGGATATAACAGCAGAACCCAATCCGTAACTGTTACAATCAGTAGGCGAATAGAATGTTAAAAATAAAGAAAAAGATAGATAACATTATAGTGAGAAAAAAAATAACTCACTGGGTATCATTTGCTAATTCGATTGCTTCTTCTTCTGTTGAAAATGTTTTAACACAGAGAACAGGTCCAAAAACTTCCTCTCTCCAAATTTGCATGGATGTGGTAACATCAGTAATGATGGCTGGCTCGATAAAAAATCCTTTTTTCAAATGCTGGGGACGTTTACCTCCGAACAAAATGGTAGCACCTTCTTTTTGAGCTGTTTCAACGAACTTCAACACCTTCTCGTACTGAAATTATTAACAATTTAAAATCGATCATGTTGTTAAATCTAATTTCTGTTGTGACAGAAACTTGTTTGATAGTCCATAAGTGTTTTGCCTCTTTAAACTTTTACCTGTCCACCACTAACCACAGGTCCAAGCCTACAACCTTCCTCGAAGGGATCAGAAATCTTAATGTTTTTAGCCCACTTTACAAGCTTGTCTAGAAACTCTTTAGCAATACTTTCCTGTAATATCAACATAAATATATTATATAATTATAATTTATCAAAAAATATCAGGCCATAAACAGAAAGAATATCGTATTACATGCAATATAAGGCGAGAAGTTGCACTGCAGATTTGTCCATTAGTCCAGAAGCAACCAAAAAGTGCCCACTCCACAGCTGTTTGAACAGAAGGCCAAACAGTGGTTATTTAAGCACACAGGTCATTGTGTCCTCAAGTAAATGCGATATTTAAACGTGAATGGCAAAGATAATCATATCTTATGATGTACAAGACAAGCAAACCTTTATCAATGTCAACATCATCAAATATAACTATTGGACTTTTTCCACCGAGCTCAAGTGTAACAGGCTGCCAAACAAACATAGCACAAGAACAATGTAAGAGAGTTTAATTCACATATGAACTCAAACTCCAAATCCAGTTCTTTTATAATTGATAGGAATAGGAATACCTTAACATTCTGTGCTGCAGCTGTCATAATCTTGCTTCCTGTGGCACTGCTACCAGTGAATGCAATCTGTTTAAGATATATAACATTATTTGAATGCAGTTTTGGATTATAAGAACTTTAAGTTTGTTAGACCAAAAAATGTTTACTAAACCTTGTCGACATCAGGATGAGAAGCCAAAGGAGCACCAGCTTCAGGACCTAATCCAGTCAGGATATTGAGAATGCCAGGGGGTAGTCCTACCTCCCTGCATACTTCTCCTAATTCCAGGCATGTGCTGGAATTAATAACAAACGATATATATATAAGAGAATCATACATCGGAATGGAAATAAGAACAACAGACGATAAAATTAGGACGTACACAGATGCCAATTCTGATGGCTTAAGTATTGCAGCACAACCAGCAGCAAGTGCAGGTGCAATTTTCCAAGTAGCCATTAGCAAAGGATAATTCCTATAGAAAATAGATATAGAATATTATTAGGACAAATGTTTATTAAAATAATATACAAAATAAAAATATTTATCAAAATAGAGATGAGAGAGATTACCATGGAGTAATCAACCCAACAACACCAATAGGTTCCCTAATAACATGACATTTGAATGTATCCATTGGAAGATCAATAGGTGCATTTTGTTTTGCATCTAAAGCTTCAGCAAGATCAGCATTATACTCAAAACACCCAGCAACATCATCCTGAACAAGAGACACATTAGCTGGTTGTATGCTTAGTTAAAAAATATATAATAATCTGATTATTGGCAATGAACAGACCATATCCCATAATGTTTCATCAAGTGGTTTTCCACAATCAATGGCTTCTAGTTTAGCGAATTCAGCCTTTTTCTCAGTTATCTGCACATGTATAAAAACTTAAAAGCACTAATAAAAGCAAACAACTCCACAGTTACGTTTTCATCCAGCAATCTTAACCTTTGCAGCAATGGCACGAAGATATTTTGCACGATGTGCTCCAGAAGCTGATGCCCAATCTTTTCCTCCATTGCGTTTAAGAGCTCTACGTGCTGCTTTCACAGCAATATCAATATCCTCAGAGGTAGCTGCCGGGATATCACCTAAAACCATATTTGTTCCAACAGATGTAAGTAAGTGAGCAAATCAAGACACTAACAGATTAAAACCACTAAAAAATCAAGAACGCCTGATAGTAGATTGTAGAATCCACAAATGAGATTAACAATTATACAAGCCTGAGTAATGATCCAAGTAATGCAGCCTTCGTTTGATCTGAAGGAATTGCAAAAACCCACAAACAAATATCAAGATGACAAACTTGAAGTGCTAGATAATCACAAGATTAACTTTACATAGACCTCAAACTTCACGTTTTTGCATTCTATATTTCTATAAAACAAAAACAGAAAAAAAAACAGGGAGTGTTTGGATGTACTTCACAACTGATGACACAAAACTGATTCTAATGTTAGCACCTAACTTTAAGGGTCAAAATAATCTTTGGAGGATCAATCCAGAGTTGCTGCAAGAAAGCAGATTCACAACAACAGACGCTAAATAGTTAAAAGAATTACATGATTATTTGATTCTTATATCACAGTAATCTACCTTCAATATCACATCAACGCCTCATAAACAGAAATAAAGTTGCACAACTTAAGATCGATCCCGGAGTTATCACTCCATCAGTAGAGACAAACAGACACAGATCTTACATATGATCCTAAACCCTAGCCTGATAAAATGAATCTCTTACGAGAAAGTCGGTGGATCAGAGTCCAATCGACGAATCAGAAGCGACAAATTTCAGTCAAAAACAACAAATCAACAACAGAACATCTACCTCTTCGATTCAAACACCATACGAAAGCATTCACAGTTTGTTAACAAAAATTATACCTACGATCTCTTCGGTAGCGGGATTGATGACAGGGATGCGATTCTTCCTTACAGGCTCTCTCCATTCTCCATCGATGAACAACTGACGAGACGGTATCTCGATCGCCATATCTGAACAACTTCGAAATTTGTGCGTATGTAACGAGCAACTTCGATCAGCGAAATAGATTTGGTAATAGCTTTGAGGTTAGTGAAAATAGGGTTTATCGGTGGCCGGAGGGTAGGTTGCTGCCGCTAGACGGTGGCGGTGCGACTCCGGCGACGACGGTGTTGTATGAATCAAGTGTGTGGGGTTACAGATTCTCAGTGTAAGCTTTTGTAGGTTATTGTAAGGAAATGGAACATGTACAAATCCGATTGAGATGTGAGAATCTTATCTGAACGATCGTTTTGATTTGATTCTTGAAATAGAGAATTATTTTATTGTTAATGATATAGTTTATAGCACGTGTACAACTCTGATTGATGTGGGTTTATAGAAAGAAAAATAGGCATATGTAGTTATGTACGCATATTCCTTTTATAAGATATCACATTTGTACTGTATGATTTGAAATCATTGAAATGTGTTCGTTTGGAGACTGATTTATTCTGTTAATAGTAAAAATAAAGTCATTTTTGTGGGGTGTGTCATGTGTGTGATGAGTGTTTTATTATCTGCAACTCTTGAAACAAGTACAAGTTGTAATTTTATTCTTTGTTAATCTTTTTCGTTATGTATGTATCATTTGACTATGGTTTTTGTACAAATAACCATTTGGGGTTGGGTTTGTAGTATTATGGAAGTTGTTTGACCCCGATTCAAGACCATAGCCCTCCCTACCTCATCTCTTTGATGGAATTTTCCATCTTTTTTTTTCTATTTTCATAATATTTAAGGTTTTTATATTGATTAGTTGTTCTTTTCAAATCTTTTGGATTCTTTAATTGTTTTGGTTTCTTTTAAATTTATTTAAATTAAATTTTATTTTATTTAACGAATTTGTTGTCAACGTTTTAATGTGAATGTTTAACAATATTCTTTTTTGATACGAACTTGTTAATAGTATCAACGCCTCTACTGTATCATTCAGGTTACATCTAGATTTTGTTTTCCTTAGATAAATTTTGGATTTGATATAAACTATTTTGATAGCGATAGACGTACCGGGTTCATAAGTTCAAATAATTTTAGTCATTGTGGCTTAAAGGAGTCAGTTGTCGGGTCTCTTGGAGTTGGGTCGGCGTCCATGGGTCTCAAATCAAATCAACCGAAGCTCCATGAGGGAAATGAAGGAGTCGTACTACTCGATGCACCCACGTTGCCACCACCACCACCACCACTTATTGCATTTTAACATGTTTTATTTTAGTTTCTTTGATATGCTTTACAAGTTGTATTCCATGCATTATAATTAGTACTTTAATTCCACGTAAGCAGCGGTAGGTTTTTTTATGTATGAAACAATTGTGTTTGGTATGGTGGTTGATATGTTATGAAAAAAAGAAAGGTCTCTGATCTTTTTCTCTGCGTGAGTTTTATTTATCTCCATTGCTAATCCAAGGTAGCAACTTGGATGGTGTTCTTTGAAACCTACACTAGTGGATGTGTGTAAATCTTGAACTCGAAGTTATCCTCTAACGAATTACGAATACAAAACAAATTGTTTCTTTTCCCAGGTTGTTACTTGCAAATACATATTACAATCATATACACATCTATTATCTATAATAAAAGAAGATTTTTTTATGCCACAAGTCAGCATATTAAGCATTTTTATTTTTATTTCCCCGTCTCTCTTTCCTAATAAATGATAAAATTATATATAGTAATTATATTATTTAAAATAATTTTAAATAAAAAAGTTTGATATTGTAAAATTTAAAAACTTGATATTATAATGAAAAATACACTTTAAAAATATATGACACAATTTTTTTTATATACAAAGTATTTTAATACCATTTTTTCTAAGTTTCATAACATAATTATTTTTTCAAAATAAAATAAAAAAACAGAATGTTTAAGAAAACAATTACAAAACACAAACTTATAAAATGAAAATTTAAAAATGATATTATTGTTGTTTTTACTTGAACTACTTATTTATCTCTAACTCAATCATATCTTATTTACAAATATCATGTATAATTTTTAAATTTTTATTACAAATTATTTCTTATATTATTTAATCAACTCGTGTATTACACGAGATACTATACTAGGGTACTATATATATATATCACGTTTTAAAAGCTAATTGACTTTATATGTTACGATTTATATATTACTATGTTCGATAATTACAATTACACGTTGGTTAACCATATCAACCTTAAAACAAATTGGCTAATGTTTGATTAAATTAATTATCTAATTACACCTTCACCTCCTTCAACAAATAGATAGATATACACTACACAAAGATGGAAGTAGTTTACTTTTATTAAAGACTAGAAGGGTGCCCGCGCAATGCGGCGGGGTGTTATTTTGCATCCGGTACGTGCATTTAATATTTTGTTATTTTTGTAGTAGTTTTACAAAAGTTTATTATGTTTTTTTCAAGCTAAAATTTAAAACATCAAATAAATGAGTCCTGCATGACTACTTGTACATATGCATTAACTTATTGTACCTCACAAAATAGTTCAGGAAAAAGTTTACACCAAAACGTTAAGAAAACACAGGTTAAGTTGTAGTCTCAAAACGTTTTTAAATGTAATAAATTAAAATATATAGGTAAAATCTTAAAACATATTAAGTTTTTTTTTGTTTATGGGTAGATAATATAGAATTTTATGCAAGCTTTAGTAAGTGTAAGATTATTATATAATTAACTAGCTTTAGTAAGCCCGTGTATTACACGGTTTAAATAAATAAAATATTAATATAATAAATTTATTAATTAAACAATGATATTCTAAGTATGATATGACTGAAAAAAAAAACGGTAATATCAACTTTTTAAAATTTTGTTTTTAAATTTCTTTTATTGAAAATAAATATTTTGTTTTAAAACAAATCGTATTAAAAATGTCATTTTTAAAAGTTTTCTTATTACAACTCCCAAATTTGATAATTTAAAAATAGTAATTTATTTAGATATAACCTTAATAAAAATATTTCTTTCCTAATTTATTAATTATTAAAAAGTATTAAAATAATATTATTAGTAATTAAGGTAATAATTAAGGTAATTATTTAATATGAGAGAGAGGCGGTAAAATTTTGATGAGGATGATTGTAGTTCTGACACGTGTCATCCCAGTGATTGTGGTGCTGACACGTGGCACCCCATTTACCCTTTTATTAGAGTAGGAAGATTGTAAGGAATAGTTTGTAAATAATGATATAAATACAATTTTTAATTTAATGGTATCTTAAAATACTCTTCTCATATGTTTTATATATAGTATAGATATTATAATGTAAACGTTATTAGAATCTTGGTCCTTGATTTGTAATTAATATTGTGAATTTCAAAGTTAATGAGAAAATTAAATCAATAGTGTTATTTTAGTTTGAAATTGCAAAAGATATGACAAAAATGGAGATGCGGGGAATCGAACCCCGTGCCTCTCGCATGCGAAGCGAGCGCTCTACCATATGAGCTACATCCCCAAATTGAGACTTTCTTTGTTCCGATTTTATATATATGTAAAATACAAAAAAAGGCTTAAGGTTTTGTAGTATATTGGTTTTAACTAACCCAACTTAGATCTCAAGCGATTATTTGTATAAAACTAACTTAGAACATAAGCACTATTTATATAAATCTAACTTAAACCATAAGCCTTTTTACTAACCTAATTTAGATCATAAGCATTGTTTTTATTAACTTAATTTAGATCATAAGCGTTGTTTTTATTAACCTAATTTAAATCATAAGTATTGTTTTTATTAACCTATTTTAAAAACCATAAGAAATTTTCTATAAACCTAATTCTAAACCAAAAGCGTTGTTACGATAAACCGAAATTTAGGTCACTTATGTTATCAACTATAAAATCCTAATTTTAAACCGTTTTTTAGTAACGTTTTTATAAACCTAATTTAAATCACATGCATTGTTTATGTAATCCTAATCTTAAACCATGGGCATCGTTTTATAGACCTAATTTTAGGTCATCAATATTGTTTTTAAACATAATATACTACCAAACTTTGTAACTTTACAAATCTTATGACGTTAGATTTATCTGAAAAATTGCTCATTCATCTCGTTCCTTCAGAGTTTTTGGCTAATTAGGAGTTTAGATTCCATGAAATACATCTAATAAGCAAATATTACAAGTTACTTTAGTTTTTATTAAAGCTAATAAAATCACAAACCTTCCCATGAAAGGTAAACCACCTCAAAAATCAAACAATTTAATTTATTAACAAAATAAATTTACAATACAAAGTACCAAATCACAGAACAAAAAACACAAAACTCATCATTCATATTTCATCACACCGTTCCTTCTGATCTTCAATGGCGTCATATCAACAGGCCTATTATTTATGCATCGTTTTTTGATATTTGTGTTTGATCCATTGAAACCCTACCGTTGATCCTCGTTTGATCTTCTTGAATCCTGTTGAAGCCACTTCTTTCGTCTTCTCCAAGCCATCTTCCAGCTTGTCTTTGATCTTACTCCGGTTGCTCTGCGTTGGATAAACGTACACCGTCTGCGTATCCGTATGATCCGCCCACAGGTAATTTCTGTTGTTCAATTCTGCTGCTGATCTGTGATCACCGTAATTTCCTTCCATTTTGATCGATTATTGTTAGGGTTTTCGAGAGAATAATGAAGGTTTTGTATTGCGAATTAGGTGTTTATATATATGTTGATGTTGAATTTCAACGTACGTTGCGTGTTGATAGGCTAGCGTATTTGATTTGACCGATGAACCTTCATCGATCTAGAACATTGTGAATGTTGTTTTAATATATACATGTGAAATTTGGAGTTCACACCTACTGGATGTTTTAAAAAAGTGTGATCAGCTTCGTCATGACGTCATATGTTCTACAGATTGACTGGTTAACAAATCTCGATCGTTCTTTCATATATGTAGTTGATGGAAAAAGTCGTAAAGTAAAATTAGTTAAGATAATTAAATTAGGCTCCTAACATAAGACATTCCCACATTATAAATCTACACCTCCTATACGCCTCGTATAACTTCATATGCGACGTATTTGTGAATACATTGTAAACGAGGAAAATTTTTAGGGGTGACTGTCAAAGGGCTAGCTCTACACACCACATATAGGGCTATACAACACGTATAGCAAATTTTGACACTGACCACGAGGTTATACGTCTCATATCGGGCTATACGACCTACCTATACGATCCGTATATAAATCTGGGATAGTGATTTATAGTTGGGGGTGTGTCATTAACCATATCATTAATTATTGTTCTTTCATATATGTACTTATCGAAAAAAGTCATAAAGTAAAATTAAAATAATTAAATTACACTATAAAAACAAATATTTTATTACTTTTAATTTTAATTTGAGTATGATAACGTTATAAGGTATATATATTTTTTAATTTGAAAAAGGATTTACATGGCAGGTCCAATACATGTCAAGTTATATTGGTACGTTACTGACTTAGCCGAAAATGATTCCCAAGGTTTTCTACCTCAAGTCGCCTTCTAATGGTTCTTTTATATGTTAAAAGCTCATCTATGGAGACCCATAGCAGCACCCATTATTACTTAAAGAATTGGCCAAATCATGAAAAATGATTTTCAAGTTTCTTTTGGTAAAAGTTCATATTGTACCACAAGCAACTTCATTTATACATTTGGCACTGTAGCAGCTAATGATCATATACACCCGAATCAGACAGGTACTTGTAGAAAAGCCACTGGGATATGCTGAAGGCGTCACCTTCACTTTTAACTGGGTACACGTTTTTAGCGTCCTGCCACTCGTTTGTAAGCTTAATCCATTCTCTTCTCCAACCTTGTAAATTAAACTTCTCTCCGGTTGCCAAACTCTCTTTCAGATACTTAAAATAAATGGCTGCTCGAGGGCCGTAATAGTCTCGTACAAGTCCACTCCAGTATTTGTTCCCTGTGAATGGAGTAAGGAACACATTAGTGTTTTAGCCGATCGTGTCAAACATCAAACTAAATGGGGAAGTTCCATAAAAAAAATGCCATAAATCAGTACTACAAAGATTGCTGAATATCCTTATGTGTAATATTTATGAAGTGAATGTTATTTGAACAGATTGTTGCATTTCAAACGGGCTAAATGGATCGAACAAAAACAAATAGTTAGAAGAGAAACATGCCTAATGGGTCAAAGTAGTGGAGGTTAAGTAGCACAAAGTCTGTTTTGATGCATTAGTATATTACATCCTAATTATTTTTTTCTCCATAGATTTTAATAATTCTAAATCATAACACATTAAATTATATACAACTATACAAGTTAGCTTTAAAAACATGCAATAAATTGCCCAACCAGGCCTGTTTCAACCCAGACCCAATCTTAATCCTTACACAAGCCGAGTCCATTTTGACCACAAAAAGATATTGACTGTTCAAGTTTCATCACAATTGTTATCCACAAAAAGATATAAATCAACAGATTTAGCTTCACTTACCATAATCACGAAGCAGGCTAGCTTCATCCTCTGTGTTATCAAACCACATTGTGATTTGAGTTCTTGCATTCCATTCATACTAGCAATCAGCGATTAAAAGTTAAAACCTTCTTTTAAGAAACTATTCATTAATGATTTTGATTCAGAACTAAATAAGATGCTACTTAGAAACCTAACTTACTTGTTTCTCTTGTTCTTTGTCAATAGCAAGTTGCTTTGAACTCTCTAACCACGGTCCTAGTAGGAACCCTTCATGGGTGGCTAACAACGTATCCATATCATCCACAAGATCAAGAAATTTCTCGCTAAGGTGAGCAACACCATGACTATCGTGTGACTTGTAGGCTTCAATGACATCTAGGAACAGATCATTTGCATACTTTGCTAATGCTTGTCTTGTTAAGTCAACAAGGTCATACCTGAAAGTAAGTAAATATTGAGACACAAAATGGTGAAAAAAAACAGAAAATTTTAAGGAAAGAATGTATGACCGTTCACCTATAGGTGTTGCTTCTAGCTAATTCTTTACCGCCTTCAATGAAAAGTTCTAATGCACGTATAACTTCGGATGTTGAGTACCACAGATGTGGTTTGTCAAAAGATTCATCTTCTAAGGAATTCCTCTTTGAAATAAAATTTATAGAATAAATGGTTGGATCAACGTCTGGGAATGCAACTATCACATCCCTATTTTTATCCTGTAAAATTTTATAAAATGTAAACAATGCAGCTCTGCATGAGGTATGTTTTTTGGTTGGTGTATTGTTATTATAATTAAAGAATTACAGAATTAGATATTACTTACATAGGCACCATCAGTGCAATTATAAACTGTGTGATATAATATGTTCCAGGCCTCTTGCAGTGATGGAACAAATTTTCCATATCGTCGGCTTGAATATGAATTAACCCATTTCTGCAAAATAAACATAACTAATAATAAGCAGCAGCAGAATTAGATGTAATTACATTTGTCATATAGGGAAGTTTATGCTACCATGACATCAATTTTGTTGTGCTGAAATGCCATTTCTGACATGAGATCGTAGACTACGGGATTCTGCTCAATACCTTCCATTGACATTCCAACACCAACCTAAGAGAACACATCAATTGAGTAAATGCATGATCTAAATAATTGCAGAATATTATAAATTTAAACAGTTTTAATTTATGAACGTAAAAGCAAAAGCTAAAACAAAATATATGATTTACCATTGTTGAGTTATTGCTAACACGGGCTTCAACAGGTCCAGATCCTACAGAATCCAAAACACCATACATCTCAACATTTCCTGCAAAATTATGCAGCATGCACCTGTGCAGTACAGATAGTAACCCAAATAAGAAAAAAACAACCATAGGCACATAATGTTAATAATTAATATGCCAAGAATCTACATGCTTATTTGTCAAAAAAAATATTAAAAGAAAGAGTAACTTTCCAGATGTAAGGGACACCATAGAACTGATTTGAGGTAGTCCAAATAGGGTTGACTTCAGCAAAAAGGTCAAGAACAATCATTTTGCCAATAGGAACAGCATGCAGAAGTGCCTGAAAGGAGAATGCAAGTTATTTGATATCAGAAAATGGGAAAGCATAAGAAAACAGAAGATTGATGAATCTTTATTTTACATAATTCCATAAAAGATGCAGAGATTCACCGGTTCATCAGAAATCCAATTTCAGAGTAGCAACACTAAATCCCACCAATTTATAAGCAAATTTACAAACAAACAAACAATCATACCCAGTGGGATCCCACTCTTAAAGCAAATTTAATAACTTTAATTTGTGATTAGTTTAGCATTACTAAATCTAGATCTCCCTTAAAATATATCATTAAGAACTTTTTACATTGTTGGTTAATGCATACAAATAGCCAGATTAAGAATCAAGGTGTATTAAGGTGGATGGAGAGGAGGGACCTGCATCTGTGGAGGCCTCCAGTATGGATCATATGCAAATAGCCATCCCTGCAGACACAATATACATAAATAAATAATGGGGATTTCGTTTAATAAGAAAATAGATATTCAACCCAACGAGTGATTCTTTTTTCATTTGGTTGTTTACCTGCATTAACCAAACAGCATCATCATCACCACTTTGCATTGCCTTAAAAATTGCAGCAGCCAGTGAAGAAATGTACTCAGGATCATCTGTTGGTGGTGTGTTCTCGTCAAATGTATCACTATAAGAAGTTGAAAATTAAAGAACGTCATGCAAAACTGGCAATACAGGAATTTACCAAGCATTTTCCAACCAGATAATTCCAATAAAAATAAGAAATAATCATGACCATACAGTATTTCTTATCAGTATATGCAGTTGACTGAAAGAGAGTATATTTCAAACCTGACAGCTAAAGAATAAATAGCAAACAAGTGTTTAGAAGTTTTACCAGTTGTAAATGTGGCTACTCCGTCCATACTCTGAATAACAAAAAAGTATATTCAGTATTACAAAATAGCAGAAAGACTTTTCCATGATACTGTGCACAAGAATCAGATGACTATCATGCCATTTATTTTTTATACAAAGATCATGAGAGATATACCTTTGACTTGTTGCTGTATAAATGATTTCCCAATCTCAATGAATAAAGGGTCAGTTGCATCAAGAAGATAAGTACAGCACCATCTAGGGTTGCTGTCAACTGTAAACCTGAGAGGAATAGCATAATAACAATTTCCTTAAATAAAAGAATTACTCAAATATACCTCAATCTTAAGTAATGACTAAAGAAATGCATTTAATAAACTACATGACCATTGGCATCAAATGCAAAGAATTAAAAAATAAATAGTACTTACCAATTGCCTAAACGTGTTATCTTTGCTGATGGATATACATTTTTCAAAGCAGCAGGTACGTTTCCAGAGAAAGCTGGTAGGACTGCAATAATACAAAAGTTCTTTTCATTTTTGTTTCATTAACTTATAAGCAAATTACAAATGCATGAACCAAACAATCTGTGTAGTACCTGGAGTCATCCCAAGCTCATACATTCTAGCAAGAATTTTCTTCTGCATTGCAAGTTGTTGATCAAGCCAACTTTGTGGCAGTGGGCCACCCCATCTGTAACCGTTATCCAATATTTCCATAAAATATTTGAGAAAACCAATTAAAGGACACCAGTAGGAAGCACAAGGTTATAATTATGAAGTACAATAAGAAAACAAAGCTCACCCATGCAAGTTGGCCATGCGAGACCACGCAAGAAATGCTGGACCTCCAAAGAAATCGTTCAAGTCTGAGCTGCTAATATTAAATTTCTGCAAAAAAATACCAAGAGAAGAAAAACAATAAATGTAACCAAGTACAATAGACAAGTCTAGAAAGATATAATGTTAGTTATCTGGTCTTATCAGATTATATGAATGATTGAAAATTTGGAATAATATTTATAAAGTAGGAATAATAAGACTATAAGAGCGAAGAGAGCAATTACCTCAAATACTTTTTGCCAGATAGCTTCTTGCCCAGTAAATGCCAAAGGCATATTAATTCCTTGAAGAGCCATCCAGTCAATCTCCTTTTCCCATCTTTCCCAGTCCCACCAGGCAAATGTATCTTTGAAAAGTATAACCAGATGATCAGTTTGTAGGCTAACCAAATTAAACATTGTAAATATTTCACATATTTATTAAAAAAAAAGCTGAACTTACAACTTGATGTAACAGCATTCTGGTAGTAGTTCCAAGGAACAGGCCTTTGAATTAGAAGTCCATCATCTTTCATACGAGGAAGAGACCCTGCCTTAGGCACAGAAGATAGTTGCGAACCACCAGTTTTATCCCATGATATATGAGCCCCACATAAGTTTTTCAAGTACCAATGAAGACCAGACATTATTTCCACTCCCGTGACACCGCTTATTCTGTTTAGGATTGCACATAAAGAAGCAGATATGAATAAAAAGCAACTCTTGAAGATGGTAAAGCATAAAGATACAGCCATAATAATAACAAACATGGTAACTAAAATGACATGAGCGGACTCGAATAAGATTTTCAGATGACAAATGAGTTTGCATCGGCAGGTATTTCAACTAGATCATGTTCTTTTCAAAGAAAAACGGATACAAAAGTTTAATAAATTATAGTGACAAGCCTTTGAAATTTATAATCAGAATTGCTAATGGTAAAAGGGAAAACATACAGGTGATGAAATTAGAGTCATACATAATTTCAGGGGCACCTGGCAAGTTTGAAGAAGGATGGTTACTGATCATAAAACAGGATACTCCACCACATTGCTCCTATAAACAAGAATGAAACAGCATGTAACTTAATTGTAAGAATTTTATAAGAAATTTTACTTTGAATGTATCACATACAAAAATTACTAAAAAGAATTCCAGAAAATGAAGGTGCAAGGATGTGAGATTCATATCTATTTGGCTCAAATGAAAGTGTGTGTCAAGTTCTAGTTTGTGATTAATGTGTATGATAATATGACAATTCTAGACAAACTAAAGCAATTAATATAACCCAATACAATTAGTATATAAACATATATTAACCTAAAGATTTTCTTTTATAAATGACAATTTATCTAAATATCAGAAAATCTTGCCAAGATCAACCAACTAAAATCATGTTCTTTAAATAAAAAGTCATCAAAGATTTCATAATAGTCCAGTGCACATGGCTCGTTGATTTCCAACAGAGCTGCACTCAAACGAATTTTGCATATGTGATTCTAAAAAGTCATCAAAGATTTAAGCGAATTAAAGACACCAGATGAAACCAAAACACAAAAACCCACCCGATTGAATTCATCATTCAATTGACATTCCCCAAATTACGTATGGGAAATTCATATATCATAATCCAGTTATTATCAAATATCTAAACAAATACCACACTTCAACATAACAATAACAAAACCACATGTTTAAAAAAAAAACAAAGACAGAATCAACGAAATTGAGTTTTAACCTTGGTGATGATCTCAAACTCGAAACTAGATGAATGCGAAGGAATGAAGCGATCAAGCACCGCTCTAGCAGCGGAAAGCTGTACGGACGCCGGAGCTCTCTCTCGATCCTGAACCTCAAGAAGGGGAGAAACATACTCAACTCCGACGGTCGACGCGTGAGTCACCGTAAGGAGGACGACGACGGCGGTGAGTGCGACGGCGACGTAAGAAGTCACGACGGACGCCATTGAATGGAACTTTTGAGAGTATGTGTGTGATCATGTATATACAACAAGTAGTTGTAGAAGAAGAAGCCATTAACGATGAGAGATTCGAAGGGTTGTGCGAGTAGAGACAAAATTTGCAGGCCGATGAAGGATATAATACAACAGAGGTTGGTGCGAATGACGACTATTATTACGTTTAACAAACAAGTGAGAAGGCTAGTGGAGTCGTATCTTTTTGGATAAGCGTTTGTTTTAAGCATCCCAAATATAATATTCACATTTGTGTCTTGTAAATTCTGTTGTCCTCTTTTATTTTTTTAAGGCAAAAGAATACTTTAACTCAGACCTTCTGTGTAATTTTATTTGCGAAGCTAGTGATTCGGCACGTCTATCATTAAAGGAGAAACACATCGTCCAAAGGCCTACTGTAATAAAACCTCTGGCATATTTGAAACATATTAGAGTATTGTATCATTGGAATGTCATAAGATGCCTCGTTTAAAATCAATTGATCTAGGGCTCATTGATATTAACAACATGATCTAGTAAGTCAGAGCTTGTGTTTTTAATTAGCAATCAGAATCAATAATTTTACCTATTAATATTTTACTTAACCCACACCACCTAAAAGTAACAACTTATAAGTAGTTTCTAACAATTTTAATTAACTGTTATCATATTTGTCTATGGGCATGTAGCGCAAATGATAGGAATGTGAGAAATGTGTAATACTAGTGTGGGTTAAGAACCCTAGTTTGAATACTTGTGGCTTATGCCAACTCATGTTCGATGCGGTCCAGCACGTTTCGTATTTGTCAAACGCAACACCTCCGGTGATTAAGGTATGAGGCAGCCTATGACTGGCAGAGTGGCATGTCATAGGTCTGAATTACCCTTTTTTATGTGTCATGTTTGATTTATTTGCACCCCCTTTCATCATTTTGCAAATTTACTTACAACTATTATATCATACATTTAAACACACATACTAAAAGCTTTAATATACAACTTATGGCCTTGCATCTAGTTAGTTTCGTGAAACATGCCGTACTAGCAATATAATTACAAACGTTCAATAAATATTCCTTCAAGTAAATCACCATTGTTTCTGTTGCAATTGTGAACATACTCGGTCATAGCAAACATAACATTTCTACATGATTGATATGGATATAGTAATGCAAGCAAATTCGGAAACTATACCATCAGTTTGAGTCTGCAAGCAATTTTGTCATCAACCAATTATTTTTTATCGATTCTTTGAAACTTAATATGATATTTCGATGCATTTTCACCAATCTATCTCCTGGTATGACTACTTAGATATGAATTATAAGGGTGGTAAGGGTGCCAATGCCACACCCACCAATCAAAACATGACACACCACACCACACCAATTTAAGGGGCACTCACACCAAACTATACCGCACCATTTTTTTAGTTAAAAAAATTTACTTCATTTAATAAAAATAAATTAGAAATTATAAATATAAAATAATACATTACATAAAAACATAAAATTTAATAATATGACAATATTAAAACTAAACATCTACAAATTAAACTCTCAATCAGTTGTATGCGGTGGTGGTGGTTGAACGCTTGGGTAGAAGACACCAGTTCATTTGGACCCGATTGCACCTTCGGTCGCTATTTTTTGGAGATTTGGCCTCGGGATTTTGAGGATTTTTTGGTGGGATTTATTTTTGGGAGTTAATTGTGAATTTATATATGAGAAGATTAGAAGTATTTGAGAATGGGGTAAAATTTATGAGTTTGAGTTTAGTATTTAGTGTAAAAAAATTTATTATTATTTTTTTTAAGATGGCATATAGTTGTTGGGGTGGGGTGGGGTGGGGGTGGAGGTGGGGGCTCAAACGATCAAAAAAGTGACTGTTGTCAACAGTCAAAAGTGGGTTTATGGGGGGTGTGGCACGGCGCGCAATCGAGGCACAACGATCACTTTTCACGGCGTGAGGGACCAACGACCGTGTTGCCACGCGGCGCCGCCCCCTGCGATGAGAGTGGCCCCAGTGCTGTAAGAGTTAAATACTTCTTGCTTATTAGATGGCAACTCATTTTTAAATTATGAATGATCATTTTTTCTTGAATAGGGAACCAAATATCCTTTTATTAAAATATTTAGAGCATTCACAGTGGAGTCCTTAAAAGTATGTGAGTGTGTTTGGTATATTATATGAAATGGTTTTGAGTGGTTATGAGTGAAGGAGAAAGAAACTGTTATTGTAAATTGGTATATTTAAAGAATTACTGTTCAATCCTTATAAATTTTTTAATATTTTTTAAAGTGGTTGTGAGTGAAGGAGAGAGAAAAAAGTAATGATAAGGGTATAAAAATTATTATTTAATTGAAATGTAGAGAGAAAATATAGTGATTTTTAGTGTAATTATATGGATAAAGATAAGGAAGCTACTGTGAATGGTCTTACAAGTGGTTAATAATAATGGTTATAATACTGTTGATTATAATAATAATATATAAAAAAGATAGTTTAATAATAATAAGAGTAGAACCAATAAGTAATAATAATGGCTATTCAGTTATAGTGATATAAAATTGGGTGCTATTAAATAAAGGAGTCGGATTAGAAGTAGAAAGCCTTTGAACGTATTGCAATTTTTGTGTATAACGTTCATGAGAGTGTTTGTTTTGATTTTTATCATTTAAGTTGTATAACCTATACTATAATGTACTATTCGTTAACTCTTACCATCACTTGCATAGATCTAACACTGTCTAGCTCTAAATTTTAGATAAGAACTCATTTGCAACAGTGTTACTTCATAAGCCTTACCATTTCAATTGTATGTACGATCACAATCTTTAAAATTATAGTTCTAAAGTAGCCAAGCTCAGGACCAACACTGTTCGTTTATACTTCTAATTATAAGAATGTTTCATTTTATCATAATCCACCGCTAGTTCATTACTTTATTTTAGTGGTTATCGTGTAATTATAAAGATGACTCTAAATAGCAAAGGGCCTTTTTTTTCTAATGGAAGTATGTTATAATTTATTCTCCTTAAAAAGTTAAAAGCTCAAGTCTTATACTGAATAAATCAAATGAATTCAAGAGTTAATTTAGACATCTGAGTGTCTATAAGTTTGCCATTTTGAAAGGATCTATAGCCCTAAAAGCTATATATATAAAATTCTATTAAAAATTAAATAAAAAGAAAAAAAACACTTCGCTCATTAACTTATCCTAACCCTTTATGAAAAAGTTATTAGATAAGATTAATTGGAACACAACCTACAGCATCAAAACTATTTTTCGCCCTTTTTCTCTCCTCTCTTATTTACATTTTTATGTTTTTCTTCATTAATTCATTTCATCTCTCATGTTGACACTGCTATGATCCTATCTTTATCTCATGTTACGTATGCAGTTTGCTCATCAGATTACCTTCAATATTTCAAGGTAACATGACAGTAAAACTATTTTGTATAGAACACATAACCATGACTTCACTTAGGCCCTGCACCACCTTCTTCTATGCAATGACATCACTCAAGTCCCACCAGCTATTTGTTGATGCCACGAAAGAACATACCATTATTACTAAACTCTAAATACCAAAGGGTTTGTAGTCTAGCGGTATGCCGGTATCAAGATGTATAGTAAATGTGTTCCTCCTGAAGCGGTGGAAGTCTTAATTCGGTGAAAGTCTTAATTCCATGGTGGACATTGGTGTAGATTGGGGTAGGTTTCTAAGTAGATTTACAGTATGTGTGAGTTACACGTTCTAATAAATAAAAAAAAATTTGAACTCCAATTGTGGATCTCCCCCCACCACAATACCACTTAGTCGCGGCTACTAAAGTCATTAGGGAAAAAGGTGTGATGAGGTTTAAAGGTGAATAAAACCTCCCTAAACTCCTAGACCCTTTTATTGTCTTTTTCTTTGCTTTTTAGTATTGGGTCATCACAATAATCAAGCACCACATAATCAAGCCCTAAAGCAGCACAAATCAAATATCCTTTTTCTTCAACTTTACTGGCTCCAGTTGAGCTGCACCATAGTGTCATTGATGGATGGTGATCAATCTATAAATACCACCATAGGCTGCCTACCCCAGCACTAGAAGTAAATTGGAATCTTTCCTTCTTCAAGCAACAGCAAATTACGAAGGAAACAGAAACACGTAATTGGCTCTACCCCCCCCCCCCCCCCCCAGCTCGGACTGCAACACGTATCCCCTATTGAGTAAAAGTAGAGAGACGAAATGACTGATTTAGTAAGGGGATAGGGTGCATTTAGTAGAAATAACACCCCCGGGGGAGGGGGGGAGGTGTTGTATTCAGTAGAAATATAACCCATAATGATAGTGTTTCCCATCATAGAAAAGACATTTGTATTATATTATTTGATTCGTATTAGTGTTTCCTTTGGAGCACTACAAGATATCTGTCCAAGCATTAGAAAAAGAGTGCCAGCTTATTATAATAGAGTTAGGTATAAACACCAAAGTTTTAGACAATGGCGATACATTTAATCTGGAAAACATATCAAATTTAAAACTCTTGAATGCTTTACAGGGTTGGCATAAAGGAAAAGGTTCCCATATTGTAAACTAACAATATAGTTTGAACATACAGTAGCAGTCATAATGGGAAACAGATCAAAGTTTTGTGGATTGAAAACACGTCAAGTCGGATTGGGTGGTGCGATTTGGTCCAACACTTTAGAATTTTCTGTTAGAATTTAGATGTGTTATATAAGAGCTACACTAAATCAGTAATAATCTAATTTTATGAATGTCTTACGCATTACAATTATGGGAAACTTTATAACTGTTTTCTTTAACTCATTGACCAGGTAGGGGCAAGTTCCGAATATGAAAGTAAAAAAGAAAAGTGAAAACTTGTTCATTTTGCAGTCTTTTTTTCTTTTTACATCCACAACTTCACTTTCTATAAATTATGGCTATACTGATAGCAATCTTAACACATTTATATCGAGTTGTACTTAGGAAGTAAACATACCATCAACAAACCCAAATTGTAAAATCCCCGCAAGGTGAAACATGCCTACACAACCACCACTACCATCAACTCCCATGGACGGCAGCTAGTGTTGCAACCACTAAGATATATCCCGTCTAGACAAGTGCCGTGGGTATCATGTGTCTAAATCATCAAGGCTACTTTGAAATTAAAGTCAGTGGGGGAAAAGTGATTGAAAAAGATAAAAGATCACCAGGACTACCCTACAATTCCTAATAGGCCCTAATACCGTCATCACAAACCCTCTTCTTTGCTTTCTAGTGTTATATCAATACAATAATCAAGCATCCTGCTTGGACCACCAATATATGCCCCAAGAAATAGAAGCCCCGCAAATCATTAAAGGCTATACTGTTTCTTTATGGAAAAGGAACCACCAAACACATAATATGTGCATGTTCACTTAGTGCAATATGTTAAATAGGCCGGCAAATATCCAAAGTACTGCCGAAAACATGCACAAAAAGAAGACTACAAATGCATGCACATGTGATCATATGATATACACTGTACAGTAGCAACAAAAATCATTCACTAATTAATAAAGGAAATAATCAGTCTACAAACAGATTAGTGGTTGCTTATGAAGGTCTAAATCATAGAAGTACCTTTTATAGACACTCCCCTACATAACACAGGCACTTTAGGAACATTAAAGGATGTATGTACAGGTATTAGGGTTCAAGACAGCAGATAAAAAGTTGCATGCAATATCGGACCAAATGGTTACAAGAATTATATCATTTCAATAAAATCTGATTTATGAATTAAAATGAATTAGAATGTACTATGCTTTAAAAATATACCTGCGGAGATGTTGGAAATGTTTTTGCTCAGTTCCTTTTAAGCTATTACTTATTTTATGTGTTTGACCCACTAAAGATAAAAACATAAATTGCCACCTCTACCGTATATCATGCATCCATACTTGAAATGACATTTAAGTACCCATATGGTAACTTCACAAAAAATAGCAAGAAGCAGATTCAACTGTTGAGAAAGCTATAATGATCAAAGACACAAATATTTTCCCTTTACAAAAGAGAAGTTCAGATTGGCCTTCTATAATAGAGTCAACCGTATACAGAAACCTAAAGGGATATATATCTAAGTAGATAATCCTCCCACTAATATTAAAGTCCATATTGGCCCATTGATGTCACGTATGTTGGGAAGGTCAGGTTGTTCTTTTATAATTAAATGACTGAGTAATTGGAAACACTTTTTGCCAAATAAATACTTCATCTTAATAATCTCCTATAAACTCCTCAAGCATCATACTCGTTTCCCAAATTCTTCTTTCTACCTATCCCTTCACACTAAAAGATGCCACACCCTCAAATTTCTAACTCACAAGATGAATCACAATCTCAATATTCTTACTATCAACTACCCATTACACATCACTGCATCTTAACCATCAAACACAAGAACTCCTACATCTCGTCTCTTGCCGTTAGTGGGAAGTTGCTATACACAGGTTCTTCTAACAAAGAAATACACATGTTGAAGCGTGATAATTTAAGGTATGAATTTGATCATGAAAATCTGAATAATAGCATGATAATCACAGGAAAGGGTGCAGTTAAGTCGTTAGTGGTTTCTGCAGACAAAATATACAGTGCCCATCAAGACCACAAAATCCGTGTTTGGAAAGTTGATGAAAACGAGGCACAGCAAAAGAAATTAACACAGTTGGCCACACTCCCAACATTTAGTGATCGGACCCTTAAGGTTCTAATACCAAAGAACCATGTACAGGTGTCACGACACAAGAAATCCACATGGGTCCATCATAATGATACTGTATCAGCACTAGCTGTGTCCAGGGACGGTTTGGTCCTTTACTCAGTCTCATGGGATAGAACACTAAAGATTTGGCGTACAACTGACTTCAAATGCCTAGAGTCAGTAGCTAATGCACATGATGATGCAATAAATGCAGTAGCATTATCAAGTCATGGTGATGTTTATACTGGATCAACCGACAAGAAAATTAAGATTTGGAGGAAATTAAAATCACCAAAAGGTGAGAAACACTCTTTAATTACTACATTAAAGAAACACAGATCAGGGATTAATGCATTGGCACTAAGCACCAATGAGAATGTTTTGTACTCTGGTGCGAGTGATAGGTTGATTATGGTTTGGGAGAAGGGTGATGATGATGACATGGTGGTCGTGTCTACTCTTAAGGGGCATGTTAAGTCAATATTGTGTTTAAGTGTTGTATCAGATCTGTTGTGTAGTGGTTCTGCAGATGAAACCATAAGAATTTGGAGAGGAATTGAGAAATGTTACTTTTGTTTGGCGGTTTTGGAGGGCCACAGAGGTCCGGTTAAGTGTTTGACTTCAGAAACAGATCACATCAGTTTATCGGATACATCAGCTTCTTATCTTATCTACAGTGGTGGTCTGGATTCTGAAATTAAAATTTGGCAGATTTTGATCCCCCTATGATAAGGGACTTCCTTATTTTGTGATTACTTTTGTATTGTATGACACCATACTGCATGTCGTTTATTTGTTTAGTTTTTCAAACACTTTATCCTCTTTAACAAATGTGGTTTAAAATAACTGTTTCAAATAACTCCACTAAGCTGGTAAAATAAATTTAAAAAAATACCCATACGATTTACAAACAACAATTAAAAAAAAGAAGCAAGCAGGATCAATGAGCATTTGAGTTACCTACAGTGGTGACTTCGCTGGTGTACCTGGATCACGGGGATATTTCCTGGGGGTTGGGCCCTCTTTCAAACATATGATTGCAGTTCTTTGTCCATATGGACTGTGTGAATTTACTGAAAAAACAGTACATGAATGATTGTCACATATACCAATTTACATTTATGCATAACATATTTAAAATGGAACCTTACAATTGAAGATTCCCAATTTCAAACTAGGAATATATATACCTCAATTTATAATGAACAAGCTACCAACTAATGCTAAAGAAAAAAAATAAAGCTTGTATTATAATGAGACCTTAATTTAGAATGAGAATGCAGCTTTTATTATAATGGGACTTTGTAATTTATTTAGGTCACCATGAATCAGATTACAAGACTGAGGATAATATATACATTATGGTTAACAAATAACACAATCAGATTACTGTTGCATGCACCTAGATAAAGATTACAAAATCTAGATTGGAATCGAGATGCGAATACCATAGCATGTTTGTAGCAAGGAAGCTCCCATCAAACCGATTGCTTTCTTGGCTCGTCTTACTTCTTCCTGCCATTATTAACCAATAAGAATATTAAAAACTATTTGAAACTTACAAGTGAACAAAGATTGAAACCGAATACAAAATGAAAAAAATGATCACATACTTCTTTATCATAAGAAGATGGACAACTTATCATCTTGCCAACAAAATAGAGAGTGCATTTTAGAAGTTCAGGTTGCCATTAATACTTTGCCTAATAAATTCAATTAAAATAACTTTCAGCTTTGTGAAATCTTCCTTCTGCTTACTGATTAACCACTTGCAGGGAACCATTTTAACGAATTATTCAAGAATCTTTGAAGTTGGGACAACATACACATCCTGTCCTAAATATGATATTGCAAACTTTAGTTCTGCTTATCGTAAAGCCTACTTGCTGCAATATTCACAATACTTTCAATTGACTCACACTCTATTGTAGGAACTAGGAAATTTATTCATCACAAACTGATCCAGACAAAGGTATCATGCTAACAAGTTACTAATCTCTTTTAGTCATAAATATAACATCAAAAATAGGTATTGTGGAAGCTTTCATCATCAGCCACAAAGCAAAAAAGATCCTTTGCTGAAGTGGCACAGTCAATAATATATACAGACATAGAAACATATGTATTAACTGCTCAAATAACTTGAAATTCTAATGAGCATGTACTTCAGGAGAAGAAATTTTTGATAATATAGAAATCATTAAGAAATGAAGCATGTACCTCAGGAGAATGACCTTTTGCTGCAACAAACAAGCCACCAACACGAACAAGGGGAAGACAGTACTCAGCTGGTTTACAAGAACAAAAAGGGGCTTAAACAGAAGCACAAAAACCATATCATTGGACCATATTAAACATTTCTAGGCTGTCTATGAAGTTTATTTGTACCTAATATCCTCATTTCGGCGACAGCTCTTGCAACTGCAACATCAAATACTTCTCTGAATTCCAGATTTTGCCCCACGTCCTGCCCTAAAACAAACATTTAGAAAGTTATGCAATGTTGCTGGGAAAGGGAACCACAATAAATAACCATATGCATGTGTTAAACCCAGCATGTATATAATCTAGCTAAACATAATATTAAAGTACTAACTCACTGAAGATAGTAGTACAGTTGATTATGTTTAAGTGATAACTATGAGAATAAGTCGTTTATGAGTTTGCCAAAAACCATACCTCAGCTCTTCCTCTCACAACCTTAACATTGGATAATCCAATCAAGGCAACCACATGCTCTAGGAAAATACATCGCTTATTTAACGACTCTAAAAGTGTCAGTTTCCAATCTACAAATGCAAAATGGTAAGCCAATTTCCTTACAGACATTAGAGAAACACAAATCAATGGCCCAATTCAACATCTCTAGGCCACAAGTTAAAGTTCAATGAAGCATTCGATGAATTAGGAGACATCACCCACAAACAACAAGATTTACCAGGGCAAGCAATGGCTAATATCAATCCAGGAAGTCCAGCACCACTACCAACGTCTACCAGATTAAGTTTTTCAACAGGAGACTCACAGCTCGACACATACAAGCTCTGAATAGGAGGTATAATCGCAAGCGAATCCTCAATATGCCTATCCATAACATCATTCGCATCTCTAACCGCAGTGAGATTCATCTTCTACATGTCATAACCCCAAAATCACATCAAAACCACTAATTCGATGAAAACTTAATCTGAATACATAAATTGAGCGTAAATTATAACGATTGGAGAAGAAGAACCTGGTTCCAATCGAGAAGAGCATCAATGTACACCTGTACTTGTTGCTTTTGCAGAGGATTTAGGGTTTCGAAGTGAGAAGCATTGACAATTGAAGCTTTTGTGGTTGCAGATCTTCTGATTATGGCCTTTGGTTTGAGATTTGTAACGCGCTCAAAGTGTTTGATGAAAGTCCCCAAAGACAACGAAACAGGAAAATTGAAGACTCTGGCTCGATGAAGTAGCATTTTGGCGCCGTAAGCAAATCTTGTTTACCGTCTATCATATATCTCGTTTTAAATAGAAAATAATAATAAGTAATCCGTACCTACGGACCCGCTGATGATAGGCTGCCTCGTAACCAATACATCGGAGGGGATGTGCACTCGTCTAAGACGAAACACGAGCGTTACACATGTTCTACCTTCGTATCACTATCGCTAAATGAAAAGAGGCGGCATCCTTTTAAATTGCAATACTTTCTTTTCGTATATGTTGAATTCAGTTTACTGTGTTTGGTGTCGTTTTACAAATTGAAATTACATAAGGTAATGGTATTTCAGTATTTGACTTTTATTACTTATAATAATCTATGTAAGTTTATGGGATGTCATATATGTATTTTAAAACTAGGGTATACTTTTTTAAACAAAAATTCTAATGATCAAACATATTATTATAGTTGCACAAGTCGTTTATGTGTAAGATATGGACACCTTAGATTGTGTGTCTCTGTGTTCGACGTGGACACCTTCAACGTATCATTGTAATAATATACATTTTTAATTAAAAGTGTTAATTTAAAATAAACCTTTTTTCAGAAAAATTGGTTAACCAATTCCGTTAATACCCGAATTGGTTAGATAAGGTAGAGTTTTTGACATCAAGAACGTTGATCAGATTTGAAGTTAACGGATCGGTTATTAAACGTACCGTTTTTTTTTAAGAAAGAAAAAAACGAACTATCATAAAATATCCACCACCAAAGAAGATGGCCCAATTTCTATTTAAAGAGCGGCCCGTTGGCTTTTGTAGGCATTCATTTTTTCATCAACTAAGTCAAGATCTCTTGAACTCGTGTGGTTGTGTCGGACCGTCGGCTTAATAGCTTGAGTATTCGAAACATTTCTTTACTGTAATTCCAAATAGTAATTTTAAGAATAATCATCTTATGTATAATTATAAAAGTTGCCTTCAAATAATATGGTTGTTACACATTATTTATTTTATAATCCATTTGACTATTGTACGAGTGAAAAATTAGATAGTCAAACTATAAGAAAACAATGACATTGGGTATCCCTGATAGTCATAGTTTTTACTAGCTGAATGATTACCGAACTCCCCTAGTTATGCTTATTGTTGTAACCACTTTTCTTGTTTTGTGCCCAAAAAAATTTGATTTAATTTTAGAAGAATTTCATATATATCCTTACAAACTTATAGTATATCATGTTTACCCATTAAAATTAAAAAAATCAAGTATAACCAATTTAAATGAACTTTTAGCGTATGATTTTTAGGATTCTCTATAGATGACAACATCTAAAGAACCACCCTTTCTTTCTCGATATATTCAGTTTGTAGAAAAGAGAGGGCATCTTGTTATGTTGCAATTATTGGCAAATTTGTTCTATGGTATTTTAACTGGTTTTTAATAGTATGTGTGATACTTATAGTTTTTTTATGTATGTGATATTCCATAAGTTTGTATAGATATAGATATATATATAATTCCCCCTTTAATTTTTTATATACGTATTCATTCAACTATTAAAAAAGATATTAATAGATTTTGGAAGCAAATAAAAGGCATGTGGTAAACTCCACACCACTTATTAATTCCATCAACTTGCACAAGTGTTGTGGAGGAAACAAGAGAGAGTGTGACAACTAGTCTTGCATCCAAGGCAGCCCCTAACCACTTACAAACACAGCCACTTCAAAAAGTTGTCGTTTTGGAATTTGCTTTTGCTTTTCCTAAAATGTGTATCAATCGGAATAAACAATCTGTCGTGTCTAAACTATGCTAGATTAAATCGAACACAAAATTGGACTGGTTGTGTAAACATATACTTTGAAAAGGGTTAGCAACACCCATTTGTTACTTTTCATATGATCATGAATGGCTTGTAACTACACTTGTATTCTAGAATTGGAATTGTTTTAAAACGTACCATGCGTGCACGTTATATACTCATAACACACACCCTTCTGTGCCTATAGCAGATCGCCATTAGCATAAGAAATAATCAAAAATTAGTGTTAGATATGTTAGTGTAATTGGATTGACTAATGATCAATGTGATCATAATATCCATCAAACAAGTTAGGAGGTGTGGAGTGCACGCTTGTTTGAGTTTATTATGATCTTCGATATTGAAAACCTTTTTAGGGGTGAAGCCCCTAAGCAACGGGGGTCCGGGGGTAGCGCCCCTGGGAGCGGGGTCCAAGGGGCAGAGCCCCTAGCTGTGTCGAGCTGCCAAAGGCACTAGAATTTGTTTCTCCCGAAACATTACAGTTTCCCCATGTGAAATCAGATGGTAAAAGTGTAAATTTACATGAGAAAAACCGCCAAAACAGCTTCCCCATCCCGAAACATTCAAATTTATACAAGACTGTCTTTCTTCTTCTCTTCTGGTTCACGTTTTTGAAACACACACAAATTCATACTTCGATTTCTAAACTTGACTTATCCACACAAATTCATACTTCGATTTCTAAACTTGACTTTTATCCGATTGAACATTTGGTGTGAAATAGTTTCAATCTGAAAGTAAACTTGCGACTCTCAAGTTTTCAAAGTTATTGATCATTTTATACAATTCCTTTACCATTAGTACGGATATAGGTTGTTGCTAACAAGATTATGAGGATTAAACAACGGATTAAACTATCTCTAAGTAATTTGTTGACTTGAGTAAATCTCTAAGTAATTTGTTGACTTGAGCATAGTTCAAAGATGTTTAAATCGTTGCTTAGTGCACCGTTGGCAATGATTGTGTATATGTGATGGAGTACGTGAGGTCTTTCTTGAAAATTTTTTTACAAAAACCAATGCAAGTTAATGGCGTTATTAACTAGTAGCATTAGTGATTGCCATCTAAAAGATTATATGCATTAGATTTAGTATTTAGGAGTAAAACAATTGTTAATAAAATTACAAACCCAATGCAATAGAATGTTAAATACCTCTTACTAACATAATAATAATCATCATCATAATAGTAATTGTTTGGTTAGCAAATCCTTTTATTTTATAAGAGTAAATTACTATTTTTGGCCCTTTTGCTTTAGGCCGTTTAACATTTTTAGTCTAAAAAAAATCTTTTGACATATTAGAGCATGAGATTATATTTTATAACGATTTTGACCCCTATTACTAACTCCGTTAATTTATTTCGTTAAATATAAGGGTATTTTGGACTTTTTACATCTCAGGGGCTATTTATGTGAATTAAAGTTTTTTTAATAGTTAGTGGGCTATTATGTATTTACTCAAATTTCTAAAAACAACCCCCCTTATTTTCTTTATCTTCTAAATGAGTTTTTTGTTTGTTTATTAGAAAAAATGTTTTTTTATATGTTATTTTGGTTTTTAATTCAGGGGCTATTTATGTGAATTTAAAGTTTTTTAATAGTTAGGGGGCTATTATGTATTTACTCAAATTTCTAAAAACAACCCCCTAATTTCTTTATCTTCTAAATGAGTTTTTTGTTGTTTATTAGAAAAAATGTTTTTTAATGTTATTTGGTTTTTGTTGTATTTTAAAATTATACAATTTCAAACATGGTTGTATAAATAAATTAAACTTTTAACATCGTTTTTTTATAAACAATTTTTCAAAATTATTTGTTTTTTAAAAAAAGTAAATTTCAACTGTTTCAATATCTTTTGTTTCATTATACGATACAAGTTAGAAATATATATTGCTAATTTGGTTTTCCGTCGTCGTCGTCGTCATCGTTGTTGTTGTGCTTATTATCATTATTTAATAAAACACGTTTTATATATATAAAAATAAGTACTTCTTTTTTAAAGATTTTGTTTTTGAATACTTTTTTAAAGTCATTTGTCAGAAAACTTTCAATTTAATTATGCATTACAAGTTATAAAATTTCAAAATCTTTGGTCTTTTTTAAAATCTTTCATTAATTATACAATAGAAGTTTGAAATTTTTAACCTGATAAAGTGTTAGCAATTTAAACAAGTAAAACATAGTTATCCCAAAAATAAACACTAAACATATGGTTGTTATAAATACATACAATATTGTATAATTTACTTATAGTCGTTAAAAAGTATAAGTTCAAGAAATGAATGATTTTAAAAATCCAAGTGATTAAAAAGTCGAAAAATTCCAAGCAAACGAAAGATATTCAAAATGAATATTTTTTAAAATGTTTTTTATATTTAAAATGTTTTTTTATTAAATAGAAATTATAAAGGTAAACTAAAAAAAAATAAAATTACAATAAACAGCTTAGAAAAATTAATATAAAACATTTTTTAGATATTCAAACAAAAAACTCATTTAGAAGAGAATGAAACTTAAATGGCTGTTTTTGGTAATTTGAGTAATTACATAATAACCCCTTAATTACTAAAAGAACTTTATAATTTATATAAATAGCCCCTGAAGTGTAAATGATTCAAAATACCCTTATATTTAACGGAACAAATTAACAGAATTAATGTTAGGGGCCAAAACCATTATAAAATACAATATCAGGGTTTGATATGTCAAAAGATTTATTAACGTGTTTTCTTTTCTTTATTTGGTTGTTTTTTATTGGGAAAGTAGGAGTGCGACTTCTATTCAAGTTATCTTTTCACACTGGTCGTCGTTTTTTATTACAAAATTTGGTCTTTAATGTGAGCTTATGTATGTTTCATATATATAATTTTTAATTAATAGAAATTGAATAGTTAGGAACGAAATAATCATTTTCTTGCTTTTAAATTATATTTAAGGCAAATTTCATAAAAAAACAATATATTTTTCAGTTTTTTCTTATAAAAGTCTATGTATAATTCTTTTTAAGTAAAATATTAACATATTTTCTGTTTTGTCTAATAAAAGTCTCTTAACAGTTTTTGTGCATAAAAAACCAACATATTTTTTGTTTTTTCACATAAAAACCTCTCAATAATTATTTACACATTTAAGTTACTTTATTTTTTAGATTCGACCAGATTCTAAAAGGAAACTAAAATAACTTTTGCGCCGATTGTTTTGTTTGTGTGCAGTTTTCACCCCTACGTTGCTCGTTTAAGTTATAGAATCCCAAGTTCAGATTGTTTTAAGTTGTGGGAACTCAAACTTGACTTGTTTAAGTTATAACAAATGAACTAACTAAAATGTGTAAATAATTACTGTTGGGTTTTTATGTGAAAAAACAGAAAATATGTTGTTTTTTATGTGCAAAAAATTGTTGAAGGACTTTTATGAGACAAAGCAGAAATTATGTTAGTATTTTACGTGCAAAAAATTATATAACGACTTTTATAAGAAAAAACTGAAAGTATGTTGGTCTTTTATGGTATTTGCCCTTATATTTAAATGATTGTTACGTTATTATTTTTATATTCATTTCATATTATTAATCATGTAAAGGATACATGTATATTACGCTTAGTCTAGTTGGCTCAGGCTTTCCCCCTCGTTTACATAAAACGATATGAACAACCCATTAACAGTGGTCCACCCGCTAAATCTCTTTCGATCATCCTCTTCATCATCATCAAGTAGGTTTTGCACCCACTAAACCCCCCTCTTCCATCATATCCTTCATCACGAGGGTGTGAGTCGGTGAAATCCAATAATAAACACTCAGATCTAGTGTTCCAAATGGGAATAAATAAGATGATAATAATGATAATGAGTTAAGGATGATGGCGTTGGCATGATGTTGGTTGGTGATGATACTAGTGCTTGATGACGATGATGATGCCAAATCAGATGAGAGAGGTGTGGGGGCGGGGGAGGGCTAGGGGTGGGGTTGGGGTAGCCGTTAGACGAGGCTTTTTATTTTTATTTTTTTTATGGTTAAGGATACTTTGGTTTTTCAAGACTCATTTAATAGGAAATTTAACAATCATCTGCTCCAATAATCATATTTGTTATATACCAATGGTGTGACGTCTTAAAATTAAGGATCATAAATGCAATATCTGTAATTCATAGAATCATCCATGTAATCAACTGTTATTTAACATTAAACTTATATAGTTGTTGGTGTTCACCTAGTAGTAACATGTTTGGTTTTATTTCTTATTAGTGATGAAAAGATATGATATATACTATAAATACTTGTAAAATGGTCCGTCATGTGGTCATCCTTGGTCCCCACACGTAAGTTCCATGCATTTTGTTGGATAAATGAGTTCCTGTGAATTAAAAGTTTAAAAAACATAATTCTAAAAGATTATTTTACTTAATACCTACCAAATTACTTAAATGCCTCACCAAAAGTCACTTCGATTTTTTCCTGACAACAAAAATCACTTAAATTTTAATATTATTTTAATCCACTTAAGTTTTAATATTATTTTAATCTATATGAAAATTTTATTAACATAAAAACTTTTTAAAAAAATTGTAAATAAAACAAACAACAAACAACCCTAGATCAATTGGTTAAAAAAAAACATTTTATGGTTTTTCAAAATGAATAGTGTCTTTGAGTTTCATTTAATGCAATATGCTCTAAACGATTCAGAATTTTTTTCACAATATGCTCGATCTCATGTTCTTTTAATCAAGTAAAAACAATACAAAATAAATAGATATACTATTATACACACGGTTAAAAAAAACTAAATATTGATCAATATTTAATTCTAGCTCGAGACAAGATAACCAAATGCATATCTCACTATCATTTCTAGCCATGAAAAAGATACGAAATCTCAAAATTGCCATCAACCCCTTCCACAATAAAATCATGGCGGAGTATTTCCAGAGCCAGAACAACCAAATCCAGAGCAAAACACACATTTCAAACCCTCAAGTACACGTCACCAAGCCTACACTCCTCTGGAACCAACTACTTTCACCGTGGAAAAAAAAACTTTCATCAAGTTACCTTACGTATATACACACGTCTCTAGTCACCACACACCACTTCACTTCATCATCTAAAACCAAACCAGTCGATGACGTCATCCACCACCCGGCGGCGCGTGAGCACCACGCGCTCATTAATCACCACCGGCGACCTGCACAACGGACAGCTGAAGTTGAGATGACGAATCCATCCGTCAAAGCAGTCCTTGTGAAACACGTGGTGACAAACGAGCTTCCGAACGCGTTCACCGTCGGCGAAATCGTTCAAGCACACGATGCATCGGTAATCGACGGGATCTGGAGTGTATCCGTACGACAACACGCGGTTTGCGTTGAGGTGATCGGCGAGGAGCAGCACGGCGTCGTTTGCGTCGTCGGAGCGGTGGCGAGAGATGCGTAGGGAGCGGAGGACGGCGGCGATGAGTGATCGGAGGTAGCAGACGACGGTGGCGATGAGCGATAGAAGGATGATCGGAAGAGATTCCGATGAGACGTCGGTGAGTTGGTTTTGTAAGCCCATAGGGTTTGATGGTTTGATTTGGGGGAAATGGGGGTGGGGTGTGGTGGTTTATATACGCCTCGTTGTTGAATGTAGAATGAATACTCGTTTGAAGAATAAAGATAACGAGTGGGAGGGTTTTCGCTATTGTATACTAGCCTAACCACCCGTGTGTTACACGGGTTAGAAAAGTTATATTTAAAATAGATTAATTACACGTATGTTTCTTATGTTTTGCTAAAATTTTGGGGTTGGTCCTTAAAGTTTAAAATTTATGAATATGGTCTCTAATATTTCATTCTTTTTCATCTATTATTCTAAATTTTGTTAGTCAACAATTACTAATGTTAAAAATTATAAAAATGACATTTTACCCGCATCGACCATCCATTAAACAATAGTATTATTTTGATTTAGAAAAGCTTTATAATCTTGTCTTTCCAAAATTTTTTATCTTTTAATATTTCATGATTAATATGTTTATTATATAATAAAATACGTTAAAATACATGACTAATTTTTTAATAACATATTTTATTAAGTGTTTGCTTTTTAACGTGTTTAAACCGTCCGTTTTTAAAAGTTGTTCTTAAAGCCGTTTGATATTTTAAACGTTTTTATAAAACTATTTGGTTTTCTAATTTTTTTTCTTAAACCATTATTTTTTAAAGAATCTTTAAAAACCAATCACTTCTTTATACATCTTTTTCAATAACAATCCATTATCAAACGACGTTTTTAATATTTTTAAAACGTTCAATAAACAAATAGTCTTAAAAATAGTATTTAGAATATAAATAAAAATTACATTTAAAAACCGAATGATTTTAAGAAAGACTATAATGATTTTAAAAAGTACTTTTAAAAAATTAAAAAGTTTTAAGAGAGACATTTTAGACAATCAAAAGTTTTAGAGAAACATTTAAAAACCTGAACATTCTAAAAATGATATTTCTACAAATACTTTTATTTAAATAAAAGTAAATTACATTGATGATCTTTGTAGGTAAAATAATCATTTCGAAAAATTTAACATTAGTAATCGAACTAACAGAATAAGGTTCATTGATAAAAGATAAATATAACACTAAAGACTATATCTGAAATTTTAAAAAATTTAAGGATCAAATCCAAAATTTTAACTAAACTACAAGAGTCATCCATGTAATTTACTTTTTAAAATAAATAGAAATATAAATTATTAGTTACTATTAATTAGTCTATAATATATACGCTTGTGAAGGTCGATTAAATAAATGTGTATATATGTAAATTAAATTAAAGAATTAAATACATAAAAAGAATATTTATGTTTATAAATATTAAAACTTTTTTGTATACAGATCTTTAATCAAATTCAATAAATAACTTCTCAAACTTAAGAAATTATCTTTTTAGAATATTCTTTTGTATTGTAGTGGCTCGTAATTAAAAATGTAAAAAATTAAGGATATATAGCACATATGTTTTATAAGACAGGTATTAAAAGAATAAGATAAAAATTCAATTAGTTGAACAATACCTCCTACTCAACCATAATAAACTGAATAGAGTAAGTTTCTACTGGATTACTATACATTTGCTGCCTTCATAAACGAATCACGACATGATATGTCAAGATTCTTTAAAAAGTTACTTCTAATACTGATGATGTCCTATTGAGCAAGGTAACTTAATGATTTATCAATAATATATAAACTAATATACATGATTAAAAAAACGAACAAAGTGAAAGTTGGTTGCAGGACAAAAAATACAGTATTAAGGTTTATCATTAAAAACTTATTTTTTAAATCCAAATGTACATAGTATTGTAATTTAATGTAATACAAAATGAGTCAAAAAATGATTTTATGAATAACTGAGAAGTAGGAGAAGTTCATCATGTAGAATACTTGGACTCTTTGATAATAGGAGAAATTATTTCGTTAATAAAAACAATGGTATTATGTTATCTTTGATAGTAGAATAACAATAAACAGATTCAAATTGTTGTATATATATAATAAAATAATGATTTTATGTTATATAATGCAGAGAAATATTATACGATATTATTAAAATATAGAAGATTTTCAAATTTTAAAATTACTAACCCAAAATAATCTGATTGATCCTTAACAGTAGAATTTAAAATTTGTGAACTACATATGCTCTATTTGAATATTAAAATTGTTAGTTTTAAATTTAAAATTTTAAGTAATTTAGTTAGTTATTTTTAGATAAAATCGAATTGAATTGCAGATGGAGTTTGAAATTTATAGTTTTTTAAAATTTTATTGCAATAAATAAATTTTAGAATCTTACTTAATTACACATTAAATACTATTTAAATATTTTCTTTTAAAATCATATTGCTAATAATATTCACCTGCCAATTGTATGCTATGAAAATGTCATGTGACATTTAAATTTAAATTAAAAATTGATATATAGTTATTATTAAATAGAAATAATCAATACTTAATTTAGGTTTCTTCCAAAAGTAATCAATAGTAAATTTAGAAAAATGGAAATAATATTTATACTATTATGAAATTTAAATTTGAATTTTAAATTATTGCCTTAATTAATTATCATCATTATTATTAGACCAAAAATAACCAATACTAAATTTAGAAAAAATAAAATAAGATCGATACTAAATTTAGAAAAAATAACTACATATCAATTTTAAATTTGAATTTAAATTATTGCCTTAATTATCGCCCTAGCCATTATTCAAACGGGAAGCTGACACGTGGCTGTTATGTTTTGAAAATCATGCCATGTGTCAATGTAGTAGCTAAAATCAAGCCATGTGGCAAAACCTCCTTTCATTTATTATATATAAAGATGGGGACAATACATGTGACAGGGTACTTTTTATTCGTATATAACACTACTATATTCGTTTGTTTTTATGTTAGAACTAGAATTAAGCTTTTCGCGTTACGACAGGGGCGTAAAACCGTGTCATGTACCATCAATATCACACTACCGTCAGCGATCACCAACACCGAAAAGCTCGTATTAAAAAAACGAAAAAAATAAGATCGAACGGAAAGTAGACGTAAAAACGTCGAACCTCGCACGTGAAACGTAAAACATTAAAAACAGTAACTAAGACGATGTTGGACCCACACATTATGACGTGGACGTTAAACCGGAAAAATAGACTCAACAACGTTGACGTGTAACTCTCTAAATTTATACCAACATGTAAACGAAAATTATGTAAAATAGGAAAAATATAGGGGAACAAAATTGAAAGTAAAAAATCATAAGGCCTAAATTATAAAAATGTAGAAGTATTGGGGTTTGAAATAAAATTTTACAAAAAGTTAAATTGTTGTACTATATGTATTAAAATTTATACATAAATGTTGGTAATTAGAATATATATAATTTTTATAGAGTAACGGCTGATTAAGAAAAGTAAAAGAATGTGAAAAAAATTTAACAAAAGTGATCAGAACTAAATACGTCTTCAAGAATTTTCTTTCACCTACAAATTAATCTTAAACATTCATTGTATAATGACATATGAATAAATCAATGTAATAATATAATCATCTTTTCTATTTTCTTTGTTACTAGATGATTCTCTTAGATTCGTTGGCGAACAAGTCGGATCGGAGTTAGAACGTAAATGAAATCTTAGAAGTGGAAAGGACTTAATTAGTTCACTGTGTTTTATTATCATCGCAAGATTATTATTTTGGTGAGCAGTGGTAGAACCAGAAATATTTTCTTATGAGGTCATTATTTTTCGGTGATTTAATTTATAACGAAACAATATAATAATTTTCGGGTTGTCAGATCGGGTCGGGTCGGATCGCGTCGTGTTGGGTCGGGTCGCGTCGTGTTGGAATACCCAATTTCTAAATACCTAAATGACAAATCAACCAATAAGTTAACTACATTCTAGTGTTTTTTGACATCTAATTTTCACTTGGTTTCACTTTATAATCCCCATATGACAAGATACTATTAAAGTATTGATCACTAAAAAAAACACAAACAAGATTTTAAAGTTTAAATCTAGATACTAAACACAAATCTAAATAGTAAACTTAATCAAACAAAATAACAAAAACTAAACACAAATCAAGATAGTAAACATAATTTGATACACTACACAGTCACTGACTAGTTAGCAGAGTGCAATACTTCAACAGATTTTGCTCAAGCATAATCAATCAACAGAAAACTCAACATGCATAATGGTTATGAACTTCATATTTCAATGGACTAAAACCATAGCACAGCTAAGCAGAAATGAAGGAGAAATAAAGAACCAACTACTCTACAAGTCTGCATACAAATTTACAATTTATTCATAATACGTTAAGAATTGAATTGCACATTTTATCCATTACTATGCAACATAATCACCTTTAACTCAATTGGGAATAAGATGAACTAAATCACTTAAGAATCAAGACCTGTGCGCCTATTAAGATAATCTAATAATTCAAAATGTCTTCAGCAATATGACGAACTACTGAAAATAAACAATTCATCAACTAACAGCACTGTAAACAAAATTTGACAAACGTATATTTGCAAAATGAGAGAGTACAAACCCACTTTAATCGACGCATCAGCCTGAGCAACATTCCTCGCCATAGCAGTAAGAAGAGCGATCCCGTGCTCAACAGCCGCATCGGTATTAGCCGTCGGAGCGTTAACAATAGTTTTAATTCTATTCAAAATAGTAAAACTTTTGGATGAAAATTGAAACAACATATGAAACTTTTGAAGGTAAATTGATATTTTTAATCTTTTGAAGAAAATTGGTTACTTTAGTCAAACGTTAGGGAGCAAAATTAAAATTAACTCAAACATTTATTTATGGTATATAAATTACCCTTAGAGAGTAGATTTTGTATTTTGACGTGAGTGTGTGTAAATATTATAGGGGATGGTCGTTAGTGGTTGTGAGTGAAAGTGATAGAAAATTTATAAGTATTGTACCGTGATTTCCCATATTTGGAAAAATACGGTACGACCCCCGTAATTTTTTTTATATTTTTAAAAATGATTGTAAGTAAAAAAAATAAAAGAAAATGTAACGATAAATGTATGAAAAAATTATTATTTAATTGAAAAATAATATTTTAGTGTAAATCTAAAGAAAAGAGAGGAGCTAATGTAAATACTCTCACATTACTTTATTTATTGTCTCTACATCTCTTAAAATGTTCACTATATATTTATAGATCAAGTTATGAAAGTGATCATTACATCAAGAAATAAAAAGTTATTTGTGTGATATTTTTATTGATAAACAAACTCACGCATTCATACTTCAACATATTTATATAGTTATCGTGGGTATACTTTATACGTTTTCAATATAAAAGTTTTTTGCATGTGGGACATGGTTCATGAAATATAATATATATAATAATAATGGAAGGTTCATGTTATATCCTATTATCCTTCTATAGAATTATAGGCTGGTAGGTACATGAATATCTCAATTAACGTAATTGCAAGTCGTAATTATTTAGCAGTAATTAGTTAAATTGAGAATTAGGATTGTTGTTAATTAATTAGGAGTTAATAGTCCGTCACAAGTAACCTGTGGGTTTTGAAAGAAACAAATACAACTGATAAAATCCAAGTATAACTAGTTAAAATATCATGTCTTCTTCTTTCATTGATAGCCCTGAAATTATTATCGGTTATAAATCAAATTAAATGGGAGGTCATGGGTTCAAGTCTTACTCTGGGAAAAAAGGCTCAGAGTTAAGCCAGGGGGTTTTCTCAGCAATGAGTTTCCTCATGAGGGGGTTGGGGGTGTGATCCCGGCTGGAAAACTGATAGGTAAGCCCGATTAAAAAAACATGTATTCTCCAAAACAGGGTTGTACATTTGTCGTTCAAAAAAAATAATAGTGATACTTCATAAACAGTACTTGTCACAAGAATCTTGGACATTGTCATAGTTGATTATTAAATTAATTAATTAGTGAAACCGATGGTTTGGACGGTGGACCAGAAAGAGATTTTCCCTTGATTCTCTCCTAATCATATACAACTTATCACAATTATTAAACATCAATAATTTATTTATTCATAGTTGCATTTGTTTATTTTCGATGCTTATATTTTAGTCGGACGAAGATTTGATTCAAAATTTCCATGTCTAGTATTTAATTAATTGATAATATTTTAAATTATGAATCTCCAGTTGTATTGATAGTTCTGACACTTTAATAGTTTTGGTTAATATAAATTGACTCGGTCTAAAAATCAAAATATTAATAAAGAGATCGGTAAGATCGACAGGTTACAGGCCACTGACATTGAAATACGGGCAACCAATTAACCCTAAAACATGGGAGCTCGTGATATGAACCGCAATAATATTGACAAAAGCGTCGTCGTTAGAAAACACGTGGACGTTTCTGCTCAAGTTTGGACAAACGCCTTGAAATCATTAGATTTCAGTAGAAGGGGGCCAAATTGTATCCATGGACGCTAGCTCCCATGTTTGGGAGACTCTCGTGAAATGACAATTTTGGTGTAGAACTATAATAAAAGTACATTTTTGTGATTTTTGCCTAATGTTATATATTTTAATATTTTTTAAAAACAATTTCACAAATAGCCTCTCACTTAAAAAAATACTTGTTAGTAAACATGTTTACCATAGTTTGTACTTGAATAAGATTTAAACAATAAACAAATGAAATTAACCTCCCTCTAAAAACAAAAAAATAAGTCTTTGTTCATTTTTAAAATACACTTTCGGAATTTAATGATTACTTTCTACAACAACAACCTTTTGTTTTTTAGCTTCCGGATATACATGTACGACACACTCTTTTTTATATATGTTTCGATATCTAGAATCGATTTGCCGCAAATTTACTCAAAACAAACTTTACTAAAAATTTGAAAAAGTAGTTACTACACTACCGATATTGCTTATTTATTAAGATGAAACAATTTAAAAATTAATTCTTAAAGAATTTAGAATAAAGTTCAAAAAATAAATAATTGATAAAATTTCAAAAGAGAGAATCAATAAAATTTTCTAACTACACCATTTTGATAAATAAATTTTTTACCTACATTATTTTGGGAAAAAACTCCGATTATATTACATGGGATGATGATTTTGCAAGAGAAGTCGGCAGGTGCGTTTTTTAATTCATATATTAATTTATTTAAGAACTTATGATAAAGACTAATTGATCCATATGAAAAACGTATTATATATTATGATAACGATACGCACTTGTTATTAATTAATATATTTAGAATTCTCAAAAATATAATAAAATAAAATGCGTTCTATCTAATTACTTGATCAGCTAATCAATTAATGTTTAGTAATATAAACAAGATGAAAGTTCCTTTATCGGGTCAAAACAATAATTCAATTCACTAATTAAACTAACATAGTATTTATATAATTAATTTTGAGTCTTGTTTTGTTTATGTTTTTCTTGAATAGCAACACCTAAAATTTATATGATCTAATCTTGATTAAATAAATGAAATAATAAGCATTATTAAATTATTGATTGTTTACTTGTTTGTTAAATTTATTTCTTTATTTAGAATTATTCGAGTTTTATTAGAATTAGTATATGTTTAGCAATAAATTGAGGGTTAAGGAGTCTTTGTATGTGTAGTTAGTTCGTAATGAATCAATGTTTATCGTGTTTGTTCAATCCAATATTTCAACAATTGGTATAAGAGTTTGAAAGATAATCATGGGAGGAACAGGACGTGAAAAATGAGTAAAGGGAAGATTGAAGGCGTTGTGTGTGGGTCAAAGATGAAAACCATCGAAGATTTTCTTTGTTAGCCAAGATGGAAACGTTTTGTGTGAACCTACAAGCAAATGATTCTGTGTAAGAACCACTCAAAAGATCATATACTTGTAGAAAAGAGTATTGACATGCTACATTAATTGGAGTCTTGGAGGAGACAGTTTTGATGCCTTAATTGATAAATAATGACAACATAAATCATAGTATCACACTAACATATGCCACAATCCAATGTACATGCATTCAAAGACATCATGATCCACATGAGATCGCAAAAGAAAAGTGGTCGGCATGATATCCAATTACAGATTCATACTCGTAAAGTTTATATCACCAATGTAACGGAAATTTCATTCACGAAGATGTTTGAAATAAAATAAAATAAAGGGTCTCTGAAATGGATGTGTAAACATAAACTCTTATGCTAAGAGAAACTAAACATGTGCCTACTAAAAGTGCATCATATATCTTCTAATACAAACACTTATATTAACAGCGGTGGATCAAAGGCTTCTAGTGAATGAAGGTTAAAAGTTGTACAAGTTACAATGGGTGAGGTTAAAACGATTTAGGTTAGGGAGAATACTTCTCATGAATTAATTATGGGATTGAAACACGATTAATAACAACAATGAAGAAATTTATACATGTTTCATTTGACTCAATTAATATATTTAAATATTTATAAAATATATTAAATGGGATTGGAACATTTTAAGTGATTTTATAAAGATAAGAAAACTTTAAGTAACTTTAATAGAAAGCTTAAAAAAGTTGTTATTATTCGGTCTATTCGGCGAATGTGAAGCTTTCTCAAGTTTGGGAGTAAAGTTTGTAGATATTCTTGGTGGGTCGTACTATTATTAATATTATTTTGTTCAATTTAGGAAGTGTTTGAGACTGTGTACTCTTTAGAGTTTATAATCTAAGCATAGCATTTGCAAAATACACGTATTTAAAAAAGGGTTATTGGATTTTAATAATCTTAAGTTTTATTTATTGGTCGGGATTTTAATAATCTTAAGTTTTATTTATTGGTCGGGATTAATCCAACTCAGTAAATGTTTACAGATATTCCCAACTTTGAGTTTATTTTTCTCCAACAATCTCTTACTAACCGACAGTTAACCCCGTTAGTTTTTTGGTGACGTGGGCTGTTTTTGTGGCCAAAACACTAAACAGAAAGTTGAAATCTATAATCAGGTTCGTCAATTTAAAACTTCCGCATCCAAAAACCCATCAATCTTTACCTCCTGATTTGAACCACCGAACTTGTTGGCAGGTGATGATGGAGGCTAGACAATGGAAAACGGACCTAATTGAGATTAGGCGGTGCTAGAGTTGAAAAATGACTCAAAGTTGACCCAATTTCATCAAAAAAACTAACGAGGGTTAACTCTCGGTTAGTAAGGGATCATTGAAGAAAAATAAGTTCGAAGTTAGGAGTGACTGTAAATATTTCCTGAGTTGGGATTAATTTCGGCCAATAAATGAAAGTTAAGATTATTAAAATCCAATAACCTTTTAAAAAACAAGTTAACAATAAAAATTTTAATAAGAGAATGTAATGTTAAGAATTAAGATATATGTGTTCGTTACACAATCTAAAATATCCTATTAAATGAACCATGGTAACTATTTTTTATTACTTACTAGATTACAAATTTCTAAAATGATATATCAACCCATTTCTACAATGTAAAATTAATACGCAATTTTAGATTTGAATATAATAAAAAATAATGTCGTTACAGTAACATTATACGCGTTAATCAAACGTCTTCCTTATCTTTTTTATTTAAATTTACTACCCTTCCATTCGCTTTTGAATGCGGAAGAATGTTCCTTGAAGGTGCTATGATAATGATATTTCATACTAGTAAAGGGTTTATTAATCTAGTTAATATCCAGCTGGACCAATCATATCAAAGTTAATTATTTATACATTTATTTATTGGGTCCACAAAATAATCTTATTGGTGAGGTTACATTTCAACAATTAATTAATTTCGCCTTTATTGTGCCAGGATGTTTTTAACTGCACAAGAATATTATTCAATTTCTTATCTAAGTTGTATATTTTATGTTTGTGTTTTTAATGGGACCGTTGTTGTAAGATGCTTTCATTCTATTCTAAAGACTAAATGTTTAAATCCTATAAGATGTATATGTAGATGGTTAGAAAATAGCTAGATTGATAAGTTTATAAATTTTTAGATTTTTTTTTACATATTTGAGAGTGATATTTTATGTAGGGACTGTTGAATTGATAACAATCAGACATACACATAATACAAGTTTTTGCTTTGTATGGTTTTAGCTACATTATTATTTTTTTGAGCTTAATTTGAGATGTAACATTTTCTAGTTTGCTTCTTATCGTTAATAAAAACTTAGTCCCAATCTTTAGTATAAATATAATTCAGTGAATGTGAAAAAGTAATTGAGAAATTAAACGCCTTCAAGAGAAGATGGTTAACATATTTAAATTTGATGTCTACGCATCTCCTATTTATGAAATGTTTAAAAAATATCTAACATTCTATTTCAAAACGTTGTTTATTTACAACAAATGAATGTAAATTGTCTATGTATTTGCAACATGTGGGACATCATAAGACATTCACACGAGTCACAAACTTTTATAGCTTTCATCATTCCATCTCAACTGCATTAGATAGTTAACATACATGCAATGGATGACATCTGAGATGCAGTGCTTTTCAAGTTGCTTTGTATTGTTTATAAAAACCTAGTCCCAAATCTTTACTTTCAATATTAATATAATTAATCGAACATGAAGCAATGATTGAGAATGTAAAAGCGTGCATGAGAAGATGGTTAAGTTGTTTAAATTTGGTGTCTACGCGTAACCTATTGACGAAATGTCACAAAAATCTAACAACCCGTTTTAAGACATTCACATGAGTCACGGACTTGTATGGCTTTCACCATACCATCCCTACTCCATTAGACACCAAACATAAATGCGAGGGATGACATTTGAGATGCAATGCTTTCCAATTTGTTTATTGTCAATAAAAACTCAATCTCCAATCTTTGTTCTCAGTATAAATATAATTTCATTGAACATGAAAAAATAATTGAAAACATAAAAACCTCCATGAGAAGATGGTTAAGTTATTTAAATTTAACAGCCCATGTCAAAACATTGTTTCGTTACACAAATGAATGTAAATTTTATATGTATCTGCAACGTGCTTGACATCATAAGACATTCACACGAGTCACGTACTACTATGGCTTTCACCATACCATCTGCGATGCATTAGATATCAAACATAAATGCGTGGGATGACCCTTATGCATCTTTCTTTAGGTTGTCTGAGTTAAAATGGTAATTCTTAGATTAGATATCAAACCATATTTAAACTTAATTCTTAGATATTTCAAGAAAATGTTTTAAGATAATAAAATAATAAAAGAATGTTCTTAGCTAGACCTAACAATTTTGACCCAAGTGAATAAATTTTGGTTGATTTGGATTGTAATAATAAAGTAATGGGTTAGATTGGGTTAAACTATATTTTTAAAAGGGTCAAGTTGGGTAACTCTAAAACTAAGAAAATGAATCAACGGGTCAAGATAGGTCATAAAAAACAAGGAACGGGTCAGGATGGGTTGATTAGTTTTTCTCATAACCCATCTTTCTCCACCTCATCTTTTCTCCAAAATCCAAACATAGTCTCACATCTAAACTATAAACTATAAATATATATTAGTTCGATCCGAACTGAACCGGGCGGACCATTGCTCGTGGTTGCCTCGTTTACAAACCAATCCGAGCCGATCGGCTCGTTTACAACCAAGCAAAAATTCGAATGAACATTTTTCGAGCAAAAATTCGAACGGACATATTTCGAGCAAAAATTCGAACGAGTATTTTTCAAGCAAATCCGAACGAACGACGAGCGAGCGTCGAGTGGTTTGAACAACCATGCCTTAAGGTATTAGAGTAATACTTATATTTTTTCTTTCATTAGAATGTGGGTGCCCATTGCCTTGGATTGATCTATGTATGGAATTGTTAATCAATGTGGTTTTTTGAGTCTAAACCCATTTTGACCCAAACCCATCCTGACCCGAACTCATTCTAACCCATTTTTAAATTAGTACATTTTGACCTAAGCTCATCCTAACCCGAACCCATTCTAACCTGACACCCGACCCAACCTGACCCGCCCAATCTTGCCAGGTATATTCTTAGCTTGTTATGTAAATCATAATCAAGAAGAAGACAAAGGCACGCGTTATTTGTTTTTTGTGAAATCTCCAAACCGCTAGAAGTTTATACCACATTGATAAATCATTAAATTGTATGTAATGAGAACCGAATAACGTTTTGGGCTATATGGGCCGGATTATGGGAAAAGGGGTTATTGGGCTGTGGATATGCTCATACTGCTGGGTTGATAACTTGATATTATGGTAGTAGCTCACTACCTCCCTATATATGGACTTTAGTAATTGGTTATGCTATCTTGACATAAAAAAATATCGAGTGACCAAATATATGATTACGAAAATGCATGTAAATCCTTTATAATTTGACGCATGGTTTATCAGCTCTATATTTTTTTAACAAGCTTTAAACCTCGCGCTACGCGGCAAGACTAGCGTTTTTGGGTGCTTGTAGTTGTAAACGCTAATACATTAGAGATGCTACTTTTTGTAACGTTAAAATGAGAGAAGAATAAAATATATTGACCTTAGACTATAAGCAAATGTTAAAAAACAAAAAAATAAAAATTTAAAAATAAAAAAAAACAACCAATAGTGAAATGTTTACATTTTATGGGTTCCAACTAGTATTATGACAAAACATTTGCACACACAAACGCAAAAACCCTAGATTCATAGCGATCACATTTGTATAGCGAACAAATTGTTTGTAAAATGACTACTGTTAATAACATTCCACACACATTATAGAAGATATGTATAAAGATATATAAAACAAAACTCCTTAACAAAAACGAGTATACAGTAAGTACATGACTATATTTTATTTTGCTGTAGGCGGGCCTCAAGACAACTAGTAAATTACTTAAGTTGTAATTTTAAAATCATCCGGTCATAATTCAAACCATAAAAGATTAAAAGACAATCTTTCAAACAAAAACATAGAATGAAGCTTCAGACCTTAAAAATAAAAAATCCAATCTTCTTTTATTACACAAATAATAAAACTTAATTAATTTTAAATTCCCGCGCAACTATATCTTGTTTCACAGTTTCAGATCAAAATGCAAAATAACCTACCGCCTGAATCTTCTCCGCTTGTTATCCTCGAACAAATTAAGGGAAATTTCGGCTTCAGTAACATTCACACATTTCTTCACTGTATCCACACAATCGGAAAACGCTGCGATTCAGCGAAGGTATTGTTTTCGTGAATTCGTCGTTTAAATTGAGTATTTTAGGGTTAGGGTTTTGATTCGTCAGTTATACAGCATGATATATTGTTTCAGATGAACTAAATCGTTCTTGAAATCTTTGATTATTGTTGAAATTTTTGGAAATTGACGTAGATGAGCATGTTGACAACGAATTGCTTCCATTTCACGATGGGTTATTGGTAATTTGGTACTATTTTGATTATAAGAAACTAAAAGGATATTAATCTTTCAGACTTGTATTGTGTTTCTGAACATATTCACGAGGAAACTAGAGAGATCTGTTGCTATAATATCAAGATTTGGTGTTAACATATGACTGTGCGAAACCTTGACTAAAATGTTGAAAACTAGGTTTATTTAGGGTGGGAAAACCTGCTTACAACTCCAATTAGCATGTGTTCTTGTGTAATTAACAATTAAGCTGTTGGTATGCAGTTAGTGATTGTGGTGGCATACTGTTGATAACAACAGGCTCTTGCTTCAATCATGGCTCGGTATTATGATATTGATGACATCCTAGCAGATGAAGAGGTTTAAACTTCTTTCTTCTTTTCAATTCTGCATTTGCTTGACTGTTTGTAAGAAACTTCACATGTCTAAAATGGTGCCTATTTTTCATAGCTTGTGCCCGCGGTGTTCTTGGAGGCGGTAAACGGAGTTGGTTTGTTTGAATCCAATGAAACAAACAGGGTAAGTTTTAAAAATCTTCAATTCAGTATGTAGATACTGCTTTGATTATAAGAAACTAAAGATTTTGGGAACTGTCACACTTGTATTGTGTTTCTGGAACTTGACATTGTTATAATCAAAACAGTACTAATAACTCTTTAACAATGGAGTTGGTTTGTTTGAATCCATTGACACAAGCTGGGAGAATTTTAATAAATTTCAATCTGATATGTTGATTATTTTAACAGTTTTCTACCGCTAATATCTACGTTAAAACAGGTAGAACCCAGGTCAAAGGTAGAATTGCCATTCTGGCTTGCTAGTGAATTGCATCTGAGACAGGCAGCTTCTGTCAGCGTTCCTCCCTGTTTCAATAAGAAGTAATAAGCCCAACATTTCCTTGCTAATTTTTTGCTTTGGGTCTCATGATTTATGCTTTGATAGGCCAACAGTATTAATGCCAGTTCTTATAATGATCATGTATCTTGTTTTCATGCCAGAACTCGAGAAGAAATTGGGGCTGATGGTGCACATGTGGACTTAAGATCTCGATGTTCGTATTTTTATGAGTTAGGATGCAAGATAGTGCAATTGTGAGTATTAATTCTTGCTGTCATTTAAGACTTTGTTTTGTTTAGATTTTGTATTATTAGTGCTGCAGGATTCCGACTTTACATTTTGTTTATTGCTAAATGGGTCAGGATTGGTGACAAGACTATTGGATCTCTATTGTTGGTTGCTTTCCAGACAAGGTATAAGGAAGTTTTGATCAAGGCACATACATCAGCATCTGCATTGGCCCCCAAGTTTCTATCACTATTAACAAAAGAAGAAACAAAATGTGAGATTTGGACAACCTATTTTTCTGCTTCCAATTTCTAACTTAACATATGTATATAAATGACTTTAAATATTCTACATTTCTTGGTTTTGAAGTGTATGAAGCTGCTAAGTCATCAACTGCAGCATTTAAGACATGGCGAATGGGTGGACCGAGATTTCAAAAAGCTTCTGTTCTTGGTAGAAAGAGGAAACCAATTGGGGAGTAGGTGAACCAAGTGCTTCTGATTAGCCACTTCTCATGTTGTTCACAGGCTCATGGTTCAGTCCGGTTTAGTTACGTTTCGAAGCCTAGTAGTTTGGTGCATTATTTATGGTTGTAGGTTGAGATAATACATGTGGTGTGTGCATTAATTCGATTTAGGGTATAAAGTATAAACTGTTGAGATTTGGTAATATGAAATGAAAGATGACTTCTGAGGCCAATCGACTACCAGTTAGTCGCATGTAAATTAAGTAACCCGGTTCTATATTCCTTGTAGAAAACCATTATGATGGATAGATAGAAGCACGGATAAAGAGTAAAAAAAGGGGGTCATAGATCGTAGAAAAATCATCATTAAACTTTTGTTATAATGGACCAAATATGTAAAGTTGGAAATAAACGGTGGTTAAAAACTTAAACAAAACTCAATCACTATTTAATTTAGTTTTGTTTGGTTTTTATTTTTCACTTCTATAAAATCTACATCGTTAGTATCTTCATCGAATTTAATGTTTTAAGTTAAATTTTATATTTTATTCTGCTACTAGTGGTGTGTTTGCTACTTGGCTCAACTTAACTTTACTAATTATTATCGTTTATAAAGACTTTTTTGTAATGTTTAAAATTCCATTTGGGATTTACAAGCTTCCACTATATTGGACTTGGTTTTAAATTGTGTTTGGGAATAGTTTTTAAATATAATAAAACATGTAAAATTGTTTTTTTTAAAGAGATTGGGGACAAAATTCAAACTACTCAAACTATTCAAATTAAACCATACAATAATTGACTGTCATTATATTTTTAATTAAATTTATTTAAAAATGCTCAAATGGATAGGAATGTAACTTAAGCTACCTAAATCATTTATCCAAATTAAACTAGTTAAAAGATGTAAAAGATTTAGGTTGTAGAAACCTATTTAGCAAACCAGTAGGGTTGCAATGATATTGTTGAAGAAATTGATATACCCGAAGGGGGCACCAAAGAGTGCCCGAGTACCCTAAGTAATTTCATGAAAGATATTTTAGTAGTGATCAATTGTATGTCTTTTATTAAAGAGTTATTGGATTTTAATAATTTCAAGTTTCATTTATTGATTGGAATTAATCATAACTCAGTAAATGTTTACACATACTCCTAACTTTGAGTTTAGTTTACTCCAACTATCATTTACTAACTGATAGTTAACCCCGTTAGTTTTTTGAATCTATCAGCATGTCCATCATTTTGAAATTTTCGCACCAAAAAACCCCTTAATTTCTACATCCTGATTTGAACAACCGAACTCGTTGGAGGTATCTTATAAAGTATAACCCAACCGATGTATCTTATTAAAAAGATTCTAATAATAATTGAAATTCGTCAACATAAGCACACCATTCAACATCAAAGAACGAAGACATTCAATAAACCAACAAAAATTCATCATCAATCGAACAAGTAACGCACGATATGTGTTTGTTGCCTCCATTATTATCCCATTTCCATTTTCACGATAAACAAAAACATTTGTTGTGACATGATATCACCCATATCAAAATCAACCAATCCCAAATCCCCCTCACCCTCACCCTACGACGAGGTCTTCATTCTTCATCCACCTTCTCACCAACTGCTGTTCGATTAATCCACAGGTACATATCAATACATCATACAAATCACAACACACACACACACTTGTTGAATTGATGAAGAATTGAAGATGGTGGGGAATGGGAAGATAAAGAGATGGAGGTTTCTGCTAAACAAGACGAAATCGGAGAAGAAAACGAAGCCTCTTGATGAATTCATATGCCCGATATCTGGTTTGTTGATGTTTGATCCGGTGATTGTTTCATCTGGACAGACGTTTGAAAGGATATCTGTTGAAGTATGTCGTGAGCTTGATTTCGTTCCTCTTCTTCCCGATGGATCTAAGCCTGATTTTTCGACTGTTATAGCTAATTTAGCGTTGAAGAAGGCGATTACCAGCTGGTGTGAGTCGTCAGGAACGGATTTACCTCGATATTCGCCGGATTACAGCTCCGTTGAAGACTCCGTTAAGAAATTGATGTCGAATTCGAGTCATGATGAAGGTGATTCTAGGTTTAGGGTTTCAGAACGGGATTTGATTCAACGAATGGCGGAGAAGCCGGAGGTGATGTTTACACACGCGGCGACGCAGTTGAATCCTCAATCTGTTGATCATCGTCGTCACTTCTACTCATCGAGTTCAGAAGAATCGGTGATCGCTAACATTCCTGATACTCCACCGCTTCCGTTAGTCACTCGACCGTCGTGCTACTCATCCTCCCCCTCCGCATCAACGTCCTCCGAAATCGTCGTAGACGAAGGTCACGAAACCCTAAACCCTAACTCCACAACCTCAGATGAGCAAAACTTCTGCATAAAGCTCCAAAGCCTCGACGTTTACGAGCAAGAACAGGCTGTAATCTTACTAAGAAAACTCACCAGAACCGATGAAGAAGCTAGGGTTTCACTCTGCACACCGCGGCTGCTGTTATCGCTACGTGAATGTGTGGTTTCGAGATATGCTGGTGTGCAAACTAACGCCGTTGCTGCTCTGGTGAATCTATCACTCGAGAAGATGAACAAAGTTAAGATTGTGAGATCGGGAATCGTTCCGCTGGTGATCGATGTTTTGAAGTCCGGTGTCGCTGAGGCTCAAGAACACGCTGCTGGTGCGATCTTCAGCCTCGCGTTAGAGGAAGAGAACAAGACTGCCATTGGAGTGTTAGGTGCATTGCAGCCGTTGTTGCACTCGCTGCGCTCCGATAGCGAGCGAACCAGGCATGACTCGGCGTTAGCTCTGTACCATTTGTCGTTGGTACAGAGCAACCGAGTGAAACTCGTTAAACTCGGAGCCGTTTCGACTCTGTTAACGATGCTGGAAACCGATCTAGCGGGGAGAATATTATTGGTGTTATGCAATCTAGCAGCCTCCAGCGAGGGTAAATCGGCTTTGCTAGACTCCAATGCGGTTGAATGTTTGTTTCAGAAGTTGAGGACCGAGAAAGGTGACTCGACCGAGTCGACTCGGGAGAACTGTGTGGCTTGTTTGTACTCACTGAGTCTTGGAAACATGCGGTTCAGGGGTTTGGCTAAGGCGGCTAGAGCGGGGGAAGTGCTCCCGGAAGTGGAGGAGAGGGGAAGCGAGCGGGCTCGAGAGAAGGCGAAACGTATGCTAATGATGCTTCGTGAGCGCGATGATGGCGAGGTGGGTAGAGATTGGGAGGCTTTGTTGGAGGGAGGGGTGAGTCGAACTCGGTATGGAGGTAACTCAACTGCATTCTAATGGTTTAGTGCAATAGTTAGTATGATGTAAGTTAATTTTGAGTTTTAATGGTGTATTGCAATGTGATTTTTGCTAGGTTGTTAGGAATTTGTAAATAATAAATTTTTTGTAATATGCTTAAGCTTATTGGTGATTGATCTGAAATTGGTACTTAAATAAGAGATTAAGAGGAGTCAGGAATGTACATACAAGTTTACTGTATAGTTTATTTGATCTTATTATTGATATATGAACTCTTGTAGGTTTTATAAATCTTGTTTGAAGAAATGATAGTATGTATAATTGACTGATTGAGTGTAGTCAAGAGTAAACATTTAACATTGGGATGTTTGTGCTTAGAGGTTTAAATATCTTTCTGTTTGTCTTGTTGGTACATTTGTGAGTTTTGTTAAATAATTATGAAAATAGGCTTTAAACTCACCCTAAAAACCAAAGGCTAATTATCGTTTTATACCTCTCTTGTTTAATTAAAACTAATAAAATCTTCTTCATTATTTCTCATCAATTCAAGCTTCCTCTTCCCTGATCTTGATTGGGTTAGCGGACATTTAGCAATCGTTGTTAAAAGGAAAGTGATGATTTAGCAATCGTTGTTAAAAGGAAAGTGATAAGTTTGATTTTGCTATTTATAAAGAAGAATTAAGCTTGTAAAATATTGCATTTTATTAGACACACTAGCTTTAGTAAACCCGTGTATTACACGGTTTAAATAAATAAAATATTAATATAATAAACTTATTAATTAAACTATGATATTCTAAGATATGATATGACTGAAATAAAAAAACGGTAATATCAACTTTTCAGAATTTTTTTTTTAAATTTCTTTTATTGAAAATAAATATTTTGTTTTAAACAAACCTATAAAAATGTCATTTTTAAAATTTTCTTATTACAACTCTAAAATTTGATAATTTAAAAATATTAATTTATTTAGAAATAACCTTAATAAATAGATTTCTTTCTTAATTTATTAGTTATTAAAAAGTATTAAAATAATATTATTAGTAATTAAGGTAATTATTTAATAGGAGAGAGAGGCGGAAAAATTTTGATGAGGATGATTGTGGTGCTGACACGTGTCACCCCAATGATTGTGGTGCTGACACGTGGCACCCCATTTACTCTTTTTTTAGAATAGGAAGATAAGTAAAAATAAATAATGTATAATACTTTTTAAATTTTAAGTAAAGAAAATGACATTTCTAAGTTAGAAATATATCCAATAGCCATGTAAAGAAAACATCTGAATATTCTTGAACTAAAGTTCACATTAAATACTCTGCTCGATTGACAAAGTTAGATTCAATTTAGGTTTAGTAAGTATAAAATTAGAAGATAATATATTCTTTAATGCCGCTATTGTTTATTTACTTTTTTCTAAGATCAATTTTATCACATTAAAATTAGTGACGGAGCTTGAACAAATCAAACTGGTTATAAGCAAAAAACATCGTTGCGAGTAATTTGTATTATTGAAAGCAGTTTTGCTTTTCGCTTTTACGGTTTTCGACGAGCCGAGACAATAAAGATTAAACTCACGCCACATCACGTGAGGAAACACTCATGCTACGTAACGCGGAAGAATAAGACAACACTCTCAACGTATATCTCAAGGGAAAAAAACTAGTATTTTTTTTGGAAGAATTACATATATCCCCTTCTCCACCCTTGAAATTACATATTTTCCCAAAATATAAGTTTTCAATGCATAATTACAATGCTCTTTAAGCATAATTTGAGTATATATGTAATTTTACTAAGTTTAGAGAGAAATATATGTAATTGGTCTTTTTTTTAAATAACTAGATTTTATCGACAGATACTAGAGACTAAACATCCAATTAAAGTTACATATAAGTGGCAAAATGGTTAGATATATAATTTTGGAATTTTGGGTGAAAACCTTAAACACCACTCAACAATCCAACATCAGCAAAGCCCAACACAATGCGAAAACACGAAGGACTCAAAAGGAAACCATCACCGGCGAAACCTAAATGCTCACCGGCGAAAGTAGCCAGAAAGTCAACCGAACCCAATCTCAACGTCAACGACCCGTACCCGAACCATCATCGACCCACACCCGACGAATGCCGTACCATTCGTGACGACCTCTTAGCTTTCCACGGGTTCCCCCAACAGTTCGCAAAATACCGACAACAAAGATTAAATGTTGCTTCAAACGGTGATGAATGTAGATCAACGACGTCGCCGTCGCCGGTGCCGGAGGTTTCTCCGGCGGAAAGCGTTTTGGATGGACTAGTGAGCACCATATTGTCGCAGAATACTACTGATGCTAATGCTCAAAGGGCCTTTTCTTCGCTCAAATCGGCTTTGCCTACGTGGGAAGATGTTAGTTTTTTCTTTCTTGAAACCCTAACTATGTTATGCTTGTGAACGTCATTACTCAGAATTAAGCGTATATGTTACGCGATTTTGCTATTGATTAAGTTAGGGTTAATTGTGGAACTGCAAATTGCAAAATTGATGATGCAAATTGATTTATACGATCAAACATAAAAGTATAGTACTCTCAGGAGCAAATTTGGTTTGGATTTTGTTAATTTTGTAAGTGCTACAAATTCACAAATTCAGTTTTGAAGTTGAAGTTTAGCTCATATAACATCAGATTTGGAAGTATTTAATGGATTGATGATGTGTTTGTAAATTTGATACTGGTTTTGAAGTTAAAATTTAGGCCATTGAATGCTGGGTTTGTCTGTCTAATTTTGAAGTGATTATTGCGGAAATGTTTTAGGTTCTTGCTGCTGATTCGAAGTGTGTTGAGAATGCTATTAGATGTGGTGGTTTAGCCCCAACAAAAGCTTCTTGTATAAAGAATATGTTGGATTGCCTTCTTGAGAAGAAAGGGAAGCTGTGCTTGGAATACCTTCGGGACTTATCAGTTGATGAAATAAAGACGGAGCTTTCTCAGTTTAAGGGGATTGGACCTAAAACGGTATATTCTGATTCCAATTCTGTTATCTCTAGAACCATTTATTGATCTTAAAATCTTGTGAGCTTTAGAATCACTTGACTTCCTTAACTGTAAAAATATATAGGTATCTGCTGTTTTAATAAGTTACCTATTATAATCTCTTTTAAACAAATGAATCGAAGTTGCCACATTATCAATGACTGGAGATCATAAGAATAAGCGTCAAGTTCATGATGTGGGTCTTCAAATGATTGGCAGGTGGCATGTGTATTGATGTTTAATCTGCAGCAAGACGATTTCCCTGTAGATACACATGTAAGTTGACATTCAAACATTACAAGCACATGGTGCTTATTGGGGTTTTAGACTTTGGTTGATATTGAGATGTTTGCTACAGATTTTTCAGATAGCAAAGGCAATGGGATGGGTGCCCATAGAGGCGGACACTAAAAGGACATATCTTCATCTCAACAAGAGAATACCAAATGAACTGAAATTCGACCTGAATTGTCTCTTGTTCACCCATGGTAAGGCCTGCCGATCATGCGTAAAGAAAGAAGATAACCAGCAAAAGAAGGAAACTGGTTCATGCCCTTTGCTTAACTACTTAAGATAAAAGTAAATGTTGTATCTGTCTAATTATTCATCTCTCTTTGTTGAATTGTACAGAAAACTGAAGCTGAGATTTTTGGATGAGTATGATTCTCTTTAGCTTATTTTCATGCTCGCTATTATATATATATATGATGTTGAACATTATTGATCCATATGTGTATCAGCTCTCCAAACCTGATATGCTTTACACATGTTAACGTGTGTGCTGTGTGTATATTGTTTTCTCTAATGATGGGAACTTGTATAGTGGATATGACCAAAATATGTGGTTGATTAAATTATGGAGTATCAAATATAGCAAATCTTGATCATTAGTAAATAATGCCCAATAGGTTATGAGCATTTCGCAGAATGTTCAAGTCAATCATCCAGCTGGAAAGATGGAGCATAAAAGCTCCTCACTTTTAGCTTTAAGCTTATAGTCTTAAAAATTAAGTATCTTATTTTTACTTAGTGGCCTATATGGAGGTACCCATGTATCCATTAGGAACTTTGTTAGTTGATCCACAAACATCATCTTCCACTAGGAACTTTATACAGGTTTTGTTCAGTTAATACTTCTAAAATGTCAAGTTGATAGTAGTGTCATGTGTTCAAAGAACTGTAATTGAAGCACTTGAAACTCTAGTTGCAGTTTATTATTAATCTCAGTGCATTCCTGATAGGTGGCATTTCTAACCCTTTGTTGATCTTCATATTGCAGTTTGAGAGTGCCTATTTCTAGATATCAATGCGCTTTGATCCTCCCTTAAAAAGTTGATCAATTTTGGTAACAAAAGTGGAAAAAAGGTTTAAACTTTATGAAATCTTAATCTTATTTTAATGCAACATGCAGAATTTTATAGTGCTTAATGTGTTGCATTGTTTATCCTCTTGCCTTCAAAACCTATGTGCTTGTAACATATTTTCTATAAGTAGGTAATCCTATATTTGTTGGAAGTGTACTATCTTTTCCATCTTAACTATGGAAGCAGTTACCTCTAACTTAGAATCACTTGAAACTGTTAGCGATGGAAAGCTAAAACTATTTGGTTTTCTGATTGATCCTTGTGCAAAAATCTCTAAGGATGTTGAATCCGTCAAGGGCACAGGCGTTGTTATCCCTTCACATTGCAAGAAATACAAATGCCAGTTTTGTTGTAAGAAGTTTGTGAATTCACAGGCTTTGGGAGGTCACCAAAATGCGCATAAGCAGGAAAGATTGAAGAAGAAAAAGATTGAACTTCAATCTAAAAAGGCTAAATTTAACCTCTATTACGGGTCAATCCATGCTTCTACGTTATCTTTTGATAGTTTTTCATCATATTTTAGCTTCTATCACTCGGGTGACTATGAAAATATGAACTTCAGCCCTACCCGCATTGTTAATCTTCCCTGCCTTGCTTCTTGCTCCACGTTCCAGCAAGACGGTGTTACTTTCAGGATGGGGGAAAACGGCACTTGTTAAAAGGGCTTTCTGGACTTTGGTCACTGAAGTTATGTAAAAATGTCAAGGATTTGATTGTTGTTAGGGTGCTAGTGATGTTATTTCATATTATGTATGACTAGTATTTGGAGAAAATAGATTTTATAGGTATATGTATTTATTTTAGTATGTGTGTTTTGAAGTTTACCTAAATCAAGTAACAAGTAGTGAGTCTCCTGATTCATTCAGTTAACATGATTACTAGGATTCTGCTTGAGCATGGACACACGCCAATGTAAGCTTGACTACATATCTTATGTCCCATGATAATATGTCAATGGATGTCGTCATCGGTATACCGGGCTTCGTGAATTGATGGAACTCATTGGCGATAGGCACGCCTTTTGGTGCCTTTCACACACTGCAAGAAACTCGAGGGCAGGCTGTTTGCCCAAAACTCGACCTACCAATACACCTGAAAACTGATGGAAGAACTTGATCGCCTTTGTATAATGGCTTTACGGATTTGTCAGTTGAGGGTGGCAATTTTCAAACGGTTTAGATAGAGTTGCGCTAAATGTATATATCCAACACTTTTACTTGTTGCACCCTCTCTAAGTTGTCATATCAGTTCTAATTTCTTGTTTTTAACATTAAAAACAAATTTTTTTTATTTGATATTTTTAACAATTTTTAACAATCAGGTTTGAAATGTAGAGGGGTGTATATTTAGTCTTTCATGTTTGAAAATTAGAGATGGTGTATATTTAGCATGTCTTGTTTAAATAAATAAACATTGTGATATTATGATATGAGGTTAAAGTATATCGGTTTCTTAGTTGATGCAAAAATAATATCATTAAAGGATGATTAAACTATTTGAATATGACCATCTATGACTACAAGGTAATATGCATTAAAAATTATCACGGATGGTTTTTGTCATGATGTCTTGAATTTTTATTTATAATGTGTTCAAAATGTTCTGACAATCGACAATTATAATTGACTCATAATCATACGTAACCGTAAAATATATTAAAATTAAAAAAAAAAACCTTCTCTTGATGCGTCCATCGATGACAATTAATGTAGAAAAAGGAGGTTTACCAAATTGAAATGGTAGACTCCCAATAATTTGATCATCACCAAATATAGATAAGCCAGGGTGCTTATAGACATAATTAGGGTTAACACTAATGGGTTTCGATAGCTCACGTCTATGATTAACAATCACCTTTAACCGATTTTGCTAAATATACTTAAGTAAAATAATAAAGAAGAAAACAAAACAAAGCTATACCGACGACGAGAGAACGAAGTCCGTAAAAAGCGAGTTTATTGAACAAGTTAGAAGAAAAGGTATTGCACTTAGTTGGATCTCATAATCAAATTTAACATGATCATTCTTTCTGAGCAAAGAAAACAACAGTTTTACACCCTTAATTTAAAGCCTAAAATTGAAAATAAAAAAATTACTATTATCTATATATTTTAAGCTAAAAATATATGTAACAATCCAATCAATATTTGTGTTTTTAGAGATAAATGACAATGATAACAAATGATTGAAGGTTTATCGATGTTGACTTACAACGTTTGGTTCGTTCGAGGTTGCCTTATGAAACTTGATACACCAAAAGTTTATTGACTTTTTAATGTTGATGGTTCTTTTAAATTCATCAATTCTAAATTCTACTTTACAATTAATTATCTAATTTACTAACTATTATTGTCTGATCTTAAGTTATGCTCACTTGCTTTAATATACTATGATTCTTTTGCCAATATAACATACTCTTGTCTGTTTTGATTTTAATCTAAATTTGCAATTGTTTTTTCTTTATTTTAATCTATTGTTGTTAAAATTTTTTATCATTTAATCACCTATTTTGCAATTGATTTTGTTTAAGATAATTAAGTTATTTTGTACTCTAAGTTCTTTTTCACCCAACTATAAGCAATGTTGTCTATGTCGTCGGTACGAGGCGTCGAGGCCTATATCTTTAAGAATAATATATAGACGATGTACTCAAAACTTTGTTTTGCTTAGGCCAACAAATACATTAAGCTGACCTTGTTTTTAAGCATTAAAAAATTCGATCTATCTTGTAATATCACTAAATCATGAACGTCACTGCCGGCCTTGAAGAGGGGCGCAATGGACCCCCGTCCAGGGCCCACTCGCTCAGGGGGCACACAAATTTTCAAATTTGTTATACATATAATTATAAAAAAATAAATTATAAGGTATAATACAACTAAAAACTTAACCCAATTATGTTTTAAACCAAATTTTTTGAGCCCATTTTTTAACCCAATAAATATTTAAATTTTGATTGTAATTAAAGTCCACAAACTAATATACCACAAATTTTATTCTATTCAAACTTGAAATCTTACCTACGATCCACGGTGTCCCAAGAAGACTTAACGGATTGGCGATAATAGCTATCGAAAGCAAAATATTAGAGACTATAAACTACGAATATGTTATAAACAAATTTGCTATCAAGAATGCTAGGAGAGATTTACGAGTTATTGGTTAACAATTACGGTATGTCATTGTAATATTATGATATTGCTAAAACATTTCTTTTCATTTAAAAAAATAGTTTATATAATTTAAGTCGTTAGGGGCCATAAGCATTTTTTTCCGACTTGTCCAGGACATTAAAATTCTCGGGACCGGTCCTGATGAACGTATGATGTTGGGTGTGGATCATTTAGTATTATGAATTTATGATGCTACAAGACGGGTCATAGTTAAGTATGAGGGTAGTTTTGTAAAGTTGAGATAGTTGTGCATGAAGCACCACTTCGTACGTTTAGGTGGCAAGGTGAGTCATGCTAAACTATCAGGCACGTTAATATCATATTCTACCTAACATTTTTAAAGTGTGGTTTAATGGTCTTTGGACTCTTGTCTAAACTCTAATGTATAGATCTAGAAGCTTGATAAAGTTTTTAACAAGGTTAACACTATAAATAAAACTAATATATAACAATTATTATTTATATTTTATGACAAAATCTCCCAATCTAAATATGATGATATGTTTAGTCTTTGACATACAAAACCAACTAATATATTAAAATTCCTAATACTGTTTAAAATATACATACTTGTGATTCACATAATAGTTTTTTTAAATAAATTTACATAATAAAAATAAAATTTATTAAGTGTTTCAATAAACCATTTTTTTTGTTTTGTAAAGTAACTTATTCTTTTATTAGTTGTTCAATCTTGTGAAATGTTTTTATAACTATTAAAAGTTTCTATTGCTCATATATATAAATTGTTTTCCATTTAGTCACTAAGTTTTAAACAATTATAACTTTTACAAGAAAATTCCTAGATTGGTAATCCTCCTGGAAATTAAGTAACTTTCCAGGATCAAAGATTATTTTAAGTAACTTTAGTTTAATACTTGAAAACTTATTTATTATTATGTTATCAAATTTTCTTTCTTTGAATAATGGACTCGTTAAAGGAAGAACACTCAATTTGCCAAAATTTGATAAAGTGAGATTCAACCTTTTTACAAAAATATTACCATCTTGTTTTGACTAAATTTAAAGTTAACTAGTTATTATTTTAGATGTTTTTAATATTTTAAGGTATATACATTTTAGATAAGTTTAAACCTTTAATGTATAAAATTAGTTTAATAGTTTATTAACATAAGTTTTATAAGTTGAGACTTTTGAGAGACTTTAACATACTAAAATTCAATTGAGGAACTTTTTTTTTTTTTGAAAAAAGAACATATGTCGATATTTTATGGTAGTGTCCTTGTTAAGTAGAATGAAAAAATGCTTTAATCATGTAAATGTATTTGATTGGAGTTATTCCTCACAGAACATTTTATTTCTCTTTCTAGAACTATTGTAAATAAACTAAAAACATATATAGATGGTGCATGAAGCAACCTTAATATACGAGGACGGTCAATACTCATGCATCAACCGTAATTAAAAAGACACAATAATTAAAACATCAACAACATATGTAATTATTAAATTAACAATAATTCACCGAACTTTGATGAGTCTGTTTTAGTAATCAATAAATAATATCATTACTACTCTGATTAGTTTTATCATTTGTTTATTTTCACCAAATTTCGCACCAACCATGACAGGGGCTCTATATCGGCTATAATCAGTCTTTAAAAGGCATAGTAAAGGATACCAAACTAAATTATATAACAAATGAAAATAATATTATAATTCTATAAGACTTATACGACAGATATATATATTTGTGCCTCAATGCAGCACATCTTTATTCATTCTTAAGAAACACAATTGCACGTATAATAGGTTTTATATTTTTAGAGCTTTCTGGATAGTTTTTTAAAAAATGCTAAACGAATTATACATAACAGTAAATTTATTAATTTTATTTTTTGGATAGTTATTAAAAAAATGCGAAATCAATTATATGTAAAAGTACAATTTTATTTTATATTTTGTCTTCTCTCTTTACATTAGAAGTAATTAGTTTATATATCAAATAAAAGTTTGATTCTTGCTAAATAGTTAGCACGCACAGACAACCGGGCTCGAAACCTGGGGTTGAAATACGAGTTGTGGACTAGAGAAAATTACCGGTGTGTGAATTTTCCATGTGATCCTCTTTGTATACAGAAAGTTTTAAAAGTTCAAATACCAACTTCTTTTAACATCTTTTAGTTAGATCGTTTTTTAGTAACAATTTAATTCACTTATAATTCTTTGTTCGATAGTGTATATTTTTATATATATCGAGGGTGCCTCCCTCTTAAAAAATTTAATTTCACCCCACCCTCCTATCCGAATGTTCAGGCTACGCCATTGATTGTAGTACCAGAGTGCCGTCCAACCCGAGCTACCCACGGGAGGTACCCACATGTGTATCCCAAATATCCTAGGAACGACACACCATTTCACACATTATAGTACTGATAAGTCAAAACCCATTTGGTACACCAACCAATAGTATATTTAAACGTTATTAACGTTAATATGTCACTTCCCCATCAAATAATTGTAGTTATTTATACTTCACAAAGACGAAAGTAAACGAAAATCAACTGTTTGAAACTTTGAACTTGTGGGGCTCCCGTCATCGTATAAAACCCTGCAGGCCCGTATATGTATAAGTATATGTATATGTATATGCGTGGACCATTTTATCACAACGCGGTTTCAGTGGGTCCCATGTTACTTTTCGTCCACACCCTCATCTCCACTTTCTGTTGCAGTTGCATCAGAAGCAGAAGCAGAAGCTTTCACCATCACCCTCCGTCGTACTCCCTCCGCCGACCCACACGTCGGTTCATTCGTTACGTGTGATCTGATCACATACTGTATGTTTGCCTTCTTATCGTTTATCTTACTTCACCTCACGTCATCTGTTGTTTCTTTATGGTGTGATCATCACCACAACGGTAGAGAAAAAGTAATAGTTGAAACTGCTGGTGGTGGTGTAAGGAGTTATGTCGAAGAAGAAGGCGTCGCCTCCGCCGGAGGAACCTTCGCCGTCGTCCGACGCCGGTCGCCGCCGTAAACGGCCTTCTTTCAGAAAGTAAGTCGGTTATATTGCTTACGGACTTACGGTTCCTTTTTATTGTTAATTTCGCCTTTTTTGTTTCATTTGATGCCCTAGCCCCTAGGTTGATTGATTGGAGCAGAATTATGAAGTTACTACGTCTGCTTGTTGTTCTGTAACAGTCCAGAGTTGTCATCTAGGAATTTACGGTTTTATCGGTTTGTTTTCACTCGAAGAGTTGCTCGTAAGTCAAAACGCTTCCTGAGTTGTCATCTAGGAAGTTACTACGTCTGCTTGTTATTCTGTATCAGGATGCGGCGGGCAACTCGTCGGGTGAACACAAAACCGTGACATCAAACTGCAAAATAGATTTACTGTGTTAGTGATTGATGGACATACTTTTTTTTGAAAAAAATTCTGCAGGATTTAGGAGTTATTAGTGTGGCTTCTTATATGATATCGTGCTAGACTGCTAGTGTGTTATGGACTAACTTTTAGATTGAATAGTTGAGTTTTGGAGTAACTGGTGTTGCTTGTTGATTTGTGTCATGTTAGTGTGTGATGTGGTAAATCTAATTATCTTTTAAGTTGATGTTATTATGTTGATTGAGATTTTAGCAGAGTATAGGGGTAGCCATTGTTGCTTGTTAAGTTGCATTGTGTTACTGTTCTTACCTTTCTGTTTCTGGTATGCAGTGCGGTGCATGAGGTGATAAATTTCACAAGATTCAGCAAGTATATGGAGCCCTTGGTTCGCAAAGTTGTATGTGAAAGCTTTGTTTATTCTTGTTATATGCTTATCTGTTTTGCGTGGATGGTAATTGGTTGTTACATGGTCTAAAACATGGGATTAGTGGTAGCTTATGTAAATGGATTCTTGGAATCTAACTTTAAGGTGAATAAGTGTAGAAGAAGATCAATTAACGGTGTGATTAGTTTAAAAGCAAAGAATGGAATTGAAATGGAAAGAGGATTAAATTGTATCGTGTAGGAAACTAAATCAGATTTGACCAATAGGATTGTTCCAATCTGAAGATTATTTGCTAGTAGGTGGAAAGAGTGGTTTAGGATATAACTTGATCTTTAGTTTTGTGGTTACTATGAGATCCTGTATTGGATGCCTTTTAACCCTGTTTGCACCCTTACAAGTATACAATGAATGCTCTCTAAATATATTACTGTAAAAGCATTTGTAGTTGCTGCTTTTATTTTGTAAACTCAAATGTTATATTGGATTTAGGTGAAGGAGGAAGTTGAATCAGCGATGGAAAAACATATAGCTTCCATGAACTGGTAAGGTATTTTGGGAATATTTCAATATATACGTCTAAAATTCAAAATCTTATAGTTCTGAAGTTCATAATATCCAAATTACCCATTCCATAGTAAATAAAATGAAACCAACTACTTATAGCACACAGTTTTATTGAGTAAATGAAGAGAAAATTATGATTTGAGAACTTGAGATGAATCACTAATGATGCTTTTCTTATTTGAATATTACTGAATCAGACTGTTATGAGTAAATGGTTTAACTTCTATGAAATGGGTAGATATGACTTTTTTAGTGTTTTAAAGGTAAAACAATATTATGACAGTCAAAATTAAATACAGGAAATTTTGAACTTTTTGAAGGACATGCATGAAATTAAGCCATATTTTTTATTATACATAAATGATAATCATGGTTAAGGCCACTATGTACTCTATACATAGGGATTATAGATACAAGGAGGAATCTCCTGTACCAAGAAGGCTGCAGTTACAGTTCCTAAGCAGTCTATCTCTCCCAGTTTTTACTGGGACACGTATTGAAGGAGGAGACTGTAATACTTTAAAAGTAGCTTTGATTGATGCTTGTACTGGAAAAACAGTTTCATATGGAACCGAATCATCAGCAGCAGTGGAAATAGTGGTTCTTGAAGGCGATTTTGATAGCAATGATGATAACAATTGGACGCTTGAAGAGTTCACTAACAATATTGTTAGACACAGACAAGGGAAAAGAAATCTTCTTGCTGGGAATGCAGTTTTGAATCTGAGAGAAGGTATTGGTCTTGTGGGTGATCTTTCCTTTACTGATAATTCCAGCTGGACAAGGAGCCGCAAGTTCAGGTTGGGAGCGCAGGTGTTAGATAAATGTGATGGAGAGCGAGTGAGAGAAGCGAAATCAGAATCTTTTGTTGTCAGGGATCATCGTGGTGAATGTGAGTATGTGTTATATTTCATTATTTGTTATTTAATCACAAGTGCTCGGTATTTCCCCCTCTAGCATTATTAGAGGTTGTTAGTATTTTTCTGCACTTGTACAAATTGTTCATGTGGCCGTATCAGACTGCATAGAGGTTTTGATGTACGCCTGTGGGTTACCTTAAAGGGTGATGAGATAATAAATCATAATTTTGACTGTGCAACTGTTCGAGTAGAATCCAATATACATTTTTCTGGTTTCTAGTGTACAAAAAACATCACCCACCGTATCTGTCTGATGAGGTATGGAGACTTGAAAAAATTGGGAAAGATGGAGCTTTCCATAAACGACTGAATAAGGAAAAGATAAAGACAGTTAAAGATTTCTTGGCTCTTTCCTACCTGGACCCTGCAAAGCTTCGAAATGTAAGATGCTGCTGCCTTTCTTTCTTTTTTCTTTTTTTTTTTTTCTATTTTTTGGCAAAAACAAGATATATAGATATGCAATCAAGAAATTCCCACTGGTGATACACTTGTGTTGGCGACATTACAAAAACAAAAAACATTGAAGCACCTGACCACTTTCATGTGTGCCATGTCTATAAAGTCGGCTCGGGTGGGATTTCCCTAGTTTTAAAAAAAATCCAGTTATATGTTTGACATACTTGCCTTCAGCCAGTGTACAATTTCAAGCAGAATATCTCAAATGCTCATGCAGATTATATATGCATCAACATGGATTTCCTTGTTTATTTATTAATTTATTAATAATTGATATATCCCTTGATGCATGAAGACTGGAACTTGTATGTGGGATTTTCGACCCATTCACATTAAATAAATAGGTTAATTTTGGCTATTTTACCTCCATGGAGTTTGGAAAATTAACTTAAAGGGGTCTAAAGTAGTCCATACTGTATATAGATGCCTACGACCCCCTAAATTGCTTTATTAAAATCAAATTGTTATATCAATAGCATCATAAGTTCTGTAACATAGTAAATATGTTAGCCATGAAAAAAGTTCGTAAAAAACAGGTTTGGGTGGGTCAATCTGATCTGACCAGTTTTAATTTGCTTAAAATGTGACCCTTTACCCAATCTGATAATATAGCCACCTCTACTGAAATTGTTTATAATGAGAACTTCAGATCCTTGGGTCGGGTATGTCTACTAAAATGTGGGAAGCGGTAGTGGAGCATGCTAGGAGATGTATGGTTGATGATAAGAAGTTGTATCTGTACTGTCCTCCATCTCTCAACAGAGACAGTGTTGTTTTTAATGTTGTGGGCCAAGTCCTTGGTGTTCTATCAGACCGCAAATACGTTGTTGCTGACAACCTCTCTGAACTTGAAATGGTGAGTTTTGTCTATTGCTCCAAATTTACTTTTATCTCTTTCTGCCTCCAGCAATAAAACAAAGTACGGGACAACACTCAAGAAATTAGTTATTTCAGTTAACTTTTAGTAGTCATTTTCCTTTTATATAAACGTTTTTCTCATTTTAATGTAAGATGAAGTATAAGAAAAGATATTGACACTTTACTATCCGTTTTAGCAGCTAAGGTACCTTTTATTACATGTTGTAACTTAGCTGCTATAATGGGTAATGAAGTGGATAATTCTCTTGTAGTTTGCTTTATAACATAATCACCAACTCACATATGGAATTGCATGTTCAGGATGAAGCACATAAAATGGTGATATCTGCTTTTCAACATCCAGAAGAAATAGTTTCTTATGATGATGAAGCTTCTCTTAGAACAGGTACCTGCTCTATTTCTGAAGATATATACCCTCTAAATCCCCAACTCATAGCAGGAGAACCCGAAGGCAGCAAAATAAGCACCTCCCACAAAAAAGGTCGTTTTGATTACCCACATATGAGTGCATTATCTCCTGATGTTAATGTTATGCCAACCATATTTCCTTTGGGGGACGTTGATAGCTTAGACGAATACGGGCTAAATAGCATGGAGACTGATGAACTTAGATTTGATCACAATCAGTCATTGAACTTACCTGATGACACCATGATTTGCGACTCCGAGTCACTAAAGGGTCATGATGATGAGAATATCCAGTATTTTGGTACATCATCTTCTTCACAGGTGGATTTGCAGTGTGCAGTTGATGAGTTTTTGTTTCCCCATCCAGCCATTGATAAAGCTCAAAGGAGATGGAAGCTCGTGTCTAGTGTCCTTAAATGGTTTTCTCTTATGCTAAAGGTACGAAGAGACACATCATGAAGTGCATGAACCCAGGATGAAAACTTGGGTTGTGCAGCTTCTGCTGCCCGATTTAAACGTTGTGTGCAGTTTTAGATTGTAAAAATGTTCAAAACTTTTAAGGAATAGTGTGCATAAAAACTAGTGATTTTGTAAGATGAGTAGTAGGTGTACCTATGTACTCCAGTCGTGAATAAAAGGTAAATAAAGTTTGCACCAGTTTATAACTGTTGATGATTAGCAGAACCTGAGTCTGACTGATATGTATTGGGTTCAGGTTGTGTGTGGTCGAGATGGGGTCGTGGTTATAGAACCTGAGCTCGACTACCTTCTATTTAATTCATGTTTTCTGGTTCTAATACTCTGATTAACAGAGACTGAGCTTGACTAACGTCCTTTGGGTTAGAGTCTTTGTTTCGGGCACTGACCACAACTTGGCCTTATAATGAACATTTGTTGCATATTAACCATCTGCTTAAATAAATCATGCCATAAAGTCAGCCCTTATAACAGAGGCATGATCTAGTACTTTAAATATAGGGTTGCTTTCCTGTTGAAGCTGTTATGTAGTTGTTGAACCAAGTTGTTAATGACAGTATGAGCAAATGCCCATAGGATTTTTTTGGCTATTTTCAACTTCGGAGACTCAAATTATGATAATGGTGGCCTGTTGATAGCGTTTGGAAAGGCCGGACCACCCTGTGGAGAGTTTTTTTTTTTCATGTGGTCATGTGGTTTTGTAGTCTAGTGACATTGATGATTATATTATATAGGATGTGTTAAAATATGTATAAATTCAAAAATTAAATGGTAATTTAAAAGTACAAATATTGTTGTTTAATAAAAGTAACATCCACAAATGTCACAGAATCTCGTATATTCTTTGGTATGAAAAAGTTATCTGTAACCGAGTACGTTGGATTGTAAGTGAGTATGTTGAATTATTTTTTTTATTAAGTAATTGGAAAAGAAGACTTTATCCCATAAAATACTTTGCAAACCAAATACCTCAGATAAGTAATCTTTAAACTATATTTAAAAATATCAAACAACCTCAAACCTACTATCATCATAATATACTACTACTTAAAAACAAAGGTCAATGGGGTTTACACCGGTCTGTCACATGTCACATTTTGATTGGTGTAATTTTTTCACTTTTTCCAGAAGTTGGGAATTGTTAAATACGTATAATTCTAAATGCAACTCAAAGTTATGGGTAGAGAGGATGGTTGAACCTCTCAGTTTGCATTCTACATGGTGCACAAACCTGTAGACATCAAATTTTTTAAATCACTTTTTTTTAATTATTTGGTTGTAACTTCTATTTATGGTTTAACACTCAAAACCAATCCGTTTTCGTATTCATATGTTTCTCTTATATATTAATTACTTCCATGTCATCATCGCAACACGTGCAACGAAAGTTCGCAAACGTACACTTAACCACGTTAATGTAATCGTACGAACCCGATGAAACATGCGAGTATGAATTTCTCGTTACCATCTTAATTGCGACCATTACTATGGTGTTTATGATTCAATTTGAAACCCTCAAACCATGCAATCTGATCAGCGGCTTGGTTTGACATTACTTCTTTTTGAAATTTTTTCAGTCATCTTAAGAATTCTCAAACCATACCAAAAGCTTTGGTTTATAGTTATGCTAAAAACCGACTGAAGAATATCTAATCATACCTTAGGATTTTAAGCTTTAAAACTTTTAAATATTTTACTTAAATCTTTAGCTATTTTAAGTTAAGCTACACATATGATTACACTTTGCTTAACAACACAATGCATCTTTCAAGTTTTAGTCGTGTAGCATTATCACTTCTTAATTTTCATCATATTTTATGTATTCTTATTACAAATGCTGAATAAGTTCAAACTCTGAAATCAAACCAAAGTAAAATTTGTTTAGTTTGGTTTGGTTTCATTTTCAGCGGTTTTGGTTGATTTAGAATAGTCAAAACCGGTTCTAAGTAACGATTTAAATTTTAACCTATCGTGTATAGCTCCTTTACATGGTCTCACTAGAGATGATAAAAATAACAAAAAAGTACAAGAACCATATGAAAACATTATTCACAGAGTTACAGCATCATTTCACAAGATCCAGAAGCAAAAATGGCTTCCTTCTTCAAACGTACCACCTTTTTTAGCCCTCGTGCTCATCATCAGGTATCAATCTCTCTACATATGTATTTTCACGCTTGTGTATGTAACTTTCTGTTTTTCTTATGCGTTTGTCGTCCATTGGTGTGTGTTTTTATTTGATTCTTTGATTTTGATTCAGGTAGCGGAGGGTTTGATGTTTCAATCCAGACGTCAGATTCGTGTAGAGCCTGGGGCTCGAGAGAAAGCTGTAAGTGATTATTTGATTTCCATCTGGTGTTGATTTGTTATCGATCAGTTGCGGTGTTGATTGCATGTGTGTGGATAGGTTAAGATCATCAGGGTTTGATGCTAAGTATCTGGGGTAATATCTGATTTAATGTGTTTTCTTTTTTCTGAATTTCAATTTCTTATGCCATTGAATTAGGAGCCCTAATTTAGGTTTATGATTCTCATATATTTCCAGTCGTTTGCCTACTTTGCACAATTTAAAGTTCTTGAAAGTGATGGTCAACTCTTCAAGTTTGTATTCTCATTTCAGAGAGGAAGTGGTCGAACTGTCATTTTTGGCTATTTTTGGGCATAATATGTCGCAGTTGTTCGACCAAGTATAACCAGTATTGCTCTAGAATGTTACTTCTTTCTAACAAGATAGCTATCACACAAGATGCACCGAAGTATAATAAATCAAATAACCAAAGTTTTGAGAAAAATGGTTACTAAAAAGACTACAAAAGTACAGGCTTTGGTGGCCAAAGTTTAAAGAACATAACTTGCTGAGCTAGTTTATTTATTTATTGACAAGGTGTAGTTGGAGTGGCTCTTGAATTAATAGAAGTTTAGAGGGTGCAATGAGTAATGAGTTCTTCCCTCCATGCCCAGTCATGGCAAGCTACATATTACTAGTAAAATCACAAGTCCCTATATAGCATTATTTTATTTCTTTGCTTATTTTGCTACACTCCATATAGGTGATTATGATTATAAGGAATCCTTCCATTTTTCTTGGCAATAACAAGTCTTTTAATTTCAAAATTGTTAGGTTTATATTACATTGTCACCGCAACATTTGAGATTAGTGTCTGCAGAGGAAACTTTCAAGTTTGAGTGTGTGTATCTTCTCAAGAAATGTTTGTTGGATTGAATTGAGGTTATGCGTTTGGACCATACAGTTACTGAACACCGTTTTCAAGGAGTAAAGTCTATTCTTTTATTGTTCCAAACCATTATATAAACCACACCAACCAATCTTTGACCTGCAATGTGGTAAAGAAGCTTTATATTTTTCACATATTTAACAGTAACCTTTGTGAAACTCACATGTAGTCTAAAGTCTACAACTTGTGAAAATATATTTGTAATTTCCAATTGTTTTATTATTTCAGATTTTAACTATTTCTTAAGAGTTTTCTAAAGCTCATACAGATTACAGATAGATGGTTTCCCCCTTACGATTATATTCTTCGTATCTCAACTTTGCTTGAAACTAACAATAGATTAATAGTTCCATGGCCAGTTTGATACTAGTTGCTAAGGAATACTTGCACCCACTAACTGATGTAATATATTTACTAAGTTTTGTTAACGTACATGCTCACCAGTTGACTTGATTTTATAATTTGTCAGTTCTGCATTTAGATTTGCTTCACTTCACAACTGATGCTCCCATGCATGGGAAAAACAGTAGACTTTTGACAAACCTTGAATGCTGTTAGCATTTCTGCTTTGAATTATTTTTATAGCAATACATTGTTATAACTAGTGTGGTAATTTAATTTTAAATCTGCAACTAAAACAACTCTAGTTAATTCATTCAACTGAAAAGGTATATTAGACATGCAAAAGTCAAACGTACTCTTTTTTTCAGGATGGAGTGCCATTACCAAAATCTGGTTCTCTTACTTTACACTCTGATTACTCTATTATTATTGAAATATTTTTATAGCAATACATTGTTATAACTAGTGTGGTAATTCAATTTTAAATCAGCAACTAAAACAACTCTAGTTAATTCATTCAATGCAAAGGTATCATTAGACATGCAAAAGTAAAGCGTACTCTTTTTTCCAGGATGGAGTGCCATTACCAACATCTGGTTCTCTTACTTTACACTCCAATTACTCTATTATTATCTCACTAAAGACCTCATTACCTGGCAGCTTTTGGCTAAGGATCCAGCACTAGAGCGCTTCAAATCATATAGAAAAAGTGCCTCAAACATCAGAAGAGTTGGTGATTACCTCACTATTGCCGTGGTAGCTGGTATGTCAATCCTAAGTTAAAAAGAATACATTAATCTTGTAGATACATAACTTCTAAGTTTTTCCTCAATTTTTAGATACACCTTCTTCTCCTTCACAATACGACCACAAGTTATATATCTAGGGGCAGACGGGTAGTGATGCATGTAAGGGTATTACACACCTACACTACACAGAAATGTTTGTAGCACTCTACATCCAGCATAAATTGCATACATCTGAACTCTCCTAGAGGACTATCACATGCCAATGGTAGTTCCGCTTCACAAGTTCGCCGTAATACCTTGTGATAGCTCATTTTAATCCCCTTGATTATTTGACTTTCTTATTGATGTGAGAGGGCTGAGGAGGAAGGTTTGTTGCGGTCAGTGTCTGGGATTCCTATTGTTGGAGGTGGGACAAGGGCTGGTCTGGCAGATTGGATTAAAAGGGTTGTTTTAGTACACGTCTAAATGGGCCGGGTAGACTAAAGCACTTTTGTAAAAATTATAATTTTTCTTTGTAATTACCATATCGGGCGTCTTTCAACTGGTTTCCTTTTAAGCTAATCTTTTACTTTTATGGTTTTACCCATTTGACCTTTGGGGATAAATGTAACCCGAACCGACCCATTCATATGTAAAGGAGACAAAATTACCACCTCTAGCCATTGTTGTGTTATGGTGAGGATATGTGTGACCCTGCCAAAATGTGGAGATGGGAGGGGACAGAAAACTTAAGTCTTAATGTCTTGTTGAGTTGTTGATGTTTTAAGTACATTAAAGTGGCTCAATGCAAGATGGGTAGATTTGGGCATATTGCAACTAATTTAATTTTTTTGCAAATGCATCAATGATTAAAAACTTCATGTTTTACATAACTTAAAAACTATAAAGAGTACTCAATATCTAATTACTGTGAAGGTTTTTAAAAAGTTGTTCACATCTTCATTTGCCTGATATAAGACGACATGAAAATTTTGAATTGTTATTGTCCGAAAAAACGACATAAGGCAGGGCATTGGATTTGGGACAGTTCTTATAATATGTGAGTTGATAATGTAGATTGAATAATATCTTCCCAAAATTATATCTTATAAACCAACATGAAAGTTAATTAATGCATCTTATTTTGAAGATCTTCATGAAATAACAAAGAAAGTCTATTAGTTCACATGAATATTGAGATTGACCTCCGTGAGGTATTCAAAACAGTTCTGGAGAAGTTGGCTAAATCAGTTCTCGCTTATTATTTTACTGTATATTATTTCGTCATGAATTTAATTATGAAATCTGTTCCAGGATGTTGCTATGAGATCTATGTCAGGGCTGTAACACGAGAAGAAGCTCGTAAAGCTCTCAAATCAAAGTAGCGGTCATATAAAGCTGTTGGTAATTGTCATTCCATCTATGCAATGAAAAAGATTGTTAATAATTTATCACTAGGCAGTGTTGATGATTTTTCAAGAAAAGTAGTCTTTCTTTTATGCATAAAATGAGTGGTTTGGAGTGCCATGGATGTAGAAACTCAAATCCTTAACCTGGCCTGATTACTCAAAGTTTTGGCTTGTTGTCTTTTCCTTCTTATGGTATTTGGTATCTATTGTCTAAAATTCTTCATTCTTGTAAAATGTCAGCTTCCTGTTTGTGTGTTTCATGATGTAAAATGTGGTCATGTATCTATGAAAAGCTCCAACTCCATGGACACAATAGCTTCAAATTGTGTACACAAAACTAAGCAGGCGGAACAAGTAACAAGTGGCCGCACACGTTCTCACTTTTTGAGTTACGCCTGGTCTTTCATTTAGGTTTGCTTAACTTTGAGGTGGAGACATGCACGCCTCTAGATTAGTCGATTAACTAACTATTGAGCTGACCGACTCTAGATAAGTTGAACTTCAAAAACCTTTCTATAAGCTTATTTGTCTCATCTCCTCAAACTCTATCGCGTTAGTGAGATTTTGCTGGGTATGTTTGTCGTTTGTTACTCATATGACTTGTATTTTTTGTGAGTTCTATGAATCTTCACGACATTGATCACGTGCATGCTTTATTTGCCATCTTAACATCGTTTCCTACTTGTCATATTGAGCATCTGGCGTGGGCTAAAAAGGAAAAGCAAATGCCAAACAAACATGCTTTTAGAGGTTCCATACTTCCATTGACTCAACTTCAAAGGCTAGTCCAAATCTTCACGACTTTAAAATTATCCGATGGCAAGCAAACTCCGGCATCCTATGTCCTTTGATGCATAAATCTATTATTTATTATAAAACACACGTCGTGTCATGTTAGCCGACTTGTTGAAATCACCAAAATAAAAAAATGACCCGTAACTCTACTATTCACGATCCTATAATTCATAAAATTTATTTTCTTTTGATGATACATGTTACAAATCATTTTAGAAAATTTATCTTCGGTTAAATAAAAACTATAAATCGAAACATTAAGCATATTCAGTAAATCTTCATCATCATCCCCGCATTTCTATCAGTTCCAGGTGATCATCCCTTCGCATTTACCATCATCGCTCGAAAAGACCAGCCGGAGATTGTTGGGTTTTGTTTAGAACTTGTCACAAATGTGATATAGTATGTGACCCAAAGATGTTTGATGAAATGCTTCAATGAGACACCTATCACCTGGACCAATTTCGTTAAGAGCAATTGTATATCTTTACAATAGATTGCTTCTTGTAAACAACTCTTTACAGATACATGAATCAGAAACTTGCACACCCTAAAAGAATATTATTCGCTTCAAAATGCCTGCAACTTTGAGGTTCAAAGTTAAAATCTTTAAGCATTTTTTCAAGTTTACAACCTCTCACAGCTTTTGTTCATCAAGACTCGATTTTCCCACCAACCCACATCCAAAAACACTCAATCAGCTACTAAATCAACGACCACCATTGTTGCAGCTCAAGCAAATACATGCTCAAGTCATCACCCAATCATTCTCATCATACTCCATTCTAATTGACTCTTTAATCCACTGCTATCTATCAACTAACACCCTCACCTTTGCAAGAACACTGTTTGATCAATACCCTAATTATCCCCCATCCATTTTGCTATGGAATCTAATGATCAGATCTTATTCCAAACTCCAAAATTGTCTCGAATCAATCAATCTTTTTCGCCAATTGAACGGGTTAGAACATGAATGTTTGGTTGTTCCAGACCATTATACATTCACTTTCTTGATCACCTCATGCACACACCAAAACTCAGATTCACATGGCATGACTATACATGGGATTGTTATAAGAAATGGGTACATAAGTAATCTATACGTAGGTAATTCTTTGATAAATTTGTATGCTGTTTTTGGTGTACTAGATTATGCATGCAAGGTGTTTGATGAAATGCCTGAAAGAGACGTCTTTTCATGGACCAGTCTATTAGGTGCACACGCGAGGCGTGGGGAAATGGTAAGAGCCTCGGAAATCTTTGCTATGATGCCGATACGTAACATGGTATCATGGGCTGTTGTTATTTCAGGATTTCTTGATCGCGGTATGTACACCGATGTGCTTATATACTTCCATGATATGCTAAGGGGATCACATGATTCTGTAAAGCCTAATGAAGCTGTTCTAGTTTGCGCGTTATCTGCTTGTGCTAACCTCGAGGCTTTAGATCAAGGAAAGCGCATTCATGCTTACATAAACAAGAATGGTTTCACCAAAAGGTCTAACATCTCGACTGCTCTTATTGATATGTACTCAAAATGTGGGATTATAAACGATGCATATCTAGTTTATTACAGCATTTCTCAACCAGATGTTTGCAACTACACAAGCATGATATCAGGGTTCGCGGATCATGGACTTGGTAACAACGCCCTTCGAGTTTTCAATCAAATGATAGCTCAAAACGTCGCTCCCAATGATATAACACTTCTTGGTGTCTTAAAAGGGTGCAGCCATTCGGGTCTAGTGGAAGAGGGTTCTTTAATTTTCAACAATATGGTTCGGTTTTGGAACATTGGACCCAAAGTTGAACACTATGGTTGTTTTGTTGATTTACTAGCTCGTGCGGGCTATTTGAAATCTGCTTTAGTGACTGCAATAAAAATGCCTTTAGACGCCGATATAGTTATATGGAGAGCGTTAATAAGTGCTTGTAGGATTTACAAGGACGCGAGTCTTGCAGACAAGATTGTTGCATACATCGAGAAAGGATGTTGTAGTCGATTGAATGGAAATGAAGTGCTTCTATCGAACTTATATGCTTCTTTAAGCAAATGGGAAAGAGTTGGTGAAATACGAGAAGTAATGAGCCAAAGAGAGAATGAATCAAGATCGAGATCAGAATCAAGCATCGGATGTAGTTGGATCGAGGTGAATGGTGCTATTCATGAGTTTCGTGTTGATGATAAGTTACACCCACAAATTGAGAAGTTAAATGATGTATTAAAAAGACTGATATTAAACGGAATGTCTGAAATTAAGATTTGAAAGTGATTATCTGATTGTTGTTATTTGCAATATGTTAGAAACTGGTTTATAGTATTTTGATATAGCGAAAATGATAATACATATTACATGATTTTTTAAAGTTCAAATAATTTATTTATTTTTATTTTTTTTAGGAGTCACATTAATACAACTTATTTTGATTAATATCATTATTTATGAGTCATTTTTACAAATCAAGTTTATATAATTAGAAACTGATAAATTTATTTTTAAGGCTATATGTTATCTTGCTAACTTAACTTACACTAAAACTAATTTACATCAACATGTTATAGGTGAGACTCAAATTTATTTCTCAAGTAAAACTTCAAGATCTTAACTTTAAATGACTTTATTATTTTTAAAAACTTAAATAACTAACCATTTAGTTATCACAATTTTTAAAAGAAACATATCCAAACACTATTAATACGATGTGTTTTATTGGTGATTATCTAATTATGAATCATCTCGCATGATATGTTCAATACAAGATGCTAAACACTCCTTCAAAAAGTCACAAGTTTATCCCATGTTATCATTTAAGACCTAGTTCAATAAATTTTATCCTTTATTTTATTTTTCTTTATAGTGGGTCTTTGAACATGTTTAGAAGCATGCAATGGTATAGCACAATTTTCATTATTATCTTCCTCCATAAAGACAACACCACTTGATTACTTTCCTCCCCAAAGCCCCTCTCCCTATGTTGTTTTTCATCTTTCTATAATAAAGTGTTAATTATATATTATAATATGGGATGTGATCCATATATTATACTTTTTGATTTATGCATCACTGAATATTTAAAATTACCGAAATACACCCTTACATTATCGTGTTTGAGGAAAGTAAATAAAAGTGATGGTGTTAGGATACATTAGTAAAATTCATAGAAATATGGATGTATGAATAAAAATACTTCATTGTATAAATCACTTTTGTAAGAGGTATAATTATCTAATTTGATAATTTAATGTAAACAATTCTAATAAAATCTAGCGTTGCCCAAAAAGGGATTAAAATTTGTGGGGCAATGAATAATCATGAGTTAAAATAAAGAATATTAATGATTACAACGTTAGAGTGTGATAATTACATCCGCTTCATCATCAAATATTCTTTGAACCCACCATACTCACGCGCCTCCTACTTATTTGACTGTAGATCATCTATATTTTAAATTATTATTTTAATTTTTAATGTTCTTCTGTATAAACGAAATCTTTTCAATTAATAGCAAAACCATGATCTACATGTTAAAAAATATAGCATTAATACTTTTTACATAAATTATTAAAAATATGAAAGTTAACATTAAATAGTAGCATGAATTTAATATTCTTCTGAATAAGCACAATTAACGGTCAAATCAATGTAAGAAAATAAAAACTCTTTGTTGTACCAAGTAAGTATATAACATTAATTTTGCTACTTAAAAATTTGTTATTGAAAAATATTGCTAATAAATTCATCTTCACCGAAAGAGCAAGTGTGTAGAGTAAGTATTTGTGGTGGTCGTCAGCAATCACGAACAAGAAGAAAAGGACCACAAGGGTTATTTTTTTTTGTGTTCTTATATTAAATTAAAAAGGTAACATTTTACTGATATGAATAAGTTTGTTATGATTAAGTGAAAAGTGATTGTAAGTGTAATTTCTATAAGAGATACCCTAAGTTTTCTTGAATTCTCATTTTCTTGAAAAGTATAACAGATTATATTTGAAATAATTAGTAAAGCAACATATGGAGTGGAAGTTTGGTTTAATAGTTAAGTTATATGAAGTTATATATGAAGTTAGAGTTTCAAGGGTTCGATCTCATTTGTAATAGGTTGATATAAATTAGTTACAGTGTAAGAGTATTCATATCCGTTTTCTTTTCTCATCCATATAACTAAAACTCACATTTATTTCTAAAAGTTTTTTTATCTTATTAAAATCTCTCACAACTCATTCCTAAATCATGTTCCTATTAATTAAATAATAATTATTTTATTCCTTTTTTATTTTATCTTTCTTTCACTTACAATCACTCTAAAAAATAAATAGTGAGTTCTTAAATATATAAAATATATAAAATGAAAAGTGAGTCGTTAAACTTGATCCATATGAGTCCCTAAACTTGATCTATATTTTAGAAAAATAAAATGAAGTTATAACTTGAATGATTTTTTTTAATTTTCATTTAAATTATAGGAGACTAGATATGAATGAAAATGCCCATGCTCTAGCTCTAAATAATATAAATCAGGTGGAATGGAACACATGAGATGACATCTCTACGTTTAAAAAGAATGATGATAACAACACAAGCAAGTTATGATACAAAGGTAGGAGATGATCGCATGCATTCAACCCCTTCAACGGAAACAAAGAAGAAAAAGCATTTCTTGAACATAACAAAATCATTATCATTATGAAAATAATATTTAAAAAAAACGCAAAATCTCATTCTTCAAGAAATTGCATCATTCATCATGCCCACGAAATGAAATCTCCATCTCCATCTTCATCTTCATCTTCATCAACATCTACCACTAAAATTCTACCAAAAAAACCTTCATATCAACACAACTAAACTAATTTGTTCCCTCAGAAATACTGTTTAACGACGGATGCCACCCTCTTGCTCTCCCGCCGGAGGATCTAGAGTTCGCCGGAGCCGCCGTCACCGGCCGTTGTTTATCCGATTTCCTCATCTGCACATACCAAAATGATTCAATTTATTAACAATTCAAACGAAATTATAAACGAAGAATTGATCAAGATTCATACCTGGTGGTGGGTTTTCATCCCCAATTGATTAGATCTCGTGACTGATGCTTCACAATTTGATTTTGCTTCGGTTTTACCGGCGATCTCCACCGCCTGAAAATTCTTGTAATTGTTTGATTTTCCGTTCTTCTTCGCCTTTAACCCTTTCATCGCCTCTGCAAAACAAACAAAAACAATACCCCATTAATTACTTAAAAATAAATAATAATATTACCGGACTCATTAACCAGTATGTGACACTACAGTCTCAAATATCCACAAGAGACTACGCGGCTCATAGGTTGACTCAGAGCCGAGCGCAAGATTCAAACTACTATCTCTGCCTCACATCACTCGACCTTGGTGTGCAAGGGCGAACCTCAGTGAGGGCCTGGACTCATTATTTTTTTTATCAGTAGTGTTAATTTTTTATTCGACAGTGTAAATTTTTTAACGCATATAAAGTTTGTCCTCTAAAATAGTTTACTTTCGTTTTCACCGCATCGCCACTATTGGTGTGAGCTTAGGTCACCCAAGATGTTTAACTTTAAAAAAACCAAGAACGTCTTACCACCAGGCCATCTAGAAACATTTATTAATTATAAAATCGACAAGATTTCCTCAAGAGATTAAACAAACATTAATGATTAAACAAACAAACCTTGTGTGGTGATGAGTCTATAAGCATGGCCAAGAACAAGATTATCAGTGGGTCTAAGGAGCTTGATGCGAGTGACACGCAGCGGTTGATTGGCGTTAGCAGGGTGGCTGTTGGGCGGCTGACGGTGGTGGTGGTGGTGGTCGGAGGACGACGGAGGAGAGGAGTAGAAGGTGGTGGTGAGGAGGAGTGCGACGTAGTGACCAGGGTGGAGCTTCATGACGTCAGCGGCGGAGATGGGTGCATAATATCTCTCAGCTCTGCCGTTTTGGGTCTGTAAGATGAGGCTTGCGTTATCAACAGCTTGACAGTTGCCCATTATATTACCGGTGGTCGGGGGGTTGAAGATGAGATGATATATGGTGGATGTTGTGCACCACAACAGTCTCTGTATGTATATATAGTACTAGTGCACCCACTACTCATCTTCTCTCTCTATATATATGGGTGTGGATGATATAATAATAGTTTGTGATATCTCTAACGTAAATATAAGTAAGTAACGTAAATATAGAGTTAATTTTGTTTCCTAAGATTAAGATTTGATTAAAATATCTATTTTTTTTTAAATTAAAAACATCAATTAACTTTAAAAATTTCATATTTTGTTTCAATTTCACTTTAAAAGTTTTATTATTTTGAATAAAATTGAAACAACTAATAAACCTGGCAAGACCCATTTCTTTTTCTTTCAACAACAGAGGAGAAAGCTTATTTTCAGTTTTTTGGACTAAATTGAAACAAATTATAAAACTTTTGGAGGTAAAATGATATTTTTTATTTTTTGGGGGAAATGATTATTTTTAACAAACCTTAAGGAGTAAAATAGAACTTAACTCTATATTATAAGTGTGTTGAAATTTAATAATGTAAGGTGTAATTATTATAAATGCAAATTGGATTTTTATAATTTAAATTATTACTCATTGGACGATAATAATTTATACTGTTGATTTGGGTGGTAACAATCATAACTTTCATTTTTATTACCAATAACAATCTAAGTAACGTATTAAAAATTTACGCTTGATTTCGACTCGATTTCGTTCACAATAATGAATATGAATCAAATGAGAAAACATACAAGCTAAATTGATCTTAAAATAAGTATAAATCTAGTGTGAATGTATGATAATTATATTACTGAGATTGAGATTATTAAATCAATAGTATAGATTATTATCGACCAATGAGTAATAATTTGGATTATTAAAATTTAATTTGCCTAAAAAAATCACCAAAGCAATTTTTATTTAAGTATACTAGGTTTTTTCAAAGCCACGTGTAGCGTGATTTTTAACGAACAACAATGGGATACGTGTTTGACTACCACTTATTAAATTCACGACAATGGATAAGAAAAGTTATTCAAGCTCAGAACAACTGATTGATTGTGGTTGCAATGCAGTAGTAATGCCACGCCAAACAACACACACTAATTTCGTTCAGAACAACTGTCGGAACTTATGAGACGCTGAGGGCTAGTTAAAGCAAGGAGCAATGTTTTGGAGACCAGATCGGACCAGCCGGTCCGACCAGGGATCAGTCCAGTGGCCGATCTGGTCTGCTATGGTTCGGTTTTGGGAGGTCAAACCGGCGGGTTCGTCCCGAACCGATGATTGGACCGGAAAACCGGACCGGTTTTTGGTATTATTATTATTATTTTTTGATTTTAATGAGTAAAAACGGGGTGTTAAACCATAAAATAGTACGTTAGATATACAAATATAGTTAAATTTTATATATAACTATAAAATACAATAAATCATATATAAATTACTTATATTTAATTACATATATAAATATATATTAATATAGTTAAATCCGGTCCGACCACCAAACCAGTAAGGTGTCCGGTTCGACGTCCGATCAGGTTCTAAAAATATTGGCAAGGAGTAAAAGGGTTGTGGTAGGTGGTTGCATCTCACATTTGTACATAGGGAAACACATATTTTGTATATTACTGTTTACTTCGTTTGATTATTTAAATATGAGATGATTTCAAATACTTATGTTTTCGAATAATCACATTTATAATAATGTGACATGTGAGTCCATGGTTGTATATATGCTTTTGATCATGTATCTGCCTTATAATCAATTCTAGATAAAAATCATGTCGTACATGAAGCATCTCTTTTGTTTATGGTCGGCCAACAAAATTTACCACATACAAATGTTTGAACTAAATTTGCAATTTTAAAATCTGAGCATCAAACGTGCAATATGATCAAACCAAAGAGACTATTTTTGTAATTTTCTCTAAATTTTTATATGTGAGTTTGCTATATTTTTCACTAATGTCATCTATATCTTTTCAGGTATCAATTCATTCAAACTTTAATATTGTTTTATTTTGAAAACTAAAGCAACTTAAACGAAACAAATATGAAGCTTGTTACTCGTTAATAACATTTTTTTAATTACTTGAAACAATGAAATCAACAAATAGTGATCAAATTCATAGCTGTTTCATCTATGTCCTTTAGTTGAACATTTTATATAAAAAAATTTATGAATCAGAACTATATTAAAACTTAAGTGATTTTTATGTTAGAAAATGTTTGAGTGACTTTAAAATGATAATATTAAGACATGATTAGTATTTTATGATCCTATCACATCTTTAATTTTTCCGCTTTGATTACATTGTTAAAGAAAATATAATATAAAATAAATATACAATTGAAGTTGATAAATAATAGTCTTAACGATATTGAAGTTAATAATAATTTCTGAAAATTATTTTTATAAAAGTAAAAATGTATGTTACACAAAGGGGAAATATACGTAGAACTATAGATCAGTAGTAGGCCCTTATAAGTTATGTCTCTCGTATTTTCCTTTTTATATATTTTTTAAATGGTAATTCATATATTATAATGAAATTTCACATAACACAATAGTTGCGTTGATCATCTGCTTAAACCTTGTGATCACAAATTCACATGCATTGTATGTTGATACTTTAATTGTATTTATATTTAGAAACTTATTTAAAACACCAATATAAAATATTTGAATAATTTTAAGCAAATTTTAAACTGAAATTAACAATTGTATTAAAGAATTCTCACCCTACGATCTTCTTGTCCAATGGTATGAGAATTTGTTACGGATTATAATCTTTTAAGTCTTAAGTTTAAATCTATCTTAAATGGGGTTTTCTCATAGTAATACATTTTTTCCTTAGATTACAATTTTTGGAATGAATCAACTTGAAATATTATAAATAAATATACAAAGTTCAAGGTTTTAGGGTTAAGATCGTCTCACAATAACTAACTTGAGTATAGTATAGTATAGTAGGTAAAATGAGGAAGTTAAGCTTCTATAATGTACTTTTGGGTTGGAGCACACCATGCAATAATCATGATGGAAGAATATTCTTCCACCATTTGATATTTTGGACTCACACCCCCACTCATACATATAAATCACACTTTTCTTTTGTGTCTAATTAATTATCGGAAATTATTATTATATAATTAATAAATTGATGATACTTTCTTTTAATTTAATTTGACATAAACCTAGATCTTTCGTTTCTATATATACTTTTTAATGTTAATTATGAATTATTCGGATATAGAGTTAAAAAGAGGAAACCTTGATCATTTTTATATTGTTTCTTACATTTTTTTCATTATATGTTATACGATTGTGTACTTTAATTAGTAGGCCTCTAATGGTTGAGTTAATCACTTAATCAGTTTTTTACCCGTTTTTTTTGCAAATTTTATAAACGAAAATTTCCAAACTCGTCACGCACTGTAGTAATTTTGTCATATGAAACTAACAATGATTGAATGGTGTGTAGGTCTATGATAAAATGAAAGTGGAGTGTGTGATGATGAGGATTTCATGCTTTTGGTCTGCTTGTTGCGGCTTACTTCACCACAACATACCAACAAAGATTTGACTCAACCGATATCCCTATCAATTCCAATTATAAAGATGAATAAATCAAACTTGTAAGTTTATATTTGTTTTTCTCCAAAAAAAATACCAATAATAAGAAACAAATACATTTATAATGGGTTTTTATGATAAAAGTACAAATAATCAAGTCATGTGTCAAACAAATAAATAACTGAGTTCAAATTTTAAATTAATAAATTAAATTAAATCTCCAAATCATTTTTCATATTTAAGTAATTTATTATAATTAATGTAATGGTCTAATAAAAACAATATAGAATTTTGATTTGTCTAACAACCAATAGCATTGTAGGGGAAAAAAACATAAAGGATCCAAGAAACGACTATTTTGGTTTTTGTGTCTTCAAACCAGACGAACGACATTCCATGGTGGCCACCCACCTTTTCTTTTCCTGGGAATTATTTTTCTTTAATCAGATTTTATTCGTTTAAATACATATTATTTATTACATATACCTTTGAACCATGCAAATATAAAGTATCTTAAAATAATTCTGACAAGATATCATAATAAAAAATAATATCAAAAGGCTTGCGCTTTCATTTATTTAATTATAATAGCACCTCTAATTATTATTTTAATTCAATCATTAGATAAATATAATTATAAACAAATATTTTAATAATTCAAAATATAACCTACCAGTCGATAATATTACATGATATATACCACCCATTTGACAACTTTTATATTTTTTGTTAAAGTCAATCTCACTTGCATAAGTTTAGTTGCTTACAAGAAGGACATTTTTTTTTTCATTTTGCTTATAGTTATTGGCATCTTTTTTCTTCTAATTTGCATATAATCATCCTTATGGGCGAATGGAGTTTAATTATTGCAAGTGTAATATGATAATTTTTGTATATATCAATAAAAGAATATTTTAATTTGTAATTGTTTAAACTGATAATATGGATAAAAGATTTGGAATTGATATAATATTAATGATGCATATATGGATTTGGTAGGAGAAACGTTAAAAGAAGGAAATAACCTGCGAACGTGTGATGTTAAGTTGTTGATTGCTGCTCCTTACTTACTTAACCAAGAGGAAAAGAAAACTAATCAAACGCTTGATTTGATTTGATTCTTTTTTTTTCGCTTTTTTGTAAAGGGAATATTGGAAAGTGAAAAAATCCAAATACATGACAAGAACAAAGGAAGATACGCCCTAAGGGTGTTGATTTTTTCACTTCTTTTTTTTTAAATATATATTATAATTTACCTACGTGTTAATGTGAAATCATTTCTGAAATTGTTTGACAAACTAAACAAAGTATTTTAAAAAATGTTAAAACATGAGTACGACACTATAGAGAAGCACGCAATAATAGTGTTGATATACATGGTGTTGAACCACATGTATCTTATTTAGTTGTGGCAGCAAATTACAAATGAATATATGAATAGATCTAGAGGTCAGGTCAAGTTAAGTCATTAGAGAATACCGAATATAAGTTTAAATATATCATTGAAATAATTATAATTTAGACGATTATCTTTTTTTAATCATCATTCATTAGGGTTATTTATGGACGAAACCATCAAATTTTATTTGTAATTTCATTAGGATTTTAGAATTATTAATTTTGTAAGTTTTTATTAGGTATTAATCTCTGGATAGGGTTTGTATTTAGTTCCAAGTTATAGTTAGAGACAGGTTAATCTTCTTTAAGAGTTGTCTTTAAGTTTTTATATATCTAATTTAAAACAAAAATATAAAAATATTATATGTTTGGGTATGAATTTGTAACTTTAACAAAATATAAGGGATTAAGGGTAGAATTAGAGTAAAAAGGGTATTTAGCGTAAAAAACCTAAAAATGATTGTGCACTTGACACATGTTCATCTATTGTTTTAAAAATGATGATATTTTGGTCATTGTGTTAAATACATCAACTCATTGTGTCTTATACGTTTATTGTATCAAATATCAGTTTATTGTGCATGTCGTAAATTTTACCTCATTCGTTATATGTATTCATCGTTGTCTTTTAAGTTTTAGATCATTTTTTGTTGTTTTTGTCATTGTTTCCATAGATTATATAAACTTGTTATCAATCATTGTGTTTTACCACAATAATAAATTTTCCTCAATGTATATTTCAAAACTCATAATGTTGAGAATAACATAATGCGTTATTTTTATCATTGTTTTTTATAGATTATATAAACATATTATCTATCATTGTGTTTTGTGATTAGAAATACACAATTATGTTATTTCACCGATATATTTTTCAAAACTCAAAGCGTTTAAAATAACACAATGACGATTAAAAAACACAATAAGACACTATGTTATTTTGTCATTGTTTTTAGAGTTAATTTTTATTTTGCTCCCTAAGGTTTGACTAAAATAATTATTTTCCTCCAAAAGATTAAAAACATAATTTATCTTCAAAAGTTTCGTATGTTGTTTCAATTTCACTCCAAAAGTTTTATTATTTTGGATAAAGGGTTGAAACAACTAATGAATATTTGGATTGAAATTGAAACAAATTATAAAACTTTTGAACATAAATTGATGTTTTTAATCTTTTGGAGGAAAGTTGATATTTTTAACAAACCTCAGGGTGTAAAATGAAACTTAACTCTTGTTTTTAATGTATTGGATTAATTAATTATTAATTTATTATTGTGTTTACATGCTAAAGATATACAATAGTGTTAATTATTCCACCATTATATTTTTAGAATTCATCATTTTGGATAAACACAATAGTATTGATAAAAACACATTAACTAACAAAGAGATACAATAAACTGCATAAAAAAACACAATGATGAGTATAAATCATATAAGCTTAAAACCTAAAAGATTTTATTGTATTTTATATAACAATAACACTCGTTTTTATGGTGTAATTTTTATAAAAAATAGTGTCGTATATAAAAGTTATAAATGTTTAAAAAATAAAGGAACTTAAAACAAGTCAACAAAAATGACTAATCCTAAAATACATCTCTAACAAACTTGTCCCTACAACTTGATCTCAACTATTAATTAAAAAGATTATTGGTTGAGATTACTTTTTATACTTTTTAATGGTCTTTTTATTTAGGGGTTATTGGATTTTAATAATCTCAACTTTCATTTATTGTTCGGGATTAATCCCAACTCAAAAATATTTACAGTCATTTCTAACTATGAACTTATTTTCCTCCAATGACCTCTAACTAACTGAGAGTTAACCTTCGTTAGTTTTTTTGATTTTATGAAGGCAACTTTGAGTCATTTTTCAACTCCAGCACCATCTAGTCTCACTTAGGCCCAATTTTCATTGTATAGCCTCCTAATCACCTTAAATCTACCTCCAATGAGTTCGGTGGTTCAAATCAGGAGGGGGAGATTGACGGGGATTTGATGATAATTTTCAACTTTCTGTTTAGTATTTTGGCCACAAAAACAGTCCACGTCATCAAAAAACTAATGTGGTTAACTCTCAGTTAGTAAAGGATCGTTGGAGGAAAATAAACTCAAAGTTGAGAGAATCTGTAAACATTTACTGAGTTGGAATTAATCCCGACCAATAAATGAAACTTGTGATTATTAAAATCCAATAACTCTTTATTTAAACCTTACTCAAAATATAAAGACTGAAATAACTAATATATGGATCATGTAATACTAAATTAACTAGAAAACATAATTTTGAAGGATAAAAACATTGTCCGCGGTCCGACCACCCAAGCCGGTTCAACGGTTGAAGTACCGGTAACCGGCATGTTGAAATCATGAAACGGTCAATGTAAACAAAATCGAACCGATTTCCGATCCGATCTACCGGTATGATCTGATTCTAAAACCACTGCTTTTCAAATATAGCGTCTGAAGTTGCTTTTAAACTTTTTATAGGACTTAAAGGCTTTTGAGCTCATAACCTCTAGACACTCATACTTAGTTTCTGGAGCTAGCTTCTATAATCTTTTGGAACTCATAGACTTGGTTTCTAAAACTTGTTTTAAGTTTTGTTATCAAACTTATCACTGCTTTGTACATTGATGTCTTATTTATCATATCTTAATATCATTTGAACATATCTTGATTTGTTGTAAACCGTTGATCATAAACAACGCAAACCCATAATTATTCATGTTTAAAGCTAGTGAGAAATCATCTTGCCCATTTTTCCAACACGTTTCTCGCTCCCTCCACCACATTTGCCACTAATATTCTCAGTTTTAAGTTAGTCGACTTTAGTTTTAGGTTGCAACACGAAGAGGTAAATAGTCTATACTTGCCTAAATGGAATTTGGCTTAGTACAAAATACACGTAATCGTCGAAAAGGGATGTGGATACTAGGAAAAGAAATTACCGAAGATGGTGTTTATAACTTGTAAGCTAATATAGTATAGCATAATACTATACTATGTTTATAATTTAAACGTGAAGAAAAATACATACAAAATAAGATAAACGACCCAATAATCACAAGTAAACATAAAGCCATGCGTGTATTGCTTGTGTAAGATATGGTTTCCCAAAATAGAAACACTTGCTTTGGGTCTCTAAAATAAATCATCAATGTTGATATATTTTAGTAGATGTTCAAATATTGTGCATAAATAATTTATTTTTTCTGTTAACATCTGCACATAAAGCCTCCATTTGATAGTCGGCTATCCACAGCTTCATAGTAATCTATTTTAAAAATTAAAAATAAATAAAACATTATTTTCATATCTTATAACATAATCCATATTTTTTAGAATACTTGCAATGGTTAAAAAAATAACTAATTACTCAAACATGCGATCAACAAATGATCAAATGTAAAGGATTTGTTCGTTACTCTAGCAATGGAACAAATCAGTTAGTGTGGGTGTGTACGTGATACATATAAAGATGGTCACGTAATGCAAAACTAATTTAAGTAAGAATTGTGATAACTGCTTAAACATTTCATATATTTTTAAGTTTTTTAACTGTGTTATATAACACACTTCTACTACTACCTCTATTTCTCTCACACTAATTTGATATGCATTACGAACATGTGTTTATGTCGTTATCCGGATTCTCTACTTAAATTTATATATGAGTTAATTTGTAATTTATTTACTTGAGTATCATGTTAAGCAGACAATACCCACCAAAAGTTCCATTGTTATCACCATGTGCTCCTATGTGGAGGACCATAACCCATAAAGAGTGCCAATGGGTTTCATGTAAATCCTTTGCAGGGTCTTTGACCTATATTTCAGTGCCATCCATGTGTTTGTGTTTTTGACTCACACCCTCGGTCTTCATTTGGTTGGTGAGCCATATATCACAAGTGTGTTTTGTGTCTTTGCTTTTTAAGCCAAAACAAAATTGTTTATGGTTTCATGTGGCTACTAATATAAGCAAAGTGGCACTATGAATTTCATACCAAAACACTCCCTTGAGACATTTGTCATTTTGTCCACACGCTGAGATTAATTTCATGACATCAAACTTACAATATTACAGTAGTCATCTAGACAGATAAAAATAAGAAAAAAAAAGTATTAAGCGTCTTTGGCTCTGATTATATAAAAGTGTATATGTATGTTTATGTAATTTTATCGAGGGATATGAGTGATATGAATAAATTAGGTACACTAAGTTCTTAGAGTTGTGATAGCTCGCTATCCTATTAGTCAAGAAGAACTATATGAAGCATGCATTATCACATGATGGTGGTAACATTAGGCCCTTAAAGCATCATTTGTTTCAAGTAAAATACAAAGACGTTAGACCTAAATGCAAACTAGTTAAAAGTATGATTGATAATACCAGTGATAACAACCTTCAAAGGGTCATGTTGTAATGGACAACATATGATGTTTTATTAAAAGATGTCATAAATATGAATCTTGCTCCATTTGTTTATCGTCATAATTAACCTCCTGAAACCCACTTGTTCAACGCAAGCTTCAATTTATCTGATCTTGTTGGCTAACACGATATTGATCTATGAGTTTTCACATGGTCACCTGTCGATGGATTATAAATATCATATTACTTAGAAGCAATACCATATAACTTTTAAATATGAAAAAAAAATTCTTTTTTTATTTAATTAAAAGAAGAGAATTTTGCAATTACTTTGCCATGATCTATCTATAAAAGACTAGCTAGTGATGATTGAATCAACTTTCCACCTATGCACACAAAGCTTTGAAAGAAATGATGCCTTGACCAGCTGTTGACTTTTAGTTTCAATATCCATGATCATATTTAAATGAAATAATAATAACTAAGTGAAAGAAGAGATCAGATGGGTTACAATTATTGATTTGATTTTTTAATGACACGCTTAAGTTAATGGTGATTAAAGATTCATATTCACAGCTCAATTTCCACTTGAAACTTTTTCTTTTTGGAGGAATTATATGTAATTATAGCCTTTAAGACTTAATGCTGGATTTGGTGCTTTCTAGACTCATCAAGTGTATTACTAACATGCTCATGCTCGTGCTCATGCATTGCCATTGACTGCCTCTTTTCTAGTTCTAGATGCAATTAATAATCATCATATGTCTTAATATAATGGCTAACAATGTCTTATAGACTACTAATAGTTTCCATCAAATATTTGAGTTGATTCTAAGGTGTGAAACACACCTTTTTAATACCATGATTCACTAAAGTTGTGAAGAATTTATCGGGTTGAAAAGACTCTTTTTTATTAATTTGACATAAAGAATCAAGATTTTCACACGATTGAACGGAATTGGAAAAGACTGAAACTTTTGCCAGTTGGGGAAGTGATAGTCTTCCACTTAAATGGATCTTCCATAAACTGAAGTTCATTAATTATAAGGAAATGTTACATCTTTAGTTACAGAAAGACAAAATAGAGTATAGTTTGACTTTTTGAGGTCAAACGTATGGATCTTCATGCCCACAACTGAAACGGAAGTTGTTACAAAGTTTAATAATCCAAAAGTGGTTTTTTAGTCTAAGTTTAGTTATCTAATTATTCTTAAACTTATGAAGGATTTATAAGTATTGAAGAACTTCTTATAGCCTGTTGACCTTAAAATTTTGACCTCACAGGTCAAACTTGTGAATCTTCCAAGTCCAAAATTGATTCAAATTATGTTAAAATTTTAATAATCCAACAAATCAACAATGACCCATTTTTGTTGGTTTTATTGTATAATGTATATCCCATTTTCTCTGAAATTCTGAACATTTATCAGTACCGAAAATTATTACTCCATATAATATTTGACCTCAAAAAGTCAGATGATGACCATTGGAGTAAGGGACTCAAAAGAGTAAAAATGTATTATATTTTGCATTTTCTGATATTTCATTCATATCTATGTGAGTATGTGAATAGACTTGCACAAAAAAAGCGGGTACGGACCCGACCCGGCGGACCCGACCCGGACCCGGGTCCGGGTACTACCCGATTGGAGTGGACCCGGTTCCTACCCGCCCAGGAACCGGCGGGTTGGAACCGGTTTGAGGTTTTTATTTTGGCCAGGAACCGGACCCGAACCGGAACCGGACCCGAACCGGTTGTACCCGGGTTGTACCCGGTTCCGACCGTTTTTTTTTTTTTTAAAAACTAGCCGTTTTTAACGGCTATATAGCCGTTGGGGACGTTTTTTGACCCTTTTTTTGGATGTTTTTGGCTCTAAAATTAGTATAAATAGGTGTGGGTTGATATGGTAAGGTACCCAAGCTTCAAACACAAAAAAACATACGCAAAAAACGCAAACAATACTCTCGTTTACTCTCGTTTACTCTCCTTTACTCTCGTTTACTCTCAAATCTCAATATGGCTCACTCTCAATCTTCCGTTGGTCAAGGTTCATCGAACTCTCCAACCGTCGTTCGTGTTCTTCCACACAATCGTAACATGGATGTTTGGTGCAATTGGGATATGGTTGAGTTGAGTGACGGATCTGTAAAGGCTCGTTGCAAGTTTTGTGGAGCTTTACTTGCTAAAGATTCTAACACGACTTTGAACAAGCACATTAACAAGAAGTTTTGCAAGTCGTTGAAAAATAATCCGGATTCGCAACAAACACAATTGAGTGGAGACGGTGGAATATTTAATTACAACGTTAATGAGGTTCGAGATCGAATGGCAAAGTTCGTGATTCAAGAAGCTTTGCCTTTCAACCACTTCGACAACCCTCGGGATGTGACGGCTAAACGTCAAAGGGGTAACGCCCCAACAAGCGAACTTGGTATTTATAGTACGACGAATTTTATTTCGACTATGAGTACTCAAGATTATCATGAATTTGATATTTTGGCTTGGTGGAAAGGAAAGGAATCCCAATTTCCAATTCTTTCCGCTATGGCCCGTGATTTACTAAGCGTCCAAGCTTCTACGGTAGCTTCGGAGTCTGCGTTTTCTCTTAGTGGCAGGGTAATATCATTACGGAGAACAAGATTAACTCCGGAAGCGGTGGAGATGTGCATTTGTTTAAAAGACCACTTAGACGCGATGGATCGTATACAAGACAAAACAAATCTTGAAGACGAAATTGCAATCGAATCTAAAGTACACGATGAAGAGGTAGAAGAAGGAGTATCTTCTGGTATATCCGACGAAGAATTAGCATTTGATGAAGCCTCCCGAAGAAAATAGACGATTAATGAGTTAATGTATTTTTTAAGTTGTTTTAATAATAAATAATCTTTTAATGAGTTATATATGTTTTTTTAATGTTGTTATACATGTTTTTTAATGTTGTTATTAATAAATAATAATAATAACAATAATAATAATAACTATAATAATAATAATAATAATAATAATAATAATAATAATAATAATAATAATAATAATAATATAATAGTAATAATAATAAGAACAATAATAATAATAATAATAATAATAGTAATAATAATAAAAATAATAAGAATAATAATAATAGTAAAAAAAAAAAAAAAAAAAAAAAAAAAAAAAAAACCCCGGTTGTACCCGGTTCTGGACCCGACCCGGTCCGGACCCGACCCTAACCGGGTAGGCCGGGTAGGGTTTTCCCCTCATTCAACCCGGGTCGGGTTCGTACCCGGGTTCACCAATACCCGGTTCTTGGAAAACCCGGCCGGAACGAACCCGGTTTGAACCCGGTTCCGGGTCCGGCCCAATACCCGGTTCGTGCACCTCTATATGTGAACATGTTGCAGATGTGTGGGTTGGGCCGTAACAATTGATAGCTTCAATTCTTCAAACCCATTGTACTGATCCACTAACAAGCCCAAAGAGAATGATATCTCACTATTTTTAAACTTGTAATTAATACAGTATTTAAATTTTATGTAGTAATTAGATATCTTTTAAAATTAATTATCATGTCATCCGCATCTTTAGTCAGACCAGTGAACTAGTTATGCAGTGCATTTGATGATCGGTTTTTTTTGATGAAGCAATAAGGAAGGTACACTAATGATAGGGATAACATTGTTAAATATATAACATAACTTAGAATACTGATCCGCGGAGTCTAATTATAACACCCGATTGTATTACTGCATCAAATCTAATGATACATGCTCTCTTGGATTTTCTCTATTTTCCAACATCTTTTTGGTACATATTTTTATGACGTAATAAAAACCTTGAAACATATTGTGTATAACTATTAGTAAGGGTGAAGTGAGAAAATCATAAAGAAAACCTAATCAAATTACAATTTCTAACTATGATAAAGATGATTTAAAATAAACCTTATCTATAAAAGAAATAACAACTAAGATACGTTATCCACGCGTACCTAAAAAATTGTACCTAATACTCTTCTGGATCAAAGCAAGAGGAGATCCTACACTCATATAAGAGCGAAAAGCAAAAAAAGACATTGATATTAGAAAAATAGATAACCTTGAAATAAACATAAAAACTAAGAACAGTTTGTATCGACAACCGTAGCATCAATGCTATGACTGTCATAGCGGAAGCTACGACTAAGGAAACCAAAGCCAAATCAAATAATATCCTGGTAATTGCAATAAATCTTAACTGAATATATATATACTAACGTGCAGAATGAAGCATGCACTAAATTAAGCACATCTTCATGCTTAATTTGGTCCCATGTAGATATGTTCTTGATACAATGGTCTCTGACTGTTGTCTTAAGGAAACTGTAACATCTAAAAGATGCATAATAAACAGTTTTTTTTTTTCATGTTTAGTTATGTGATGTTTCAGAGCTCTAACAAACAGATACTTAGGAACTGAATTACAAGTTGCTATTTCAGCATTGATATTTTACAAAATGGTTAAAGTTAAAACACACATTAATCAAAACAGATACATTTCAATGAATATACTTTCTCTGCTTGCCTATTTACTAACATTGGTAACCGATTCTATCAATGCTTTCAATGTTAAGTTACAGTGGAACTCAATGCGAACAAATCGAGTGTCTGTTTATCCCAGGCAAGCGAGTTTCCTTGTGCAAAACAAGTTCCTGCAAAAAGAACTAGTTAACCTTCTAATTCTAATTGCAGCAAATGAAAAGTTAACACAAAATTATTAAATCACTCAGTAATTTGCTTATGAATCATGTAGATGTTTCTAATGGTAATGTCTTTTAGCTATAAAGAAACTAAATTTTTACTCATTCACCAAAAAGATGACTAAAATCGAGCTGTTTTCATAAATTGGCGAAATTGATGTGATTAGCAGATAAAAATTGAAGAAACTAACGCGAGACATCCTTGCTGTTGCTTTTTCTTCTCTTTTGGTGGTTGTTGTGGTTTTATAACCACCCTAATTGCAGCATCAAAAACTGCTTTTACATTCTGTTATCAAGAAAAAAATGATCAAAGTATGAATCAATAATCAGTGAAATAACAAATTTCATCAGATTATTTCATACCTGTTGAGTTTTAGAGCTGCATTCAATGTAATATGCAGCGCCCATCTGTTTACGTAGCTCCTCTCCCTAATCACATTGTTAGCCAACATCCAAAATCTGAGTACTAATCGGTAGAGGTGACAAAATGGCGGGTCAAACAGGGTGATATGGGTCATTTTTGACCATTTAACTTTTTTTATAAATATTTATTGCATTACCTATGATTACAAAAACAATGTTATTACTGTAACAATCAGAATCTTTGAATAAGATGGCGGTGAGGTATGAGTTAGAAATAAAGTTTGAAGCTTTAAACCCGATTGACCCATGCCCCTTTTGTTGAATATTTCTATTTGACCCGTTTGAGATAAAACTCAACAAACGATACAGACCCAATGATAAGTAAACGGGTCAACATTGTATTATCTACAAATCAGGGAGCTAAAGCAGCAGAGAACCTACCTGTGCAGTGGTCACAGGCACTAGTCCTGGATGATCAGCCAAGTAACGTTTATCCTCACGAAGATCTAACGAAACAAGCAACCATACATGAAGTCAGAAGTGGCACAAAAATGGGTTCGGGTCAAAACACAACATTTAACTTGATTTTTGAAAGCAACATACCAAGTTTGGTTCCAGCGAGAACAACAGGAACTCCAGGAGCAAAATGTTGAAGCTCAGGGATCCACTGCTCAAGTAAATGATTATCATAAGTCACTTACAACACCAACAAAACAAATATTATTCAACTATAAAATGATTATCCGTTTTTTATCTATTGATTTTACCTTTTTAAGTACATTTTCATAGCTGGCTCGACTAACCAATGAAAAAGCTAGAACAAACACATCGGCTCCTCGATAACTTAATGGTCTTAACCTGTTGTAATCTTCTTGTCCTTGTGCATTGTTAAAACATTACAAAAGATTAGAAATACCATAGTTTGAATCGATAATCAACAGGTACTGAATTCAATTTTGAGGGCCTTTTTAAAAATTATAAATGGAATATATGAGCTGTGATTGTGGATAAGATCTTACCAGCAGTATCCCAAAGGCCTAAATTGACAGTGGTGCCTTCAACTACAACATTTGCACTGAAGTTATCGAATACAGTTGGTACATAGTCCTGTTTAACATTAGATTATTAGGATCACACCTTCATAAAAACACAGATTTGTGTCTTCAAAATTAATAGATATTTCATTTCTAAATAATCAATGCAAAAAGATGCTACAGAAAGATTTTTGAGTAGAATTTACATAAAGGACACTTTAATCAGTGTTTCAGTCAGCAACTTAAATCATTCTACTTGTTATTTATATTTCTAACAGCATATATTTGTGAAAAGCCAAGAGAAACAGCCTAATAGTCTGAATACTGTAATTGGTATTTTAGTTCTGAACATTTTTATTATTTGGAGGAAAAAAAATTCAAAATTGACATAATATTCAGCTGAAATCAATGAAAAAACCATTTGTAGGGTATTTTGTGCCAATAGAAATTAATATAAAAATCTTGTTCTGTCGAGAATTATGATATATAAACCAATAAAAATGAGATTTCGAACTCCCAAAAATGAGACCAATTAATAAATTACAGATGTAATTAGTTATAAGAGTGTGCCATCGTTAACAACTAACTCATACACCCGCTAATTCTACTACTAAATGTACACATTTTTCCACCGTCTACTTGAACCCTTAACCACTTAGGATTGACACCTTTCCTACACAAATTGATACACTAAGCCCTTTGATCTGTATGAGGGTAACTAATTTAGACAATTAGAGGTTAGATTAATTAAATGGTTTAAGATTTAGCCTCTATAGCCTAGCCTATTAATCTTTATTCAAATCTGGATTAATTATAAAACATATACCTATAAACAGCAGCAAAATTCCAACTTTTTCCTAATTCTTTTTCAGAAAAAGAAAGATACCCAGATGACATAAAAGCCAATTCACAAGACTCCAAAGTCAAGAAAGATGAAACCAAAGCAAAGGAAGAATGAAATCATGACAGAAAGAAGGATTAGATAGACACAGAACCCTAGGTTCAAGAATCTTGAAAATAACCAGAAAAAGGCTGCAAATTTATGAAAAAACACAGATGCAAATCAGACTTACAGTGGGGAATTTGTTGCTGGTGTAGCAAATAAGCATACAAGTCTTTCCAACAGCACCATCACCAACAGTCACACACTTGATGAACCTAGAGGCACTTGAAGCCATTGAACATGAATCAATCAAGAACACAATAATAATATTATTATTGTAATTGTAAATACAAGAATCCGATGGGGGGAGAATAAAGAAATGAATATACAGATGGAAATGAAGGAGGGATTTATGTGTTTACTTTAATGGTGGTCTGTGTGTGTATTTTTTTGGTATTGTGAAAGAAAGACAAAAGATGAGAGCCTAAATAGAGTCACATGATTCCACACTACTTTACATCAACTATTTACTTCCTCTCAAGAGTTATAATCACAATCATATAACCTTAAAAAGGTTGCAAAGTGGTAAACATTTTTTTTTCTAATAACAGTCTTAGGTTCAATTCTTGTTACGATTAGTTTATTTATGTCATAACCTATTAAATGCTACGTGTCCCGCGACAAGTTACGCTCTAATTAATATTTCCAGTTAACAATTTTTCGACGGTCTTGTGGGATTACTGGCAATAAATTCTTAGTGTCATATAAAAATTACAATCATATACATACATATATGTATATATTAGAAAACTGCAAACTGTAGTTTTAAGCTATGATTAACAACAAATTTCTTATTTTATTTTAACAACGTACGTAAGTAATGTTAAGAAAGTTTGGTGGGGGTCATCCTCAAAATATTTTATATTCATTTTCCTTTTCTAAAATGGTGGTTGGTTGTTTAAAGTTTGAAGACTTATATTAAGCAGCTTCCTTTATTTTAGTAGTACATATGATGTAATTGAATTTATTTAATAACTTGTTTGATTATTAGAGATCACCGATAAAAAAGAACTTCAAAACTATCATATTGCGAGAGAAAAAAATGAGAAAAAACATCTTTCAAAACCTTTAAAAACCTCACCAATAAAGAAAATAAAATTATTATCATGTTATCATCATCTTTTTTTACTTTTTTTTTTTTTTCTCTAAATAAGTAAATAGTACTTCAATTCTACCATACACATGTTTTTTATATTCATCGAGAGGTACCCTAAAACACCCAATGATAGCAAAAGTTGCCGCGGGGCGTTCTTCTTGGCCAATTACGCCTTATTGGCGATGGTTTTATAGTAAGAATGATAATACATGTTAGTATGATGGATAGATTTGACTTTTTAGCAATTCATCGATCACTCAGAGTGTCTTTACATTTTTCACATCATCAACTTTTGCTTTGTTTTTCACGGTCATACTATTAGCTAATTAAGATGAATTATTTAATTTCATATGATTATAGTTATATATAAATAAACTTATAAATAGAGTAAATTACACGCATAGTCTTTGTTGGTTACCCATATTGCGGGTTTTGGTCCCCATGAATCAAAGATTACAAGTTTAGTATAATTTACGAACGTAACAAATTTGATCCCTAAAATGGTGGACGTTAGATTTAACTGTTAAGTAGGTGTGAATTACCCAAACATCCCTTAATTTTGAAGATTAGTAACCAAAAAAACTAGTTTTATACCCGTCCGTTGGTCGGGTTGTGTCAATTTAAAAAGACAAAAGGATCCATCCAGTTAATGATAATAAGTCAAACACCATACGAATACAACGTCTACAAAGTTATGGTCAAGAAAAGAGAACACCAAGTTTGTCACATACAAACTAAAAAGTCCATAACAAATCTAACATAAAAAAACACCCAAATAACATGCTTTCACGATACCTACAACCTGTAAGAGTAGCCAATAAAAGAAACATTCAAAAATCATCAATATGTTTGAAGAAATTAAATAAAAATATAAGATAAACAACAATATATATGATGCTATCAGAACATACCATCAATATGTTTGAAGAAATTAAATAAAGATATAACATAAACAACAATATACCTGATGCTATCCAAACAAACCGGCAATATGTTTAGTACTCAAAACGTCTAGGTTTCTTTATGTTCCTCCGCGGTCTCGAATGTTGCGACTTTTCATACTGTTCAGCAGGGTGATCAACCATAGGCGGTGAAGAAGATGTGCTCGTATCAAGGACAGAATTATCCGACACGACCTTCGTAGATACTCCATCAGCGTCATTATCAAGTACAGCCTAAACGCATAAGAAAAGAAAATAAATGAAAAACAAAGTTCAGTAACTTATTAGGAGAAGAAACACTTATAGCAAAAGATACCGATGATGTTGATGCTGCAGATGTAAGCGAAGAAATACGTGGTCCCCATAACGCCTCAGCGGCCATATCCCATTCGTCGCTTGTAATCCTAGAAAAGAATTCTGCACCTTCATCCACTTCATCAGTGCAAAGAATGTTAGGTGTTGGAGCACCGTTAGTTGTCCCAATAGTTGACCCCATACTTTTTTTATTGAGTAAGTTCACATCTTCGCCGAGGTATTTAGAAACAGTGAAGCGTCGAACATAATCAGGTGCCAAGTTAAATTTATCGATTTTCACTCTAAGAATGACCCTTCGAGCTAATAAATTGTCAATGAAAAATTCAGGTATCCAGTGTGGGTCATCAATGCCCTAGACAAACATGATTAAATGTAAGAACACAAATACACACAAATATAGACAAATATATATATATATATATATATATATATATATATATATATATATATATATATATATAAAATAGACATAATTGAAACCTATAAAACGTTTTTTTTTGTGTGCATATACATGTATGTGCATGTGTGTGTTTGATATGTCATAAGTTATGTTCGGAGAGGTGTATGTAGCACATATTGCATGCATCTAAGTATGTATGTACCTCAGTAAAACTCTTCATAAGCAAATCTGATGCTGTAATGCCAAGAAGAGCGTAAGCAGCATCATCGAATAAGACACATGTCATTTCCTCATTGTCGTCAATTACATGAATAACCAATTTGTACCTATATAAAGAAATTATAAATGAAGAAAACATAAACCAATGGAAAAAAAGTTTTGTCACTTACGCTTGACATGGATTGATAACATTCTTTTGACAGGCCGAACAAAAGTAGTGATCTTCAACCAACGTCGTCTTCTTACGACAAGTGTTGCACTTTATATATTTCCAGTCATTGGACAAATCAACACCAATTATTAATGAATCGATGTTGTACATTGCTCCCTACCAAAAATTGGCAAAAAAATGTTTACAAATGACAAAAAAGAGAACTTAAATTGTCATATAAGAACACTACCGGCATAACCCCATCCTGCAACAATTTGTATAACTCAGAGATACGTGTAACGCAAAAATTCTCAGCATGTTGTTCAGGTGGTTTGAATGTAACAGGTCGGTATTGTCTAGAAAAACAATTATGTTAGTTGCATAAATAAGTAGCATCATTATTATATTATTAACAATCGACCAAATATAGGATGACGTACATATTCTTGAAAGTATCAACCAAAGGCAATGGGGGATTTAGATACAGATGGGATCCCACAGTTGACACTAAACATGGAGCGCCTGGTTTTGACAAAAAGATAACTTAAACGTTACATGTCATTGAGGTGGCAAAAAAGCTAATGAAGTTACAGAAAAAGATGGTACCATTAAACAATCGAACTTTGCATGATGTTACAAGAAAAACAATGTTATGGTTTCCGTAACTTCGAATGTCATCATCAACAACCTCTCGCGTCAACTTTCCCCATAACGACAAACTAAGTTCTAAGCCACTACACATGGTTATCATAAGTAACAAAAGAAAATTAATAAATATTAAAAATGTAACAGTTTGCTATATTTATAAGAAAGGCATACCACTCATCAGCCAGAACAATATTTCGTACATCACGATCCGATGATTGCACCATGCGGGATTGATTGGAAACACAACCCCACACACGAAGAATGCCAATAACATCTGCATTCAACTTGATGTTAGATAATTAAATGTGAAATGCAAAGTAATGATAAAAAACAAACATAACCTGTTAGGTACTTGTCGTTATTAAGACGGCGACGAACCCCATGGAACGGGGTAGGTTCAAAAACGTAGCGTGTGAACAAAGACGGCTGCATTTGGGATTCATGAACTATTGTTGCTCGTGAAAAGCGAACATAGGTATCCCGATGAATCGGTCGATAAAGTGTCTCGTACGGAAGAACTACAAACTTATAGATATTGTATACACGACCTTCCGCGAAAACGTTTTTAAAAAGATGAATAAGATAAGGCGGTATGCTTGCATGTATTGAGCAATTCTAAAAAGAAAGAACCATGTTAGGTTAAAACAGTAAAATCATAAGTAAACACACACACATAAAGTTTCAATTTCATCTTACATGCTGATCGGATACGACGACGTCATACGACAAAACACGATTAGTGTTTGGGTTGTATGATGTCCATGCACGGGAAACCATAACAGTCATCCGCCACTTGTCTGTGACATTAGGACGTAGATCGGAAATACGAGCGCATGCCATGGAGTAGTCAAACCTGGTATTTTGAAAAATATCAAAAAGTTATATATGAAATAATGACAAAACCTAATAGCACACATGTATAACAAAAGTATTATATATAATAAGATGAAATTTAAGGTAACTAATTCATAGACAACATTTAAAACATAATGCACGTATATTATCTATTAACGCTTTTTAGTGGAATGAAACAATAACACCACATAGACAACGTATAAGTGTTATAAAGAGTAAAAAATAACGCACCAGTTACATAGAATTAGATGTTTGTAATGCTGCCACATTATTAAAAACCTCTCTGTAAACCACATTCCTTGTAAGTGTATCATCACACTTACCACGATTGTCAATATAAAATGTAAGTCCAGAACGTGAGGTTACACGAGATGCAGCAACATACAATTGACCATGTGTAAATACAGGCCTTGCCAAGTATGCACACACATTATTAAAAGTTTGCCCTTGACTTTTATTAATTGTCATAGCATAGCAAACCTTCACAGGAAACTGCCTTCTTTTTAATTGGAATGGCCAACATGTAGAGGTGGGCGTCATGTCAATCCTTCCGATTAATGCTTTATCTCCGATATTTGTACCAGTAATAATCACAGCTTCAATAACACGACGACTAATCTGAGTTACGACTAATCTTGTCCCATTACATAACCCTCGTTGCAAATTAATATTGCGTAGCAGGATAATCGGTGCACCAACCTTTAATTTTAATATATGATTGGGAATCCCGGAAAATTGCAACGTGTTAAGAAATTCACAACAATAGATCATTCGCATTTCATCTACGTTGTTCGTACTGGGACATATGTCATCAGCACTTAGCAGCTCGTGCATTTCACCAGGCATGCTTTGGAGTACATACTCATTAATCTCGTCAACATCATCATTTGTTGGACACAAAATGCAGCGTTCCTTTAGGTAGTAGATGTCACTAAATCTATTTGCTATATCAGGGAACGTATTGCGAACAACAGCTCCAATAGGGTCATCAGAAACAGGAATTAAAAGGTCTTCCGGTATATTAATCCATGTGGATTCATCCTCACCCTCCAATGAAATGGTCGGAAGTTGGCCAGAGCCCATGTCTAGAAGCCAATTATTAAACTCTTCTATATGTGTGCGATCATTCTCACTCGTACTTGGGTCATGCAAGCGCATGTTTGTTGTTAACGTAAACACCCTACATGAATCCCAAATAGTTGAGGACTTATTCACAACTGAAGAAACAATCTCACTGCGCGAGGCATGAGGAATAACAGGAAGTATCTGCCTAAAATCACCCCCGAGAACCACAACTTTACCACCGAAAACTCGATTTACGGCACCAGGTATGTTGTGCTTACACACATCTCTAAATGTACGGTCAACGGCCTCAAATGCATACCGATGCTGTAGAGGTGCCTCATCCCATATAATTAGTTCAGCAACATTAATCAGCTCCGCAAGATCTGAGCCAACATCAATTGAACAACAGGAGTCTCTATCAATATCAATAGGAATACGAAACCGTGAATGAGCTGTACGACCACCGGGCAATAGTAAAGAAGCAATCCCTGACGATGCAACAGACAAAATGATTTTACCAGTAGAACGAATGTAGGCAATCAATGTCTTCCACAAGTATGTTTTTCCAGTCCCACCGCTACCAAAGACAAAGAAAACACCTCCAGATCTAGTAGCAACAGACCTAAGGACTGTATCAAACACCTGTTTTTGTTGTGAATTCAACCGACCATGTAACTCAATAAAGCGAGCTCTTTCTTCGTTGACATTGTACACACGCTCCGCGGCTATTAACCTATTTTGGGAATGATTTGCCAAACACCGGTCTATTTGTGGCATGTTTGGAAAGTCTTCCAATGATCTATTATTGCTTGCTAAAATCTTTTCTAACTCGATCAAAGTGTAGTTTAAAATTTCTTCATCTGAGAAATTAACTTGATGATTATCCAACAATCTCCGTTGATTATAAGCAATGTCTTCCGATAGGTACTGAAAACAATCAGAGAACAACTGTGCATAATCGGTAACTGTACAGAATAATAAAATTGTGACAAATAGTTCACGAAGCTGATTCCCTAATTGCCAATGTGCCGCGTCACGTATGGCTTCAATCCATTCAGTGTCATCTCCTAATAGGTTTAATGCTTTGCATGCAGACATATATGTTGGGTGTTCAACTCCATCAACTGTTCTAATTTCTTTAAAGAGCGAGGGCCCCTTACAACATTTAGCAACATCCGCAAGTAGTACTTCTCACCCATTGATGGACTCACATAATAAATACGACCAATACTAAAGCCATTTCTACGTGGAAGCCACATCTTTTCTTTGTCATGCCATGTAAATTTGGTAGGGTACTCCACATACGTTAAACAACGACCTTCGGGATACATTTGATTCGCTTTAAGCCACTCGGTGAACTTTGACATTGCGGCGGTAGTTCGTTGCGCAACTTCAGCAACACGATCATCATCACGAAAGTAGATTCTGTTACATCCTTCTTCATGAAATGGCAGTCTTTCAACGGCAACTGATCGATATTGCATGTCAAATGCTAAGAGTTTCCAGCATGCCTCTGACGCTGAAATGTACCGACAGTTAAGGTATTCCTCAATCTCATTTTCATGGTGAAGTAAAGATGCAAATGATGTCCTACTATTCTGTCCTTCCAAACGTACTGTCGCATGATCTGGACCTTTGTTGATATAACTGAACAGGTACTTAACTAACATCCCTTGATTACACCATTCCACATTAATGTGACAGCCATATTTGACAAGTAAATCACGATTATGAGGAACAACAAAGCGATTGTCAACTTGTATTTCATGAGAACCAACCCTAACATGTCTTCCATTATTACGCCTTCGATAACGGGGCCACCCATCAGCCCTAATGAACGTCTCCTCACAGAAATCCTTTGGGTAACCTTTAAGACAATGTCCGTTATACATACAAGGACTGGAAGGGTTAAGTTGACCACACGGTCCATGCATCATATGCATACGAACATTCGTATAACCAACAGGGTCATCTACTTCAGAGGGAAGCTCAGCTGAAATATACTTATCAATATTTTCCGTGCTGGAGATCTTATCATCAGGATGTAGAAATATCAAAGCATGACAGTGTGGAAGTCCACGTTTCTGAAACTCCACCGTGTAAATAACTGCATAACAAATTTAGGTTCCTTGTAAAACTCAAATAAGAAAGTATGTTATCATTAAATATTTTTAGGAAACAAAGGAAGGCAACATACCCGCTTTTGGGCGACCAAAAAAGTTCCTTTTTCGTATATCTTTCATGAGTTCATCGAGCTTAATTTTGAATACTCGCGCAATAATGTCAGGCCGATCAGATGTTTGTTGTCCAGGTGTGTGTTCTTGAACATGACGCACGATCTCGGGCCATTTTGGGTTACATGTCATTGTGACAAAAAGATCTGGACTTCCAGCCCAACGACATATAGCCATAGCATCTTGGTACTGTTGTATCATATATCGAGGTCCACCGGTGAATGATGCTGGTAGGATAACCCGACGACCAATGTACTCACCACTTGTGTCCCCTTCACAGATACGATCTTGAAGGCCATTATATAGATCAGACCGAATAGTACTTTGATTTCTCCTATACCAGTCTAACTCATGATCTAGAATCGCAGCATAGGCATCTACAACATATGTATGAAACAGACGACCAGCTTTATGTAGTGTTCTTCCCTCGTTTTGCCTTACATGCAAGCGATAGCAATAGTACTCTCTCATGCTCACGTTTTTCCTTCGACTTGTCGAGGGAACTCCTCTTAGAGGGATATTTAAATGGAACCCGTCCTCTCCATACGGGAATAGCAGTGGATATTGCAAAGCCATGAAACTGGGGTGTAGTTCTGATATACGCTTCACAACTCCACTACCACGTTCCTCAATAAGAACATCTCGAAAGTCTGTCTGATTACCATCAGAAGGTATCAAGGCTGCCACTTCAAAAGCAGTCGGTAAAGAATATCGTCGATCATCACGATTGCGCGTGCCAATTAAGCGAAGCGTAACTGGTTGCATGGATGCATCATTAAACCTCTCCCTTGCCATTCGAAAAGCTTGTACTAATGCATTATTGGCATCAAGCATTACGATCAAGTCACGCACAAGTGATCGAAGAGCGGCTTCATTGGCATCAGCTGGGACACAATTTCTCAAAGCATAAAAACGATTTTCAATTTCATTTGCTGTGTCGTAGATGTATAGTTGGGCAAATCTAGGTCGTCCATCACCATGTGTTGGAAGCAAAGAACCTATTCGATGATGGTTGTGTCCATTCAAGCGAAACGTATATGGCCCACGACCGTCATTTAAATTTGTAGATATCCTTCCGCCAGTGGATGTGAATGCAAACATTGCATTCAATACCTTGATATTGTCTCTAAAAAATTTTGAGCGACGTTCACCATTACTATCTAATAGGCGGCGTAACAACTGGGGTGGTTGTCGAAGAAAAGGTAGGATGACCTTTCCGTCCCCGCAACATAAAGAGAATTTAGGATTGGAGGGCTCTAAAGTCTTGACAGTGCGTTCCGAATACCACACCAAAGCTTCGCACTGCGTACAAACACGATCTGCATTCCCGCAATCCCAATACTCAACAGAAGGATCTATAAAACAATGATTAAGTTATGAGATCAATATGAGGCACATATTGAATTTTAAATAATAGATACAAAGGACTATGTTTTGACATTTACGTTGTGTGTTTTCATTGTGATCACGGTATGTGTCATACGTCATTTGGTTCTCAGAATTTCTTGACCATCTGCATTGATCCAAAGTTGATTGGGTTGATGAAACTGGAACCCCGTCATTATTTATGTTATGATAACTTCGTATGTTTGTATCATTTCCAACTGCACATGTATTAACAATGACTTTAAGAAGTTCATTTGTTCTAAACATGTATATGTTAAGTACCAAGACACAACGACACGCAAATGGTATGCCAAAAGACGTTTAACTCTGCGCTAGTTAAGTACAAAGTAATATAGAAATCAAATCAAACCATGTCGCCGCCTTTGTGCATTCGTAACGTGATCATTCAAACCAACTGGTCGGTCTCGTAATCTAGGACGACCTATCCGAGTCCTAACTTGACGTGATGCGACCGAGTCAAAAGTGGACGTTACATGAGAATTTGTTGTTGAAAGTACTTCAACATCAGCAGAGGGTGTCTGAATTTGATTTGAACTTTCCATTGTATCTGTATATACGCAAAGAACAATTATGTCCATCTAATATAATTTGTTATGAACCACAAGGAAAGCAAATCGCCGCTCATCACACTAATCGTCGCTTATCAGGCTAAAATAAGCACAAATGAATTCTTCAATAAGCCTCCAAAATGAAGAATAAGGAACCGGTTTCTAGTATATCACAAAATGCTCGTCTCAACTAAAGTTAAGACATGTAATCACATTATGGAAAAAAAACTTTTCACAAAACTATACAATTATATAATTTTTATGCGTATGGTACATATTAAAGAGAGTACATGTGTGCCAGATCTTAATAATTTTTTTATATATATTTTTATTTTTAGAATTTAGATAGAGATTGGTTTGTCTTATTTGTATGTGATAATTATTGTTTCAGTTTTCATGATACTATATGGTATTATATGGTTAACGTATATAAGTTATAGATTTTGGTATGCAAATGCATATCTGGTTCCTAACAAAATGCTTATAACGTAACTATACTAAAATGCTAATTATGTAGATTTTCTGTAAGTACAAATAATTAAACATTTGGAATACATACATGTTGTTATTTGTTACATGACCATTGTTAGATGTATGAATGTTTTATTAGATTCAGTACAACTAAGAATGATGAGTATGGTAAGAGCTTATGTACGCAACGTTATGCTCTTGTAGGCGTGCAATATACATCTAATGCTAAGTTAAACATAATTACAATGTTATTAATATATGTTTGTCAACGGAATAAGTGGTTAACACACACACATAAAAAAGGGGCCACAGTACATGTAATTTCCATAAATGTATACGACACAAGATACGATTCGTACAGGTTTCTAATACAAAAAGAAATATCGTATGAAACATAAACAATATATAAAATTAAAAGTAATGACTTGTTAAATCTGGAAATTATGATACGAAACCCAGTACGTACAAATAATGAAACAAAGTCATAGTTTAAGAATGACTAATAGTTCTAATATCTTTTGCCTCTGGCATGTCTGGTTCAAAGGCGATCCTACTAAACTCCGTAGACCTCAAAATATTCACTGAAAAATATGAAAATATATAATAGAAATTCGCCTTAGTATGTTAAATATAAAAGAATCAAAATATAATACATACATATAAACCTTATAACGTACTTGAAGGTAGATGAACCAACTTGACTCGAGATACATATATGGTGGATTTTCTTGAAACCGCAATATAAGTCTTCACAACATTTATATGACGGTTGTCGTATAGAAACAATTGTATAATGTGACCACTGAGAAAAGGATACGTGACTCTACTTGTTAGAACGGTCAATCCCTAAATATATAAATGAAATCCACAAAAATATAACGCAGATGTAAATGGGGCTTACGTTGCATCCATCAAAAAAATAACAAACGTAAATCTGTACTTTATTCGTTCACCCATGATGATTCTGCCTACAACATCTACATGATAAATACAGATCGTTTATAGTGTAATGTTAATAGATCTTATATCGTTCTAAAAACATATGAAATTAAAATTTGAAAAAAGAAATATCTATATACCAGTGATAAGTTTTTGAGATCGCCGGTCATACGCCAAAGTTCTAATAGATGGCACAGATGGATAAAGGGTAAACCGTTTTGACATGTAGCTACCATATGCAGTCAACTTAGTGTCTTCACTTACAACAATCTTCAAACCCCCACAAATTAATTTGTAATTTTCGTACTTTGGATACTCTTCATATCGAAATAAATCAACTTGAAAATGAGTCAACAAAAAAACACCACCAACCGAATTCAAATCATTATACCGCCGACTTAGATGTCCCGGAACGAAGGCCGCCATTGTTTGTCGCTAGAATTCAAAGCACATACGTCTAAGTTTAACACAAAAATTGAAGAGAGCAAAAGATATTGAGAATTGAGCTTACATTTTGATCAACCAAAATCATGAGCAGAACGTTTTTATGTGAGTCATACTGCATAAGAACAACCCGAACAGCCGTAAGATTATACCATACTCCACTATGTTTGAGCGATTCAAATGTTGCGACAGTTTGGTGATCATCCATGTTCTAGTAAATTTTGAATGAGATTATTATATAATTTTTTACGCAGTCATAGTAATGTTAGAAAAGGGGGATTTTTGAGAAAAGCAAATAATACATATAAAATTAGAGTTTTCAAAGGTAAATAAAATATAATTGAACAATAATATCTCAAACTGTAAATTGATAACATGGATAACAATAATGCTAAAGCAAAACTAAAAACGACAACAGTAAATGTTAAAAATAACAAAAGAGTACGTACAACCGAGAAGACATATTCTGAAAAAGTGAAACAACAAAAGAAGAGTAGTAGGTGATTTCATAACTAAGCACGACATGTTGTAATGGTTGGCGAGATAATGGTTTCAAAGTACCAAGAAATATCAAAATTTACTAATAATGTTAAGTGAAATTTTATACTAACAATACAAGTTGTACCAATAAAAATAAAGTTGTAATTAAAATAATAATAACAACAACAATAATAATAACAATAATAATAATAATAATAATAATAATAATAATAATAATAATAATAATAATAATAATAATAATAATAATAATAATAATAATAATAATAATAATAATAATAATAATAATAATAATAATAATAATAATAATAATAATAATAATAATAATAATATAAGAATAGTGAAAGACAATTACTATTATTATATATAATTATTAAAGACCTGATGGCCAAATATATATGTTTCCACCACTTAAGTTGGATTTTTATTATACTTTTTGGACCCTAGTAGAAGCGTGAGGTTATGAGTACTTAGCAAGAAAAACTAATATAATGAAGGGTGTTTATGGACAACTTCAATCTGGAAGGGTTAGTTGTGAAGTATTAATATATACAAAACGATTGGAATTCACACCCTCAGTTCGAGAAGCTTCAGGTCTTCAAAACCCTACCGCGTGCATCGTCGTCGTCTTTCCTAGATCTAAGTCGTATCCGGTGATATCGAAATATCGACTTCAGATTCATAACCTATTTATCTCGAAATCGTATTATCTCTTCGGCACCTGAGTTTCCTGTGTAGCTTGGTAAGAATCGGCCTTTACGGGGTTAGGGTTCGAAAGTTTTCATTAAATATTCATCCTCATCTGCCTTAAAGATACACTTTTGTTGAATGATTCTTACATATATTCTTGTGCATTGATAGGTATTCATTGTTATATCCACGGATTGTTCCGGTCAGATCCATGTAAGGATCTCGATTAGTGTTACAGTCATGGCAGATGAAAAACAGTTGCTTTGAGGTTGGCATTACCGGATTATTCTTGATGCTAAAGGAGATGGAGGTACTTAATTATAGATGGATGATAAGTTTTTTGTTTCTTTTTAATTGAACATTTTTCCAATAATTCTGAACTTAATAGGACCATTATTGGTTTATTTACTGGTCATTTTCTTTGTGATTGCAGATCATAAGGATTTCTTTCATCTTCGTCTTGAATTTTATGAGAAGAGAAACGCACTACTAATGTAGTAATCTATACGGTTCAACCCCTATGTATCCAGTTCGATAAAGGCAAGAATCAACATATTACACACGGAAGAAGATGATGGTGTGGCGAGGAAACATCCATGGCCAAAACTCAAATGAGCAGTGATGAAGGAGAACAACATGTATGTATCATCTTTTTCTGATTACTATTTTTTAGTGTTGTTTGTTTTTTGTTTATTGTAAATTGCCTATAAATGTGCATTTGTATTCTTTTGCTTGATCTATTGTGGGTATTGATGATTTTAATCTTACCTAATGTAGGTTTGTTCTGTGTGACTTTAAGCAGATTGCTAGGCTGTGTATATAGCTATTTCCCCTGTTCTTTTGGTTTAGGTTTGTGATGATTACTCTCACTTTTGTATATGTGAAAGTTGTATAACGTCACAACCCTGTTGTGCTGCCTTTCACCACCTCAGTAGATGATTCATTTCCCCGTTTTGGGTTAGATTTAGCATATAAGTTGTAACAGCATAACTCTTAACTTTAAGGTATTAACAATCAAACTTAATTAATCTGCATACATACTAACAGCATAACCAAATAAGCATGCCATTTCAAATGTGAGAAAATACTTACTTGTTATGAAAGTATGATGTTAAAGATTCTGAAACAGGCAAACTGCAGACTTCGATCTACCTATGAACTGATAAGTGAAACACAAATGTTAGGAATGATGCTTTTTATTTTCATACAAACCTAACAAACACCACATACTTCCACATCCTATACATATCACATTAATAATTTGAAACTGTAAGTAAAGTACCTTCGTTTCCTTGGAAGGTTCACTTAGAAGATGAAGCTCAAACAACAATTAACGAAACAAATGCCTAATATTAAATTTATAAGATCATACATGATACACCTACAAAACCGGTGCTAGAAATCAGGAAATAGTGTGCTTAACTGTCCCACTACCCCTGCAACTGTTTAAAACCCATCTCAACTTTCGATTTTTCTTCTACACTTTCCTGAAACATTGCTATGACTTAGTCCATTTAGAAATATATTAATTTTAACCCATAGATTTTATAATTTTAATATTTGTATAAGTAAATCTACTAATCCAGTAACTCGGGCACACCATATATTTCTTTTTAAGATAAAGTTGTCTAAAATTTTTCATTCTAGTTGACACTGCTGATATTACTTGTACACTCACTTAAATCATTAATGCTTTTGAAATTAAAAAAACATATTTCATAATGTCTTTGCAGATGTTTTTTCCCTAGTTACACAGCTGTTTTATATTATGCATATACTATTATTACTAATATTGTTACTATTATTAAAACTACTATGACTATTATTAGTATTATTAGTATCATGGATACAACTTTTACTATAACAGTTAAGTTTCATTTGACATTATTAGTAATTTTATGGTATTTTCTGGTATTACTCATATCGACAATATGCTACATTATATGAAAAATAAATAATTGTAATTTCTGCTAAGATTTGACAATCGTTAAGATATTTGAATACTTTTCATTTGATAATCGTTAAGATGTTTGAATATTTTTCATTTGATAATCGTTAAGATGTTTGAACTTTCTGTATTTTCTGGTATTGTTTATATAACAACAATTAGGAAAGTGACGTGAATAGTGTATCTTTGTGGTCAGCTTTAATTGGTCTATTTTTTATAATTTCGAATTTTCTTCTACATTATATATATATAAATTTTTTTCTATCCAACTTCTATCAGAGAATAAATACAAACTGAAAGACAATATCATAAACACAAAACAACGTACATCCTTAAAATTATAAAGTCAAAAGAGTTGAACCCAAAACAACACAGATGAAGTCCCATAACCAAAAAGCTACTAAAAACTTTCATGAACACAACTTCACACCCCTAAACAGATTTAGGACGATTACGATTGTTAATCACAATCTTTGGAAGTTTAAGTTTTTCATTGAACTTTTCGAGAGAATCTGCCGTGTCTCCTATGTCGTCGTCGATCGTGTCATCGATGCTGCCAATCTCAATAACTTCATCCCATTTCCAGTTTAACAAATTTGCAGCCCTCTTATTTTTTTTTGCAGAGTGATGATCCTGGTTAAAAAATAGTTGTTAAGAAAAAACAACAAATAAGCATTAGGTAATTGAAAAATAAGCAACAACACACACATGACAGAGTATACATTAGTTCATAATTGAAAAGGGTATTAGGACACCTGTTTCTCAGCTTTCTCATCTTTGATGCTTTTTTCCTGTTGGATCAAATGAAATAAAGAGGATACATTAGTGCATAAGTAATATACATTCAAGTGTTAAAACATTAAATAGAAAAAAAGTATTAGGACAGTTAAGTGTAGGCTGCAATGTAAAGCATACATTTGGCTCATCTTTCATCATTTTTCCCTGTTTGATGAAACAAAAAAAAATAAAAACAATGAATAACATGTAACAAAATTAGGTGTTTGAACATTTTTAGCATCTTTTTATATCATACCTCTGGGCTTATCTGTAGTTTTCTTTTGCAACAACAGGGTGTGAAGGGTCGCCCACCAGTGCTGATGTCAAGGTTGTCATCCTGGTCATGAGAGACAAACACAATCAGCAATAATCGTGACTTAGCAAAGAGTTTATATAAATATCATTACCTCTGACAAATTCTGCAGTGGTGAGTCTATCTGCATAACACATATCCATAGAATAAAATTTGATTAAATATTAGTTGTATAACAATATATATACTGAACTGGTAGAGGTGAACACTTCCTCAGAAACATATGAGGCAAGAGAGAGTACCGGCATTGGATGACAAAGCTTCTCCTCCTCCTTCTCCATGCCATCAAACAGGTATGTTTTCTCTGGTGTCCATCGAAATGCCATGTTTTTACTAAGAATCAGAGGCTTTTAGATGAAATATAATTACAAATGAACCTTTATTTGCTATTTATAAGTGGCTGAATTCACAAAAACCCACAGCCACCAACGAAAATTAAGAAAAAAAAACCACCCATTATCTTTCAGTTTAAACAGTGATTAATAACTGCAAAAAAAAACTGCTATTTTTTTTAATAACCGTCGACTTTGAACGGTCAAGATCAGCCTTAAATAATGTGTATAGAAAATACATTTACAAAAATAGGTGTTTAATGAAGTTTTTTTTCTCACTATAATGCTATTGAATAAATTTATTTCACTTTAAAATAATATTATTTAAAAAGAGTCAAGTAGAAAGTCTAATAAAATTGTAAAACCATTTGGTTTATATGTCATAATTAAAAACAGAAAAGTTTTTCTGTTATTTTTTTTAATTCTTTCAGACTTAATTTTAAATCGTCTTTTCATATAGAATAATTGAATTTTTTCATTATAATTTTGTTTCAATTTCACAAAAAGTAGGCACACTTGTTTTTTTATTCTTTTGAATAATTTATGTAATAAGAAATATGTATTTTTTGAAAATGTTTTTAAGTAACTTAAAAGATGTAATAAGAATTAATAAAAAATGCATTCTTTAAAAATGTTTTATATATATATCATGACGAAACAAAAAAATAATGGTTTATTTTTGTTATATTTTACGAACTATAAATGTAATCCTTAATTACCGAGGACATTTATGTTGCTAATAGACTCCTAACAACAATTAGGGGAGAAACGAGTCACGTCGTCTCGTGAGCCACTCGGGACTGACTCGCTAAAAACTATAACTAAACTGAGCTTAAACAAGCTCGAACTCATTTTACGGCTCAGTTAATAAGTGGTTTTGAGCCCGAGCTTCATATGTTGAGATCGAGCCGGCTCGCAAGACAAAACTAGCGTTATATGTGTATGATGGTTATTTTATCTTTTATGCATATACTTAAATAAATGATTATTACTATATATAAATTTATGTTTACAACAGTTATATAATATATATCATTATTTTAAAAAATTTACATAAACCATTTAATTTCATAAAAAAAATCTTTTCTACATAAGAACATGCATTTTATAATGATACGTTAAAAAATATTGATGAAAAAACATTTGTATTTTTTTATGAGAAAACGTTATTAAAAAGGTTTTAAGAAAACCTTTATAAAAAGAACTATAAAACATATTTAAAAATCATGACACGTGCTAAATTGGTTTTTATTTTATTAAAACTTTATCCTTTTAATTTTACTTGAATACCATTATTAAAAAACAGAAATATTTTAAGAAAAATTAACTTTCCATTAAAAAACCATTTTGATTAATATTTTTGAAGACATTCATTTTGTTAAATTATTTTTCTACCAACCCTACTTTGAAAAAATAAACTCATTAAAAAGGGTATTTGTGATGGTTTCAAAATAAAACCCTAAAACAGATTGTAAGTTATACTTGACTATTTTCCCACCCAGAAACAAGTTGACTATATCACTACCAAACAAGTAATATAATAACTTTTTACATGTTATATTACACTAAAATTATGAATCGAAACGTGTTGGATTCTTGCTTATTCAAACAAGCAACTAAATGTTTTCTAATTCACTCGTCATATGCAAATGAGAAGAAACCCCATTTGTGTCTTCTATTTCGAAACGATTTTAAATATTTCATCAAATCAAGAGTCCTAAATAATCAATTCAGGATTTTGATTTCCCCAAATCATGATATCGATTTTCAAATAGAAAGATGAACCATTTTATATCCTTTTCAGTTTACAAGCATATTTTGGTTTCGATTTACCCCAAATCACGTTATGTTTCAAGTTCAACTCATTGATACTTTTACGCTTTTATTGACCTATTTAATATCATTCACAACCCAAAGTTTTAAATCATAACATCTCTTCTACAAAGTCTCAATTCAATGCTCATATATACAAATCTCAATTGCAACAGTAGCAGTGGTCCGTACGATTCAAGGATTTCGATTTTGATTTCAAGATAAACTTTTTGGTCTTTTTAAATCAATTTGACTGATTTATGTTTTTGTTTATGAAAGCATGTAACTTTGATTTAGTTTTAATTGATGTAAGCATGAAACTGATTTATGTTTTTAGTCAACAAAAAGGGAAAATTACATAAATAGTCCCTATGGTTTAATCAATTTACATGTTTGGTCTTCAAACTTAAAAATTACAAAGATAGTTCAAACTTATGTGTAATCATTGCATATTTGGTCATTGGCATTGATTCAAGCTCTATGTTGTATTATCTTGAGTTACAAGTAGACATGAATTAAAATTATTAATATTAGACAATAATGGTAAATTAACAAACAATACATAAAATTTGTATACAAATAAGTTTTCGAATGTTTATGGATGTTATCATGTTCAATATAATTTGTTTATTACCTTAAGTTTTTATCTATAAGTTCATTTCATTCCATATTATACACTATTTAGACTTATAAAAATTGATAAAGAAAAACTATATTAAATATAAATAATTTTAAATAATTAAACATAAAATTTAATATACAAAGTATTAACAATAATATTATGACTTACAAAACTTTTTAATCAAAATTAATTTTTAATGATTGAACCCGTATATTACATGGGTCTTAAGTCTAGTGTATACTAATAAATTAAAATGTTTACAGGCTACGTGTCATGTTTTTACATTGTCTATTTAGGATCCATGTAGAATTTGAACATATGTCTGTACTAGTTACTAGAATAAAAGTTAACTGTTATATGATACATTAAATGCTTATGATTATTTATATATGTTCCAAATTATAAAACATATTTTTTGATAATTAAAAACATTATAATCTTAAAAACAAAATTTTAAAAAATATAAAGTTTTTAATACAAAAAACTTTTAAAAAATATAATTGCATGACCTGTTAAGGCATGATCAATACAATCAGTCTCACAATAAGAAGAGTATTAAAATAGTTAACAGATCAAATAGAGAACCAGGTTTATTTATGAGATACTAAGAATACAAATAAATAAGGAGATTGAACTAAGAACAAGAGCAGATGAATATAATTTTTAAGAATGATGTATATTGCTGTCAAGTTCATTTACAAGTGTTACAAAGCATAAGATAAAATACAAGAACCTAAGATACTTTATACTACATCCTACAGCCAACCATACTTTGAAGGCCAGCTGAAAATACTAATCTAGACAACAAGATCAATGTAAAGTCAAAAGGCAGATTACCTTTTCCCGAATGACTATGACATGCCATAGCTCACATCCTAATACATTAGAAAATGATAAAAGGTAGTATAAAGTTACAAACTCTAAACCTTAATCTATAGTTGCAAAAGCATGAACCTTTTTGCAGGATCGGTTTTTGTCACTTAACACTTGGATTTCTCTCAAACTCACTTATACTACACTCAGATCAGATGAAGTAGAATCTCTTCTAAGAGTTGATAATAATATAATAAGTAGCATAGAACACAAGAAATAATTTTCAAGGCACTTGTATATATTACTTCTCAACTCAAAGTATTACAAGACTCTTACAAGCATGAAACAAGAGTTACAATGAGAAACTATATATACTAAATCCTACAGCCAGATATACTTTGATACCAACTGGAAACCTAAGACTAAAGCATATACTACAATGCTAAAGTTAATGTATCTTAGATAAAGTATTATCTAAGATATGGTAGTCATGACATGTCCATGACTTACCTTTTGTCACCAACTAAAGTTGGCAACTGTACTAACTGATAAAGATAAACAGTGGAATAAAGTATGGTCAACTACATGGCTTTTGAGAAAACGCCATGCAGTATCTCAGAGGTCTGCAGCGGAGTGTCAGAGAAACCATACTTATGTCCACTGGTTAATAGTAGTGTCTTCCGAAGGTTAGTTGGCTTCGGAAGAACAAGTTCTTCCGAAGCCACTTATACTTCGGAAGAGGCTACTATACTTCCGAGGCTTGAGGACTTCTTTATTTCTTCATACTTCGGAAGTTGACTTCTGATCTTTCCCTCTAAGTCTTGATCTTCGGAAGTGAATACTTTGTCTTCGGAAGTTGGAGTTTTCCTTCGGAAGTTGATCTTACACTTTGTCTTCGGAAGAACTCCTTTTCCTTCGGAAGTTCCGTACCTAGCTTCGGAAGTCCTTTATTAGTTGCACCAAAATAGTCTAAGTGATTTGGTTTTGGTTGCACCAGCCTTTCTAGATCCAACACTTTTCACCAACTTATACAAGTTGGTGAGTTTTCAGAGTTGCGTCGGAAAGTGGGCCAGCTTTATGAAAAAGTAGATCAGAGAAAGCATGCCTTCTCTGTTTTGGAAGAAATCAGTCTTCACTTTATTGGCTTCGGAAGACTTTGTCTTTAAAGCTTCAGAATACTTCATCTTTGGCTTCGAAAGATTTGGTCTTTGGCTTCGGAAGATGTTACACTTAGAATATTTTCTATGTGGAGTGTAAAACTTCTGAAGTAACTTCTACCTTGTACAATAGGGCATGCATAAACTTCTGAAGTAACTTCTACCTTGTACAATAGGGCATGCATGCATGCTGAAAGCTCTTTGGTTACTTTATTTGCATCAACCTTTCTAGTATAACCTTACAATAATGCATAACAAATTACTATATCAAGTGGTTTCAATGCACAGGGGCGGAACTACCCTTCGGGTAACGGAGTTAGGTGACCCTAATGATTTTTAAACTAGTAATGGACCGCATAATACCGAACTTTTGTGTGAACCCATAGTTTTTCTGAAGGTTAACCTTTAGTATTATTAAGTTCAAGATGTAACAAACAATTCGCATTCAAGTCACTGGTTTTTCTCCTTTCCGCACACGTCTAGTTTCATTTGAGATCTTGAGTTCAATTCCTATAAGGGATTTTTGACATTCCTTTTAAGTATATAAAGTTATTGTTATACCCTTAACTTAAATACCTTTTAACCTACCAAAACCCTTAACCCCATATAATCGTTGGTAGCCTCCATCGACTCTTATCCCTGACACAATTGAAAGTTTGTTTTCGTTGACTTTTAAGTAAATTTTGTTTCTTTGTTTATTTTTCTAGATTAGAGATTCAAACCTAGCTTTACAAATATGTTGTTGATCTCTCTATTTATGCCTATACATATAGTTTTGTGGATTTTTCATGTATATTACTTGAGGAAAATTGGAAGAAAACTTAACGGCAATTGATTAATGGGTTGTTTGTTTCAACCTCTTAATGGTTCAAACTGTTTGTTTTACGAGCAAATGTCTGAATGGTTCAGAGATTTGCCTTTGAATGGTTAAGCATTATACTAATGCTAAATGGTTAAGAGGTCTAATGCTGGATGTTTAAGACCTCTTATCTGAATGTCATATATTTGCCTTTGAATGGTTAAACGATATACTAGCTCTTAATGGTTCAGACCTCTTAATGTTTTAGACCTCTTAATGTTTTAGCACTTAATGGTTCAGACTTTTTATTGGTTCGGCACTTAATCATTTAAAAATTGTTAAACAGTGTTGGTCCAAATAATCGTTTAAACTTGCTTTTGATGAAGTTTTAACACCAGAATCCTCAAATTATCATTATTTTCAATAACTTGGAGACCAAATAATGATACAAGAATAAATACAATTCAATCAAAACCCATTTGAAATAAGCTTTTGATAAGATGATTAAGAACAATGCTGAAAGATGATAATAATAAGCTCCTAGCAATACACAATGAACTCAAATCAATAGTATTTCCTTAATGTTCCAAGAGTTTCAAAATGATCAACAAACAAACATATTTATACAGGATCCAGTTTCGCATAGTGCTAAACTATCATGCTCTGTGACCATGTGAAACTATCAAGCACAACTACAGTTTCTTATGTAGTTTCGCATGCCACAGAATACATGTCACACCCCAACCTTGACTGCGGAAACGTCGAGGAGTGAGAGTTAAAATCGTCCACAGTCACATAACGTTATTATTAAATCCAAAAATATTATTCATAAGTTTCAAAGGTACATTACAAACATAAGTCTCAAATAAAGAAGACATAACATAAGATGTAACAAGCCAATTTATTTCATTTATTTAACTAGGTCCATTCCTAGATGTGAAAGCACTTCAAAAGTGGCGATCAAGCTTGAGTATTTCCTGAAACATGTTAAAAATAAAAGGTCAACATAATGTTGGTGAGATTTCCATAGTTTTCAATACATAAGTATATAAAAGGTGGCAATTCATGTTGTAAGTTAGAGAACAAAGTAAACTAGGGATGTAAGACAGAATGCACAATCAAACCTTGACAAAGTTTTACAAGTCTCAAACGTTTACAAGCATATACGATTAGCTAAGTGTACTTGGATCAACCAAGCAGGCTTGTCAGGCCCATAGATCTATGACATCGCCAGGCTAGCAATAGTTAATGATTGTACACATATTCGACATTACATGGTAGCTACAAAGTTCAACTAACCACAACACACAAGTAAATTGCCATAAGTTTACAAGAATCAAACGTTTACAAGTGCAATGTTTATAAAGTAACATGTTTCACCCCAAAGTGTGAAAATATAAAAAAGGGGTATAGAAATACGAACTTGATCAAATGTATAAAAATGACGATTAATAAGGATAATAAGCAATAATTCCAACGTATTTCTTCACAAGGTACCTAAGTATTGTTAGGACCTGGTATTTGAACGAAATACCTAGTGATTAGCGTGTAAACCAGATCAAATAGTGCGGAATCCTATTTTATTGGCGATCCAATCAGTGAGAACACACGAAGAATCAATCAAGAATTGAATCTAACGTTAGAAGTCGATTGGGAATTGATCTAATGTGTTCTGTGAACTTGGAGAACGATTTGGGAGGTATCTGGACGGCTAGGGTACGTCTGGAATCGTAATGGTATGAATGCTTACGTTTTTCCACGAATTGGGTCTATTTATAGGTTAGTATTCTTCAATCGTGCGACTAGGCCATAAGTGTGGTTCAGTCGTGCGATTGAACCATACGGTTGATTCATCCGCACGACTGAGTGTTCAGTCGTGCGACTGAGCCAATCTTATGTGTCAATCATACGACTGATCCAGTCTCCTGATTCATTAGTGCGACTGAGTCAATCGTATGAAGTTATTCATGCGTATGGTCCATTCGCATGGGCCATTCGCATGAGAACTTCATTAAGTTAAGTTTGAATGTTTTAATTAATATAACATTATGTGTAACCATTCAAACAATCATAAACCCAATTAATCAACTCAATAACGACTCATTAATGAAATATTAGACATTACAAATCACAAACAATCCATATCATTTCATTAATCATTACATATTACATCATAATCAGACAGACAAGATCTATTACATTACAAATCATGATCTAGGGACATACAAGCATCAACAAACTCCCCCTTGGACCTAGATCTATCTAATCTCTTGTCTTCTGTATAACCTCCTTGTACTTCTTGTACTTCTCCTCTTTTGTGACTCCCGCGTGAATTTCAAACGCGAAGCAGAGTCGTATAACATTTTGGAACTGGAGGGCTTGTACAATATCTTGCGTGTCATAGAACAGTGGCCACTTGTATAATGTATAGACATCATTAGCCGACAAGTTAGTAAGCCACATCGGGTCGAATACCCTGATTGTATCCATTTGTCCCTCTTTGCTTAGGACTATGACCGCTTCAGCTGTTCTCCAATCATAATACCAACATTTGAAGTGTGGAGTGAAGTCCTGTGGCATTTCCCTGAGTGGGATTCTCGACATTGTGCGCGGAGGACTCCACTTCAACACTATCTTGGGTTTGCCAGTAATGGCATCAACCTCAGACCTTCTTATGTACCTAGTAGGCTGTTGGGGTTTGAAGTTAACCCATCTGGTGTGGTACTCCTTCTTAAGGGCAGCCTCGAACCAGCCTGACATCTTCCTCGGGTCAGCATACAAAAGCTTTAGCTTAGCCAGCTGGTTGAGCTCAAAACCTGGTAGAGTCTTCAGATCATGTGGGAATCTGAAGTACTCTATGCCCTGTTCTCTCTTAACTGCATAAGCATTAAGATCATCAAAATAAGCCCATGCTATAATCCTGCCTGACACCTTGTGGTGTTTCTTGACTCTGTAGAGCTTGGTGTAGGCATCTTTCTTTGGTGCAGCACGTTGGGCTCTCACTTCTTCAAGAATTATTTCCCCTTCTTCAAGGGTATAACTCACAGACCTTCTTACGATCCCTTGCAGATCAAGAATCATGGTTAGTTGAGTCTTGACCTGTTGAAGGGGAGCAATATCAAACTCATCTCTTTGAAAATTTGGATCTGTTTGATTTAAACATTCAACACATAAATCATTAGTAAGTTATCAAACAGAAGTACATTAACTTAATATATAAACATTCAAGACATTGTTTTCAGTACATGATTCAAACACAAAAATAAATAAATACATAAAACATCTAGTCTGTACTTTTATCTTGAATCAAAGTCTCATCGCTCGGAGGAGCAGAGGTGGTAGCTGACTGGTCCTGTCTATTCTTCGATCTTCTTTCTTGACCTGAAGCAGAGGCTGATGCAGCCGCATCCCCTCCTTCTGCTTCGTCATCATCATCCTTTCCCTCTGTCCTCTCTTCGTCTGTTTCCTCCTCATCCTCAGTATCCTCCTCATCCTCATCATCATCTTTATCATCGTCATCACCATCACCATCATCTCCATCCCCTTCCTTGATCTTTAAGGGCTCATCCTTTGATCCCTTTAACCGCAGCATGATGGTCTTATTGGTGGTCTCCAACTCCTCTATCCGTTTGGCTGATTGGGCATGCTGCTCCTGGAGTTGGGACATCTCTACTCTCTGTGCATCCATCAGCTGGGTCTGCTGCTCTATAACACGAGCCTGCTCTGCCATCTGTTAAGACTGGGCAGCAGTCAGGTCGGTAAGCTGGCGTATCTGTGCAGCTTTCTCCTCGTCGGCAGCTAGTAAGCGCATCACCATACGGTTTAGCGCCGACAGCTGTTCCTCTACCCCGATTGGAGGTAGAGGTGATCCATACATGTGTGAGGACTGGGCTGACGGTCTTGCATGATGTGAGGTGGTGGTGGTGGTGGCTGTAGTGAATGGTATGGTGGTGGATGGGAAATGTACTGTAGTGGGAGGTGTGGTGGTGGCTATGGTAGCAGTGGTGGATGTGGTGGCTGTGGTGGTGGATGGTATATCAGTGGAGGTGGTAGTGGTGGCTGTGGTGGTGGATGTAGAAGCTATAGTAGTAACGAAGGTCAGTCGACGCTTCTTCTTCTTCAGTCCATGGGGCTGAGCCATCCTCTTCCTCCTCGTCCCTGTGGAGGTGGATGCTCCCCCTACAACCCTGCCTGCTGAACCCGGAGCATAACTCGGGTCAGTCTCTGTCTCTCTGGAGTCTCTCGGGTGTTTACCAACCACCCGTAGCCCGTGTTCTGTGGGAACAACCTTGCTTCCCACAGTTCGCGTGAGGGGCTCCTCATCAGACTCCTCCTCCTCCTCAGCACCAACAACAAACTCCTGATGAAATCCGGCTGTCTCAGCAACATCTCCAGCAGGGGCAGACACCGGGGGAATAACATCAGACACAGTGCCTCTCGGTGGAGCAGGCATATCGTCCCCGGCGTCTCCACTATCATCATCATCCGAATCAATCTCTGGGAGGAGCAGCCTCTCATCATCAGAGTCACTGTCCTCATGACGCCATTTGCGTCTGCCTGGAGCCACATACCTCTCGTTGGCCAGGTGGCCAATCAATCTCTTAACTTGGGGCTTCACCTGCTTCCCCCTATAAACCCTCATCCGACCCAGAGTCGTGTCATCCATGATCTCTAGAGCCACTGCATCATGACTCTCTTTGGGCAGATGTGGCAGCTTCTCGTTGAAGATGAGTTGTAAGAACCTGGGGTACATACAAAACCCCTCATTTCCCTTTGCCTCCAAGTTCTCCACCTGATAGGAGAATATCATGCTAGAAAAACTGAAGGGGTGGTTCAGTACCAGTGCCACGTAGGCATTTTGGATCTGGTCTGAGAGGTCGTCGAACCCACCCCTCCTCGACGCAACACACTTGAGGATCACATGTGCTAAGTACTTGTACTGGGGGCACAGGTTGCTCTTGCTGAGCACACCTGAGTTTATGTCCCCAGCGTACTTTATGCTCAGAAAGCATCCTCTCACGGTCAGTGGATGTAATCTGGTAGGATGATCAGTATCATCCCCAAGCTCTAGGACCCTCTGGATGTCGGCAGCAGTGGTCTCAATATCATGACCCAATATAGAGCTCCTTATGCTATAGGGCTCACGGGAGCGGTCCACAGAGGCATTCTCCCAGAAAGCCTGATGTAGTGATCTGTATGGCGTGCAAGGAGTGGAGATAGCCTTATGAATCCGGGACCGTCTAAGAAAGGCTATAATATCGGTGAACTCGGCCCCGTTCCTGGTAGTGTGATCCAAATGAGCACAGATGTTGTGCTTTGGATTTATGGACCATCTCTCAGCCATTATCCTGAAAAACACATGACATAGAACCATTAGTACATAATACATGAAAATTCTGTTCTAAGTGTAATGTTGAAATTCATTCTGATTCATTCGTGCGAATGAATCATGCGACTGAAGTCAGTCGGCTGTCCTTTCATGCGACTGAGCTCATTCTGGTCCATGTGACATGCGATTGGGTTCAGTCTGCTGACTGAGTCTGCGAATGGTTCAGTCGGCCGACTGAGCTCAATCGTATGGTTCATTCGGGCGATTTACCCAATCGCAAGTTTCAATCGTGCGATTGGAGTTCATCCAGGCGACCAGTCGCCTGTCCTGTAGTTCAGTCGCCAATCATTCGAATCTTCAACAAAACAAGTGTTTTAACATAGATAACCGGTTCAATAGACTCGCATTCTTGTTACTAATAACCTATTAGACTTAATTTTAATGTTTTGCATAGTTTTGGTAGGTTATTAGGTCTTTTAAGTCTCGGTTCTTGTTATACAGTCGAATAACCAAATTAGGGTTTGAATCCTTCAAGTTTTGGGAAGATGGAGCTTCAAACTACTTGTATAATCAATAGCGAGAGTCAGTGAATCAAGATCAAGACGAAAACAAAGTCTAATGAAAATTTGGCAGCGTAACGGTAGGGTGTGCGATTTGAGAGCGATTTGGGTGTGATGAATGAAATGCGATCGACTGTGCCCTTTAAATACTGAAGCTGAGTTCATTCGGCCGACTGGCCTCAGTCGCTTAGTTCATTCGGGCGACTAGGGCTCAATCGTGCGAATGGGCCAGTCAGTCGCATGCTGTTGACCGACTGAGGTTCAGTCGGTCGACTGACTCAGTCGTGCCCTTCATTCGCATGTTCAGTTGACCGAATGAGTCTCAGTCGGTCGACTGACTCATTCGCCCCCCTTCCAATCGGTCGAATGGGTCATTCTGATAAGCCATTCGTGTGAATGGCTCACTCTCATGTCCATTCGTGCGAGTGGAAGCCATTCGCATGGTTGGTCCATTCTCATGGTCCAATCGTGCGAATGGGTCACACTTAGTTAATTTTCTACCATTTTTACCAATTTACATTTAAAACCCTTTTAAGTTTTGAAATTAACGTTATGAGCTTTTGATCATCTCAGACATGATCATTTTAACTTGAAAACCTTTTGATCACCTCAGACGTGATCCTTTTAAACAATTTAGTCACCTCAGACGTGACCATTTTAAACACTTTGTCACCTCAGATGTGACTGTTTTAAACTGTTAAAGCACATGTGGTCATCTCAGACATGACCCTTTTTGTGAGTTGATTCCTTACTGATTTTCCTGATGTAGTCCGACAAACTAACAAACTTAAAACTACAAACTAACTTAGAAAATTTAAACTAAATACTAAAAACAAACTTGTTTTTGGCTTTTTGTGAGAGATAAATCCTAAGATGGACATCTACAGGATTTGGTTCTGGAATAGACAGCTTCAACTTGGATTGACCACATCTGGTCCAATTCAATTTTGGAATCATATAGGCACGTCAAATCATTTGGGACTTGTTATCAAAATCTTTTGATGCTCAATTCTTGGTGTTCATCCAGAGTCATTAGCAACTTAAGGAAATCATACTGGAACTCTTAGATGTTCACATTGATTTGAACTTTCGAGAATTGCAGCCACAATGATTGTCAATATGTTTGTCCACTTAAATCCATACACAGACTTTTGACATAGACTGGTGATTGATTTAGGTTTAATTATTTCAACCAACATTTGTGGATCCCACACTTATATGGTAATCAACATTCCTCAGGAGCTTCTGAGCGGTCTACGGGTATTATTACAAGAAGAGACTATTCTTAGAGCTTTCAAAGAGAAGCCAGTCCTCAGGTCAGTGCCATCGCACAGCAGAGATGCGGCAAACAACAGTGAATTCTAGAATATCTAGGTTATGCTTATCCTCAGGTCAGTGCCATCGGACAGCAGAGAGGCACACAACCTATCTCCTTGTTAGAGCAGCTTATTTTATTTTGCACAAAATGCACCAACAACCTATGTCATTAGCTTTATAGCATTTGTCTTTCATTTTTTTCTTGCTTTGCTCTAATTATGGTCATCCGCACACATTTGTGGCGTTTACATGCTCATTACCCCTTATTGGAATATTGTTGATTGTGTTAACCAGTGATAAGATGGAAGCCCACAGTCAGTTGAACTACTTAGTTTGATCTTGAGATCACCAGTCAGGTCTAATCATCTATTGTGTTGAATCTACCGACATATCATTTGTGGTCTAGCAACCTCTAAGTCTACTTTCTTTGTGTTACCTTAGGAGTTACCAGTTTTCTATCATCTTCCCTTTTATATTGCTTAGACTACACAGACTTATACTTTGAATTTTTGCATCTTTTTTTTAAATTAAATTTTAAAGTCCCTCTTGATTTGTTCCTTTGTACTATCATTTTCCAAAGGTTTTGAATCGGTATCACAGATACGATCTACCTTATATCAGCTATCCACTCCTTCTCCCTCATTTTTTTTTAATGTTAACTTGCTGACATATTCTCCCCCTAAAATACTAAAATCATTACTGGTTTAATTATTTTAGGATTTTAATAAACAGCAAAATAACATGAGTTTAAATTAAACAGACGAAAATAAACAGATAAAATAAAATAAAAAAAACTTTAACTAAACTACATCGGACTACACATTATCATCATCAGTAATAACCTCACTTTTCTTTTTAACGCCGTTGACCTCTAGCAAATATTGAAAACGTGGTTTATCAAAGGCTTTAGTATAGAGGTCAACGCGTTGAAAATCAGTATTAATTTTTACCACATCAATTAAGTTCTTTTCAAAACAGTCTCTTATGAAATGGTATTTAATACCGATGTGTTTGGTCTTTGGGTGTTGGACCGGATTTTTAGTTACTGCAATTGTAGCAGAGTTATCAACAAAAATAGGAGTAGAAGTGAACTTTAAACCGTAATCCCGTATTTGTTGTTGAATCCAGATGATTTGTGAACAGCAACTTGCAGCAGCAACATACTCAGCTTCACAGGTTGACAATGCAACCGATGTCTGCTTCTTACACTGCCAGGTAACTAATCTTCTCCCAAAGAATTGACACCCTGCTGATGTAGACTTGTAGTTCATCTTGCAGCCCCCGTAATCCGAGTCACTATACGCGGTAAGCTCAAAGTCATCATCATGAGGGTACCACAATCCAAGTGTGGGTGTACCCTTCAGATAACAAAAAATCCTCTTGACCCCGATCAGATGGTTGACCTTAGGTTTAGCCTGATATCTAGAACATAAACATGTAGCATACATGATATCAGGTCTTGAGGCAGTGAGATACATGAGGGATACATGAGATACATGTAGCATAATGACTTTAGCACCTTTGGGTCTATCAACCAGAGTCCATACACCTAACTTCTTGAACTGCAGAAGTTCTTCTTGCATGGCACTCACCCACGCCTCATCATTTAGTGCATCACTGACATATTTTGGCTCAAACTGCGAGACAAAACACCGATAAGCACCATCATGAATATAACCTTTCTCCATAACCGAGGCGTAATCAGCTGAGTATAGCTGATTTCGGGTTTGTACTCCTGATCTGACATCCCCAATGACATTGTCAAGGGGATGATAAACGTTTAGTCGTGATCCTGGAGTAGTGGGAACAGTTACCTCAGAGCCAAGATTATGAACATTAGGTTCTGTATCTGAGGTAGTTGGTGTTTGACTTATTATCATTAACTGTATGTGAAAAATGTAAAGACATTCTAATGGGTGGTTTTTTTTTCTTAATTTTCGTTGGTGGCTGTGGGTTTTTGTGAATTCAGCCACTTATAAATAGCAAATAAAGGTTCATTTGTAATTATATTTCATCTAAAAGCCTCTGATTCTTAGTAAAAACATGGCATTTCGATGGACACCAGAGAAAACATACCTGTTTGATGGCATGGAGAAGGAGGAGGAGAAGCTTTGTCATCCAATGCCGGTACTCTCTCTTGCCTCATATGTTTCTGAGGAAGTGTTCACCTCTACCAGTTCAGTATATATATTGTTATACAACTAATATTTAATCAAATTTTATTCTATGGATATGTGTTATGCAGATAGACTCACCACTGCAGAATTTGTCAGAGGTAATGATATTTATATAAACTCTTTGCTAAGTCACGATTATTGCTGATTGTGTTTGTCTCTCATGACCAGGATGACAACCTTGACATCAGCACTGGTGGGCGACCCTTCACACCCTGTTGTTGCAAAAGAAAACTACAGATAAGCCCAGAGGTATGATATAAAAAGATGCTAAAAATGTTCAAACACCTAATTTTGTTACATGTTATTCATTGTTTTTATTTTTTTTTGTTTCATCAAACAGGGAAAAATGATGAAAGATGAGCCAAATGTATGCTTTACATTGCAGCCTACACTTAACTGTCCTAATACTTTTTTTCTATTTAATGTTTTAACACTTGAATGTATATTACTTATGCACTAATGTATCCTCTTTATTTCATTTGATCCAACAGGAAAAAAGCATCAAAGATGAGAAAGCTGAGAAACAGGTGTCCTAATACCCTTTTCAATTATGAACTAATGTATACTCTGTCATGTGTGTGTTGTTGCTTATTTTTCAATTACCTAATGCTTATTTGTTGTTTTTTCTTAACAACTATTTTTTAACCAGGATCATCACTCTGCAAAAAAAAATAAGAGGGCTGCAAATTTGTTAAACTGGAAATGGGATGAAGTTATTGAGATTGGCAGCATCGATGACACGATCGACGACGACATAGGAGACACGGCAGATTCTCTCGAAAAGTTCAATGAAAAACTTAAACTTCCAAAGATTGTGATTAACAATCGTAATCGTCCTAAATCTGTTTAGGGGTGTGAAGTTGTGTTCATGAAAGTTTTTAGTAGCTTTTTGGTTATGGGACTTCATCTGTGTTGTTTTGGGTTCAACTCTTTTGACTTTATAATTTTAAGGATGTACGTTGTTTTGTGTTTATGATATTGTCTTTCAGTTTGTATTTATTCTCTGATAGAAGTTGGATAGAAAAAAATTTATATATATATAATGTAGAAGAAAATTCGAAATTATAAAAAATAGACCAATTAAAGCTGACCACAAAGATACACTATTCACGTCACTTTCCTAATTGTTGTTATATAAACAATACCAGAAAATACAGAAAGTTCAAACATCTTAACGATTATCAAATGAAAAATATTCAAACATCTTAACGATTATCAAATGAAAAGTATTCAAATATCTTAACGATTGTCAAATCTTAGCAGAAATTACAATTATTTATTTTTCATATAATGTAGCATATTGTCGATATGAGTAATACCAGAAAATACCATAAAATTACTAATAATGTCAAATGAAACTTAACTGTTATAGTAAAAGTTGTATCCATGATACTAATAATACTAATAATAGTCATAGTAGTTTTAATAATAGTAACAATATTAGTAATAATAGTATATGCATAATATAAAACAGCTGTGTAACTAGGGAAAAAACATCTGCAAAGACATTATGAAATATGTTTTTTTAATTTCAAAAGCATTAATGATTTAAGTGAGTGTACAAGTAATATCAGCAGTGTCAACTAGAATGAAAAATTTTAGACAACTTTATCTTAAAAAGAAATATATGGTGTGCCCGAGTTACTGGATTAGTAGATTTACTTATACAAATATTAAAATTATAAAATCTATGGGTTAAAATTAATATATTTCTAAATGGACTAAGTCATAGCAATGTTTCAGGAAAGTGTAGAAGAAAAATCGAAAGTTGAGATGGGTTTTAAACAGTTGCAGGGGTAGTGGGACAGTTAAGCACACTATTTCCTGATTTCTAGCACCGGTTTTGTAGGTGTATCATGTATGATCTTATAAATTTAATATTAGGCATTTGTTTCGTTAATTGTTGTTTGAGCTTCATCTTCTAAGTGAACCTTCCAAGGAAACGAAGGTACTTTACTTACAGTTTCAAATTATTAATGTGATATGTATAGGATGTGGAAGTATGTGGTGTTTGTTAGGTTTGTATGAAAATAAAAAGCATCATTCCTAACATTTGTGTTTCACTTATCAGTTCATAGGTAGATCGAAGTCTGCAGTTTGCCTGTTTCAGAATCTTTAACATCATACTTTCATAACAAGTAAGTATTTTCTCACATTTGAAATGGCATGCTTATTTGGTTATGCTGTTAGTATGTATGCAGATTAATTAAGTTTGATTGTTAATACCTTAAAGTTAAGAGTTATGCTGTTACAACTTATATGCTAAATCTAACCCAAAACGGGGAAATGAATCATCTACTGAGGTGGTGAAAGGCAGCACAACAGGGTTGTGACGTTATACAACTTTCACATATACAAAAGTGAGAGTAATCATCACAAACCTAAACCAAAAGAACAGGGGAAATAGCTATATACACAGCCTAGCAATCTGCTTAAAGTCACACAGAACAAACCTACATTAGGTAAGATTAAAATCATCAATACCCACAATAGATCAAGCAAAAGAATACAAATGCACATTTATAGGCAATTTACAATAAACAAAAAACAAACAACACTAAAAAATAGTAATCAGAAAAAGATGATACATACATGTTGTTCTCCTTCATCACTGCTCATTTGAGTTTTGGCCATGGATGTTTCCTCGCCACACCATCATCTTCTTCCGTGTGTAATATGTTGATTCTTGCCTTTATCGAACTGGATACATAGGGGTTGAACCGTATAGATTACTACATTAGTAGTGCGTTTCTCTTCTCATAAAATTCAAGACGAAGATGAAAGAAATCCTTATGATCTGCAATCACAAAGAAAATGACCAGTAAATAAACCAATAATGGTCCTATTAAGTTCAGAATTATTGGAAAAATGTTCAATTAAAAAGAAACAAAAAACTTATCATCCATCTATAATTAAGTACCTCCATCTCCTTTAGCATCAAGAATAATCCGGTAATGCCAACCTCAAAGCAACTGTTTTTCATCTGCCATGACTGTAACACTAATCGAGATCCTTACATGGATCTGACCGGAACAATCCGTGGATATAACAATGAATACCTATCAATGCACAAGAATATATGTAAGAATCATTCAACAAAAGTGTATCTTTAAGGCAGATGAGGATGAATATTTAATGAAAACTTTCGAACCCTAACCCCGTAAAGGCCGATTCTTACCAAGCTACACAGGGAAACTCAGGTGCCGAAGAGATAATACGATTTCGAGATAAATAGGTTATGAATCTGAAGTCGATATTTCGATATCACCGGATACGACTTAGATCTAGGAAAGACGACGACGATGCACGCGGTAGGGTTTTGAAGACCTGAAGCTTCTCGAACTGAGGGTGTGAATTCCAATCGTTTTGTATATATTAATACTTCACAACTAACCCTTCCAGATTGAAGTTGTCCATAAACACCCTTCATTATATTAGTTTTTCTTGCTAAGTACTCATAACCTCACGCTTCTACTAGGGTCCAAAAAGTATAATAAAAATCCAACTTAAGTGGTGGAAACATATATATTTGGCCATCAGGTCTTTAATAATTATATATAATAATAGTAATTGTCTTTCACTATTCTTATATTATTATTATTATTATTATTTATTATTATTATTATTATTATTATTATTATTATTATTATTATTATTATTATTATTATTATTATTATTATTATTATTATTATTATTGTTATTATTATTGTTGTTGTTATTATTATTTTAATTACAACTTTATTTTTATTGGTACAACTTGTATTGTTAGTATAAAATTTCACTTAACATTATTAGTAAATTTTGATATTTCTTGGTACTTTGAAACCATTATCTCGCCAACCATTACAACATGTCGTGCTTAGTTATGAAATCACCTACTACTCTTCTTTTGTTGTTTCACTTTTTCAGAATATGTCTTCTCGGTTGTACGTACTCTTTTGTTATTTTTAACATTTACTGTTGTCGTTTTTTAGTTTTGCTTTAGCATTATTGTTATCCATGTTATCAATTTACAGTTTGAGATATTATTGTTCAATTATATTTTATTTACCTTTGAAAACTCTAATTTTATATGTATTATTTGCTTTTCTCAAAAATCCCCCTTTTCTAACATTACTATGACTGCGTAAAAAATTATATAATAATCTCATTCAAAATTTACTAGAACATGGATGATCACCAAACTGTCGCAACATTTGAATCGCTCAAACATAGTGGAGTATGGTATAATCTTACGGCTGTTCGGGTTGTTCTTATGCAGTATGACTCACATAAAAACGTTCTGCTCATGATTTTGGTTGATCAAAATGTAAGCTCAATTCTCAATATCTTTTGCTCTCTTCAGTTTTTTGTGTTAAACTTAGACGTATGTGCTTTGAATTCTAGCGACAAACAATGGCGGCCTTCGTTCCGGGACATCTAAGTCGGCGGTATAATGATTTGAATTCGGTTGGTGGTGTTTTTTTGTTGACTCATTTTCAAGTTGATTTATTTCGATATGAAGAGTATCCAAAGTACGAAAATTACAAATTAATTTGTGGGGGTTTGAAGATTGTTGTAAGTGAAGACACTAAGTTGACTGCATATGGTAGCTACATGTCAAAACGGTTTACCCTTTATCCATCTGTGCCATCTATTAGAACTTTGGCGTATGACCGGCGATCTCAAAAACTTATCACTGGTATATAGATATTTCTTTTTTCAAATTTTAATTTCATATGTTTTTAGAACGATATAAGATCTATTAACATTACACTATAAACGATCTGTATTTATCATGTAGATGTTGTAGGCAGAATCATCATGGGTGAACGAATAAAGTACAGATTTACGTTTGTTATTTTTTTGATGGATGCAACGTAAGCCCCATTTACATCTGCGTTATATTTTTGTGGATTTCATTTATATATTTAGGGATTGACCGTTCTAACAAGTAGAGTCACGTATCCTTTTCTCAGTGGTCACATTATACAATTGTTTCTATACGACAACCGTCATATAAATGTTGTGAAGACTTATATTGCGGTTTCAAGAAAATCCACCATATATGTATCTCGAGTCAAGTTGGTTCATCTACCTTCAAGTACGTTATAAGGTTTATATGTATGTATTATATTTTGATTCTTTTATATTTAACATACTAAGGCGAATTTCTATTATATATTTTCATATTTTTCAGTGAATATTTTGAGGTCTACGGAGTTTAGTAGGATCGCCTTTGAACCAGACATGCCAGAGGCAAAAGATATTAGAACTATTAGTCATTCTTAAACTATGACTTTGTTTCATTATTTGTACGTACTGGGTTTCGTATCATAATTTCCAGATTTAACAAGTCATTACTTTTAATTTTATATATTGTTTATGTTTCATACGATATTTCTTTTTGTATTAGAAACCTGTACGAATCGTATCTTGTGTCGTATACATTTATGGAAATTACATGTACTGTGGCCCCTTTTTTATGTGTGTGTGTTAACCACTTATTCCGTTGACAAACATATATTAATAACATTGTAATTATGTTTAACTTAGCATTAGATGTATATTGCACGCCTACAAGAGCATAACGTTGCGTACATAAGCTCTTACCATACTCATCATTCTTAGTTGTACTGAATCTAATAAAACATTCATACATCTAACAATGGTCATGTAACAAATAACAACATGTATGTATTCCAAATGTTTAATTATTTGTACTTACAGAAAATCTACATAATTAGCATTTTAGTATAGTTACGTTATAAGCATTTTGTTAGGAACCAGATATGCATTTGCATACCAAAATCTATAACTTATATACGTTAACCATATAATACCATATAGTATCATGAAAACTGAAACAATAATTATCACATACAAATAAGACAAACCAATCTCTATCTAAATTCTAAAAATAAAAATATATAAAAAAATTATTAAGATCTGGCACACATGTACTCTCTTTAATATGTACCATACGCATAAAAATTATATAATTGTATAGTTTTGTGAAAAGTTTTTTTTCCATAATGTGATTACATGTCTTAACTTTAGTTGAGACGAGCATTTTGTGATATACTAGAAACCGGTTCCTTATTCTTCATTTTGGAGGCTTATTGAAGAATTCATTTGTGCTTATTTTAGCCTGATAAGCGACGATTAGTGTGATGAGCGGCGATTTGCTTTCCTTGTGGTTCATAACAAATTATATTAGATGGACATAATTGTTCTTTGCGTATATACAGATACAATGGAAAGTTCAAATCAAATTCAGACACCCTCTGCTGATGTTGAAGTACTTTCAACAACAAATTCTCATGTAACGTCCACTTTTGACTCGGTCGCATCACGTCAAGTTAGGACTCGGATAGGTCGTCCTAGATTACGAGACCGACCAGTTGGTTTGAATGATCACGTTACGAATGCACAAAGGCGGCGACATGGTTTGATTTGATTTCTATATTACTTTGTACTTAACTAGCGCAGAGTTAAACGTCTTTTGGCATACCATTTGCGTGTCGTTGTGTCTTGGTACTTAACATATACATGTTTAGAACAAATGAACTTCTTAAAGTCATTGTTAATACATGTGCAGTTGGAAATGATACAAACATACGAAGTTATCATAACATAAATAATGACGGGGTTCCAGTTTCATCAACCCAATCAACTTTGGATCAATGCAGATGGTCAAGAAATTCTGAGAACCAAATGACGTATGACACATACCGTGATCACAATGAAAACACACAACGTAAATGTCAAAACATAGTCCTTTGTATCTATTATTTAAAATTCAATATGTGCCTCATATTGATCTCATAACTTAATCATTGTTTTATAGATCCTTCTGTTGAGTATTGGGATTGCGGGAATGCAGATCGTGTTTGTACGCAGTGCGAAGCTTTGGTGTGGTATTCGGAACGCACTGTCAAGACTTTAGAGCCCTCCAATCCTAAATTCTCTTTATGTTGCGGGGACGGAAAGGTCATCCTACCTTTTCTTCGACAACCACCCCAGTTGTTACGCCGCCTATTAGATAGTAATGGTGAACGTCGCTCAAAATTTTTTAGAGACAATATCAAGGTATTGAATGCAATGTTTGCATTCACATCCACTGGCGGAAGGATATCTACAAATTTAAATGACGGTCGTGGGCCATATACGTTTCGCTTGAATGGACACAACCATCATCGAATAGGTTCTTTGCTTCCAACACATGGTGATGGACGACCTAGATTTGCCCAACTATACATCTACGACACAGCAAATGAAATTGAAAATCGTTTTTATGCTTTGAGAAATTGTGTCCCAGCTGATGCCAATGAAGCCGCTCTTCGATCACTTGTGCGTGACTTGATCGTAATGCTTGATGCCAATAATGCATTAGTACAAGCTTTTCGAATGGCAAGGGAGAGGTTTAATGATGCATCCATGCAACCAGTTACGCTTCGCTTAATTGGCACGCGCAATCGTGATGATCGACGATATTCTTTACCGACTGCTTTTGAAGTGGCAGCCTTGATACCTTCTGATGGTAATCAGACAGACTTTCGAGATGTTCTTATTGAGGAACGTGGTAGTGGAGTTGTGAAGCGTATATCAGAACTACACCCCAGTTTCATGGCTTTGCAATATCCACTGCTATTCCCGTATGGAGAGGACGGGTTCCATTTAAATATCCCTCTAAGAGGAGTTCCCTCGACAAGTCGAAGGAAAAACGTGAGCATGAGAGAGTACTATTGCTATCGCTTGCATGTAAGGCAAAACGAGGGAAGAACACTACATAAAGCTGGTCGTCTGTTTCATACATATGTTGTAGATGCCTATGCTGCGATTCTAGATCATGAGTTAGACTGGTATAGGAGAAATCAAAGTACTATTCGGTCTGATCTATATAATGGCCTTCAAGATCGTATCTGTGAAGGGGACACAAGTGGTGAGTACATTGGTCGTCGGGTTATCCTACCAGCATCATTCACCGGTGGACCTCGATATATGATACAACAGTACCAAGATGCTATGGCTATATGTCGTTGGGCTGGAAGTCCAGATCTTTTTGTCACAATGACATGTAACCCAAAATGGCTCGAGATCGTGCGTCATGTTCAAGAACACACACCTGGACAACAAACATCTGATCGGCCTGACATTATTGCGCGAGTATTCAAAATTAAGCTCGATGAACTCATGAAAGATATACGAAAAAGGAACTTTTTTGGTCGCCCAAAAGCGGGTATGTTGCCTTCCTTTGTTTCCTAAAAATATTTAATGATAACATACTTTCTTATTTGAGTTTTACAAGGAACCTAAATTTGTTATGCAGTTATTTACACGGTGGAGTTTCAGAAACGTGGACTTCCACACTGTCATGCTTTGATATTTCTACATCCTGATGATAAGATCTCCAGCACGGAAAATATTGATAAGTATATTTCAGCTGAGCTTCCCTCTGAAGTAGATGACCCTGTTGGTTATACGAATGTTCGTATGCATATGATGCATGGACCGTGTGGTCAACTTAACCCTTCCAGTCCTTGTATGTATAACGGACATTGTCTTAAAGGTTACCCAAAGGATTTCTGTGAGGAGACGTTCATTAGGGCTGATGGGTGGCCCCGTTATCGAAGGCGTAATAATGGAAGACATGTTAGGGTTGGTTCTCATGAAATACAAGTTGACAATCGCTTTGTTGTTCCTCATAATCGTGATTTACTTGTCAAATATGGCTGTCACATTAATGTGGAATGGTGTAATCAAGGGATGTTAGTTAAGTACCTGTTCAGTTATATCAACAAAGGTCCAGATCATGCGACAGTACGTTTGGAAGGACAGAATAGTAGGACATCATTTGCATCTTTACTTCACCATGAAAATGAGATTGAGGAATACCTTAACTGTCGGTACATTTCAGCGTCAGAGGCATGCTGGAAACTCTTAGCATTTGACATGCAATATCGATCAGTTGCCGTTGAAAGACTGCCATTTCATGAAGAAGGATGTAACAGAATCTACTTTCTTGATGATGATCGTGTTGCTGAAGTTGCGCAACGAACTACCGCCGCAATGTCAAAGTTCACCGAGTGGCTTAAAGCGAATCAAATGTATCCCGAAGGTCGTTGTTTAACGTATGTGGAGTACCCTACCAAATTTACATGGCATGACAAAGAAAAGATGTGGCTTCCACGTAGAAATGGCTTTAGTATTGGTCGTATTTATTATGTGAGTCCATCAATGGGTGAGAAGTACTACTTGCGGATGTTGCTAAATGTTGTAAGGGGCCCTCGCTCTTTTAAAGAAATTAGAACAGTTGATGGAGTTGAACACCCAACATATATGTCTGCATGCAAAGCATTAAACCTATTAGGAGATGACACTGAATGGATTGAAGCCATACGTGACGCGGCACATTGGCAATTAGGGAATCAGCTTCGTGAACTATTTGTCACAATTTTATTATTCTGTACAGTTACCGATTATGCACAGTTGTTCTCTGATTGTTTTCAGTACCTATCGGAAGACATTGCTTATAATCAACGGAGATTGTTGGATAATCATCAAGTTAATTTCTCAGATGAAGAAATTTTAAACTACACTTTGATCGAGTTAGAAAAGATTTTAGCAAGCAATAATAGATCATTGGAAGACTTTCCAAACATGCCACAAATAGACCGGTGTTTGGCAAATCATTCCCAAAATAGGTTAATAGCCGCGGAGCGTGTGTACAATGTCAACGAAGAAAGAGCTCGCTTTATTGAGTTACATGGTCGGTTGAATTCACAACAAAAACAGGTGTTTGATACAGTCCTTAGGTCTGTTGCTACTAGATCTGGAGGTGTTTTCTTTGTCTTTGGTAGCGGTGGGACTGGAAAAACATACTTGTGGAAGACATTGATTGCCTACATTCGTTCTACTGGTAAAATCATTTTGTCTGTTGCATCGTCAGGGATTGCTTCTTTACTATTGCCCGGTGGTCGTACAGCTCATTCACGGTTTCGTATTCCTATTGATATTGATAGAGACTCCTGTTGTTCAATTGATGTTGGCTCAGATCTTGCGGAGCTGATTAATGTTGCTGAACTAATTATATGGGATGAGGCACCTCTACAGCATCGGTATGCATTTGAGGCCGTTGACCGTACATTTAGAGATGTGTGTAAGCACAACATACCTGGTGCCGTAAATCGAGTTTTCGGTGGTAAAGTTGTGGTTCTCGGGGGTGATTTTAGGCAGATACTTCCTGTTATTCCTCATGCCTCGCGCAGTGAGATTGTTTCTTCAGTTGTGAATAAGTCCTCAACTATTTGGGATTCATGTAGGGTGTTTACGTTAACAACAAACATGCGCTTGCATGACCCAAGTACGAGTGAGAATGATCGCACACATATAGAAGAGTTTAATAATTGGCTTCTAGACATGGGCTCTGGCCAACTTCCGACCATTTCATTGGAGGGTGAGGATGAATCCACATGGATTAATATACCGGAAGACCTTTTAATTCCTGTTTCTGATGACCCTATTGGAGCTGTTGTTCGCAATACGTTCCCTGATATAGCAAATAGATTTAGTGACATCTACTACCTAAAGGAACGCTGCATTTTGTGTCCAACAAATGATGATGTTGACGAGATTAATGAGTATGTACTCCAAAGCATGCCTGGTGAAATGCACGAGCTGCTAAGTGCTGATGACATATGTCCCAGTACGAACAACGTAGATGAAATGCGAATGATCTATTGTTGTGAATTTCTTAACACGTTGCAATTTTCCGGGATTCCCAATCATATATTAAAATTAAAGGTTGGTGCACCGATTATCCTGCTACGCAATATTAATTTGCAACGAGGGTTATGTAATGGGACAAGATTAGTCGTAACTCAGATTAGTCGTCGTGTTATTGAAGCTGTGATTATTACTGGTACAAATATCGGAGATAAAGCATTAATCGGAAGGATTGACATGACGCCCACCTCTACATGTTGGCCATTCCAATTAAAAAGAAGGCAGTTTCCTGTGAAGGTTTGCTATGCTATGACAATTAATAAAAGTCAAGGGCAAACTTTTAATAATGTGTGTGCATACTTGGCAAGGCCTGTATTTACACATGGTCAATTGTATGTTGCTGCATCTCGTGTAACCTCACGTTCTGGACTTACATTTTATATTGACAATCGTGGTAAGTGTGATGATACACTTACAAGGAATGTGGTTTACAGAGAGGTTTTTAATAATGTGGCAGCATTACAAACATCTAATTCTATGTAACTGGTGCGTTATTTTTTACTCTTTATAACACTTATACGTTGTCTATGTGGTGTTATTGTTTCATTCCACTAAAAAGCGTTAATAGATAATATACGTGCATTATGTTTTAAATGTTGTCTATGAATTAGTTACCTTAAATTTCATCTTATTATATATAATACTTTTGTTATACATGTGTGCTATTAGGTTTTGTCATTATTTCATATATAACTTTTTGATATTTTTCAAAATACCAGGTTTGACTACTCCATGGCATGCGCTCGTATTTCCGATCTACGTCCTAATGTCACAGACAAGTGGCGGATGACTGTTATGGTTTCCCGTGCATGGACATCATACAACCCAAACACTAATCGTGTTTTGTCGTATGACGTCGTCGTATCCGATCAGCATGTAAGATGAAATTGAAACTTTATGTGTGTGTGTTTACTTATGATTTTACTGTTTTAACCTAACATGGTTCTTTCTTTTTTAGAATTGCTCAATACATGCAAGCATACCGCCTTATCTTATTCATCTTTTTAAAAACGTTTTCGCGGAAGGTCGTGTATACAATATCTATAAGTTTGTAGTTCTTCCGTACGAGACACTTTATCGACCGATTCATCGGGATACCTATGTTCGCTTTTCACGAGCAACAATAGTTCATGAATCCCAAATGCAGCCGTCTTTGTTCACACGCTACGTTTTTGAACCTACCCCGTTCCATGGGGTTCGTCGCCGTCTTAATAACGACAAGTACCTAACAGGTTATGTTTGTTTTTTATCATTACTTTGCATTTCACATTTAATTATCTAACATCAAGTTGAATGCAGATGTTATTGGCATTCTTCGTGTGTGGGGTTGTGTTTCCAATCAATCCCGCATGGTGCAATCACCGGATCGTGATGTACGAAATATTGTTCTGGCTGATGAGTGGTATGCCTTTCTTATAAATATAGCAAACTGTTACATTTTTAATATTTATTAATTTTCTTTTGTTACTTATGATAACCATGTGTAGTGGCTTAGAACTTAGTTTGTCGTTATGGGGAAAGTTGACGCGAGAGGTTGTTGATGATGACATTCGAAGTTACGGAAACCATAACATTGTTTTCCTTGTAACATCATGCAAAGTTCGATTGTTTAATGGTACCATCTTTTTCTGTAACTTCATTAGCTTTTTTTCCACCTCAATGACATGTAACGTTTAAGTTATCTTTTTTGTCAAAACCAGGCGCTCCATGTTTAGTGTCAACTGTGGGATCCCATCTGTATCTAAATCCCCCATTGCCTTTGGTTGATACTTTCAAGAATATGTACGTCATCCTATATTTGGTCGATTGTTAATAATATAATAATGATGCTACTTATTTATGCAACTAACATAATTGTTTTTCTAGACAATACCGACCTGTTACATTCAAACCACCTGAACAACATGCTGAGAATTTTTGCGTTACACGTATCTCTGAGTTATACAAATTGTTGCAGGATGGGGTTATGCCGGTAGTGTTCTTATATGACAATTTAAGTTCTCTTTTTTGTCATTTGTAAACATTTTTTTGCCAATTTTTGGTAGGGAGCAATGTACAACATCGATTCATTAATAATTGGTGTTGATTTGTCCAATGACTGGAAATATATAAAGTGCAACACTTGTCGTAAGAAGACGACGTTGGTTGAAGATCACTACTTTTGTTCGGCCTGTCAAAAGAATGTTATCAATCCATGTCAAGCGTAAGTGACAAAACTTTTTTTCCATTGGTTTATGTTTTCTTCATTTATAATTTCTTTATATAGGTACAAATTGGTTATTCATGTAATTGACGACAATGAGGAAATGACATGTGTCTTATTCGATGATGCTGCTTACGCTCTTCTTGGCATTACAGCATCAGATTTGCTTATGAAGAGTTTTACTGAGGTACATACATACTTAGATGCATGCAATATGTGCTACATACACCTCTCCGAACATAACTTATGACATATCAAACACACACATGCACATACATGTATATGCACACAAAAAAAAACGTTTTATAGGTTTCAATTATGTCTATTTTATATATATATATATATATATATATATATATATATATATATATATATATATATATATATATTTGTCTATATTTGTGTGTATTTGTGTTCTTACATTTAATCATGTTTGTCTAGGGCATTGATGACCCACACTGGATACCTGAATTTTTCATTGACAATTTATTAGCTCGAAGGGTCATTCTTAGAGTGAAAATCGATAAATTTAACTTGGCACCTGATTATGTTCGACGCTTCACTGTTTCTAAATACCTCGGTGAAGATGTGAACTTACTCAATAAAAAAAGTATGGGGTCAACTATTGGGACAACTAACGGTGCTCCAACACCTAACATTCTTTGCACTGATGAAGTGGATGAAGGTGCAGAATTCTTTTCTAGGATTACAAGCGACGAATGGGATATGGCCGCTGAGGCGTTATGGGGACCACGTATTTCTTCGCTTACATCTGCAGCATCAACATCATCGGTATCTTTTGCTATAAGTGTTTCTTCTCCTAATAAGTTACTGAACTTTGTTTTTCATTTATTTTCTTTTCTTATGCGTTTAGGCTGTACTTGATAATGACGCTGATGGAGTATCTACGAAGGTCGTGTCGGATAATTCTGTCCTTGATACGAGCACATCTTCTTCACCGCCTATGGTTGATCACCCTGCTGAACAGTATGAAAAGTCGCAACATTCGAGACCGCGGAGGAACATAAAGAAACCTAGACGTTTTGAGTACTAAACATATTGCCGGTTTGTTTGGATAGCATCAGGTATATTGTTGTTTATGTTATATCTTTATTTAATTTCTTCAAACATATTGATGGTATGTTCTGATAGCATCATATATATTGTTGTTTATCTTATATTTTTATTTAATTTCTTCAAACATATTGATGATTTTTGAATGTTTCTTTTATTGGCTACTCTTACAGGTTGTAGGTATCGTGAAAGCATGTTATTTGGGTGTTTTTTTATGTTAGATTTGTTATGGACTTTTTAGTTTGTATGTGACAAACTTGGTGTTCTCTTTTCTTGACCATAACTTTGTAGACGTTGTATTCGTATGGTGTTTGACTTATTATCATTAACTGGATGGATCCTTTTGTCTTTTTAAATTGACACAACCCAACTTTGTAGACGTTGTATTCGTATGGTGTTTGACTTAGTATGATGGATAGATTTGACTTTTTAGCAATTCATCGATCACTCAGAATGTCTTTACATTTTTCACATCATCAACTTTTGCTTTGTTTTTCACGGTCATACTATTAGCTAATTAAGATGAATTATTTAATTTCATATGATAATAGTTATATATAAATAAACTTATAAATAGAGTAAATTACACGCATAGTCTTTGTTGGTTACCCATATTGCGGGTTTTGGTCCCCATGAATCAAAGATTACAAGTTTAGTATAATTTACGAACGTAACAAATTTGATCCCTAAAATGGTGGACGTTAGATTTAACTGTTAAGTAGGTGTGAATTACCCAAACATCCCTTAATTTTGAAGATTAGTAACCAAAAAAACTAGTTTTATACCCGTCCGTTGGTCGGGTTGTGTCAATTTAAAAAGACAAAAGGATCCATCCAGTTAATGATAATAAGTCAAACACCATACGAATACAACGTCTACAAAGTTATGGTCAAGAAAAGAGAACACCAAGTTTGTCACATACAAACTAAAAAGTCCATAACAAATCTAACATAAAAAAACACCCAAATAACATGCTTTCACGATACCTACAACCTGTAAGAGTAGCCAATAAAAGAAACATTCAAAATCATCAATATGTTTGAAGAAATTAAATAAAAATATAAGATAAACAACAATATATATGATGCTATCAGAACATACCATCAATATGTTTGAAGAAATTAAATAAAGATATAACATAAACAACAATATACCTGATGCTATCCAAACAAACCGGCAATATGTTTAGTACTCAAAACGTCTAGGTTTCTTTATGTTCCTCCGCGGTCTCGAATGTTGCGACTTTTCATACTGTTCAGCAGGGTGATCAACCATAGGCGGTGAAGAAGATGTGCTCGTATCAAGGACAGAATTATCCGACACGACCTTCGTAGATACTCCATCAGCGTCATTATCAAGTACAGCCTAAACGCATAAGAAAAGAAAATAAATGAAAAACAAAGTTCAGTAACTTATTAGGAGAAGAAACACTTATAGCAAAAGATACCGATGATGTTGATGCTGCAGATGTAAGCGAAGAAATACGTGGTCCCCATAACGCCTCAGCGGCCATATCCCATTCGTCGCTTGTAATCCTAGAAAAGAATTCTGCACCTTCATCCACTTCATCAGTGCAAAGAATGTTAGGTGTTGGAGCACCGTTAGTTGTCCCAATAGTTGACCCCATACTTTTTTTATTGAGTAAGTTCACATCTTCGCCGAGGTATTTAGAAACAGTGAAGCGTCGAACATAATCAGGTGCCAAGTTAAATTTATCGATTTTCACTCTAAGAATGACCCTTCGAGCTAATAAATTGTCAATGAAAAATTCAGGTATCCAGTGTGGGTCATCAATGCCCTAGACAAACATGATTAAATGTAAGAACACAAATACACACAAATATAGACAAATATATATATATATATATATATATATATATATATATATATATATATATAAAATTAGACATAATTGAAACCTATAAAACGTTTTTTTTTGTGTGCATATACATGTATGTGCATGTGTGTGTTTGATATGTCATAAGTTATGTTCGGAGAGGTGTATGTAGCACATATTGCATGCATCTAAGTATGTATGTACCTCAGTAAAACTCTTCATAAGCAAATCTGATGCTGTAATGCCAAGAAGAGCGTAAGCAGCATCATCGAATAAGACACATGTCATTTCCTCATTGTCGTCAATTACATGAATAACCAATTTGTACCTATATAAAGAAATTATAAATGAAGAAAACATAAACCAATGGAAAAAAAGTTTTGTCACTTACGCTTGACATGGATTGATAACATTCTTTTGACAGGCCGAACAAAAGTAGTGATCTTCAACCAACGTCGTCTTCTTACGACAAGTGTTGCACTTTATATATTTCCAGTCATTGGACAAATCAACACCAATTATTAATGAATCGATGTTGTACATTGCTCCCTACCAAAAATTGGCAAAAAAATGTTTACAAATGACAAAAAGAGAACTTAAATTGTCATATAAGAACACTACCGGCATAACCCCATCCTGCAACAATTTGTATAACTCAGAGATACGTGTAACGCAAAAATTCTCAGCATGTTGTTCAGGTGGTTTGAATGTAACAGGTCGGTATTGTCTAGAAAAACAATTATGTTAGTTGCATAAATAAGTAGCATCATTATTATATTATTAACAATCGACCAAATATAGGATGACGTACATATTCTTGAAAGTATCAACCAAAGGCAATGGGGGATTTAGATACAGATGGGATCCCACAGTTGACACTAAACATGGAGCGCCTGGTTTTGACAAAAAAGATAACTTAAACGTTACATGTCATTGAGGTGGAAAAAAAGCTAATGAAGTTACAGAAAAAGATGGTACCATTAAACAATCGAACTTTGCATGATGTTACAAGGAAAACAATGTTATGGTTTCCGTAACTTCGAATGTCATCATCAACAACCTCTCGCGTCAACTTTCCCCATAACGACAAACTAAGTTCTAAGCCACTACACATGGTTATCATAAGTAACAAAAGAAAATTAATAAATATTAAAAATGTAACAGTTTGCTATATTTATAAGAAAGGCATACCACTCATCAGCCAGAACAATATTTCGTACATCACGATCCGGTGATTGCACCATGCGGGATTGATTGGAAACACAACCCCACACACGAAGAATGCCAATAACATCTGCATTCAACTTGATGTTAGATAATTAAATGTGAAATGCAAAGTAATGATAAAAAACAAACATAACCTGTTAGGTACTTGTCGTTATTAAGACGGCGACGAACCCCATGGAACGGGGTAGGTTCAAAAACGTAGCGTGTGAACAAAGACGGCTGCATTTGGGATTCATGAACTATTGTTGCTCGTGAAAAGCGAACATAGGTATCCCGATGAATCGGTCGATAAAGTGTCTCGTACGGAAGAACTACAAACTTATAGATATTGTATACACGACCTTCCGCGAAAACGTTTTTAAAAGATGAATAAGATAAGGCGGTATGCTTGCATGTATTGAGCAATTCTAAAAAAGAAAGAACCATGTTAGGTTAAAACAGTAAAATCATAAGTAAACACACACACATAAAGTTTCAATTTCATCTTACATGCTGATCGGATACGACGACGTCATACGACAAAACACGATTAGTGTTTGGGTTGTATGATGTCCATGCACGGGAAACCATAACAGTCATCCGCCACTTGTCTGTGACATTAGGACGTAGATCGGAAATACGAGCGCATGCCATGGAGTAGTCAAACCTGGTATTTTGAAAAATATCAAAAAGTTATATATGAAATAATGACAAAACCTAATAGCACACATGTATAACAAAAGTATTATATATAATAAGATGAAATTTAAGGTAACTAATTCATAGACAACATTTAAAACATAATGCACGTATATTATCTATTAACGCTTTTTAGTGGAATGAAACAATAACACCACATAGACAACGTATAAGTGTTATAAAGAGTAAAAAATAACGCACCAGTTACATAGAATTAGATGTTTGTAATGCTGCCACATTATTAAAAACCTCTCTGTAAACCACATTCCTTGTAAGTGTATCATCACACTTACCACGATTGTCAATATAAAATGTAAGTCCAGAACGTGAGGTTACACGAGATGCAGCAACATACAATTGACCATGTGTAAATACAGGCCTTGCCAAGTATGCACACACATTATTAAAAGTTTGCCCTTGACTTTTATTAATTGTCATAGCATAGCAAACCTTCACAGGAAACTGCCTTCTTTTTAATTGGAATGGCCAACATGTAGAGGTGGGCGTCATGTCAATCCTTCCGATTAATGCTTTATCTCCGATATTTGTACCAGTAATAATCACAGCTTCAATAACACGACGACTAATCTGAGTTACGACTAATCTTGTCCCATTACATAACCCTCGTTGCAAATTAATATTGCGTAGCAGGATAATCGGTGCACCAACCTTTAATTTTAATATATGATTGGGAATCCCGGAAAATTGCAACGTGTTAAGAAATTCACAACAATAGATCATTCGCATTTCATCTACGTTGTTCGTACTGGGACATATGTCATCAGCACTTAGCAGCTCGTGCATTTCACCAGGCATGCTTTGGAGTACATACTCATTAATCTCGTCAACATCATCATTTGTTGGACACAAAATGCAGCGTTCCTTTAGGTAGTAGATGTCACTAAATCTATTTGCTATATCAGGGAACGTATTGCGAACAACAGCTCCAATAGGGTCATCAGAAACAGGAATTAAAAGGTCTTCCGGTATATTAATCCATGTGGATTCATCCTCACCCTCCAATGAAATGGTCGGAAGTTGGCCAGAGCCCATGTCTAGAAGCCAATTATTAAACTCTTCTATATGTGTGCGATCATTCTCACTCGTACTTGGGTCATGCAAGCGCATGTTTGTTGTTAACGTAAACACCCTACATGAATCCCAAATAGTTGAGGACTTATTCACAACTGAAGAAACAATCTCACTGCGCGAGGCATGAGGAATAACAGGAAGTATCTGCCTAAAATCACCCCCGAGAACCACAACTTTACCACCGAAAACTCGATTTACGGCACCAGGTATGTTGTGCTTACACACATCTCTAAATGTACGGTCAACGGCCTCAAATGCATACCGATGCTGTAGAGGTGCCTCATCCCATATAATTAGTTCAGCAACATTAATCAGCTCCGCAAGATCTGAGCCAACATCAATTGAACAACAGGAGTCTCTATCAATATCAATAGGAATACGAAACCGTGAATGAGCTGTACGACCACCGGGCAATAGTAAAGAAGCAATCCCTGACGATGCAACAGACAAAATGATTTTACCAGTAGAACGAATGTAGGCAATCAATGTCTTCCACAAGTATGTTTTTCCAGTCCCACCGCTACCAAAGACAAAGAAAACACCTCCAGATCTAGTAGCAACAGACCTAAGGACTGTATCAAACACCTGTTTTTGTTGTGAATTCAACCGACCATGTAACTCAATAAAGCGAGCTCTTTCTTCGTTGACATTGTACACACGCTCCGCGGCTATTAACCTATTTTGGGAATGATTTGCCAAACACCGGTCTATTTGTGGCATGTTTGGAAAGTCTTCCAATGATCTATTATTGCTTGCTAAAATCTTTTCTAACTCGATCAAAGTGTAGTTTAAAATTTCTTCATCTGAGAAATTAACTTGATGATTATCCAACAATCTCCGTTGATTATAAGCAATGTCTTCCGATAGGTACTGAAAACAATCAGAGAACAACTGTGCATAATCGGTAACTGTACAGAATAATAAAATTGTGACAAATAGTTCACGAAGCTGATTCCCTAATTGCCAATGTGCCGCGTCACGTATGGCTTCAATCCATTCAGTGTCATCTCCTAATAGGTTTAATGCTTTGCATGCAGACATATATGTTGGGTGTTCAACTCCATCAACTGTTCTAATTTCTTTAAAAGAGCGAGGGCCCCTTACAACATTTAGCAACATCCGCAAGTAGTACTTCTCACCCATTGATGGACTCACATAATAAATACGACCAATACTAAAGCCATTTCTACGTGGAAGCCACATCTTTTCTTTGTCATGCCATGTAAATTTGGTAGGGTACTCCACATACGTTAAACAACGACCTTCGGGATACATTTGATTCGCTTTAAGCCACTCGGTGAACTTTGACATTGCGGCGGTAGTTCGTTGCGCAACTTCAGCAACACGATCATCATCAAGAAAGTAGATTCTGTTACATCCTTCTTCATGAAATGGCAGTCTTTCAACGGCAACTGATCGATATTGCATGTCAAATGCTAAGAGTTTCCAGCATGCCTCTGACGCTGAAATGTACCGACAGTTAAGGTATTCCTCAATCTCATTTTCATGGTGAAGTAAAGATGCAAATGATGTCCTACTATTCTGTCCTTCCAAACGTACTGTCGCATGATCTGGACCTTTGTTGATATAACTGAACAGGTACTTAACTAACATCCCTTGATTACACCATTCCACATTAATGTGACAGCCATATTTGACAAGTAAATCACGATTATGAGGAACAACAAAGCGATTGTCAACTTGTATTTCATGAGAACCAACCCTAACATGTCTTCCATTATTACGCCTTCGATAACGGGGCCACCCATCAGCCCTAATGAACGTCTCCTCACAGAAATCCTTTGGGTAACCTTTAAGACAATGTCCGTTATACATACAAGGACTGGAAGGGTTAAGTTGACCACACGGTCCATGCATCATATGCATACGAACATTCGTATAACCAACAGGGTCATCTACTTCAGAGGGAAGCTCAGCTGAAATATACTTATCAATATTTTCCGTGCTGGAGATCTTATCATCAGGATGTAGAAATATCAAAGCATGACAGTGTGGAAGTCCACGTTTCTGAAACTCCACCGTGTAAATAACTGCATAACAAATTTAGGTTCCTTGTAAAACTCAAATAAGAAAGTATGTTATCATTAAATATTTTTAGGAAACAAAGGAAGGCAACATACCCGCTTTTGGGCGACCAAAAAAGTTCCTTTTTCGTATATCTTTCATGAGTTCATCGAGCTTAATTTTGAATACTCGCGCAATAATGTCAGGCCGATCAGATGTTTGTTGTCCAGGTGTGTGTTCTTGAACATGACGCACGATCTCGAGCCATTTTGGGTTACATGTCATTGTGACAAAAAGATCTGGACTTCCAGCCCAACGACATATAGCCATAGCATCTTGGTACTGTTGTATCATATATCGAGGTCCACCGGTGAATGATGCTGGTAGGATAACCCGACGACCAATGTACTCACCACTTGTGTCCCCTTCACAGATACGATCTTGAAGGCCATTATATAGATCAGACCGAATAGTACTTTGATTTCTCCTATACCAGTCTAACTCATGATCTAGAATCGCAGCATAGGCATCTACAACATATGTATGAAACAGACGACCAGCTTTATGTAGTGTTCTTCCCTCGTTTTGCCTTACATGCAAGCGATAGCAATAGTACTCTCTCATGCTCACGTTTTTCCTTCGACTTGTCGAGGGAACTCCTCTTAGAGGGATATTTAAATGGAACCCGTCCTCTCCATACGGGAATAGCAGTGGATATTGCAAAGCCATGAAACTGGGGTGTAGTTCTGATATACGCTTCACAACTCCACTACCACGTTCCTCAATAAGAACATCTCGAAAGTCTGTCTGATTACCATCAGAAGGTATCAAGGCTGCCACTTCAAAAGCAGTCGGTAAAGAATATCGTCGATCATCACGATTGCGCGTGCCAATTAAGCGAAGCGTAACTGGTTGCATGGATGCATCATTAAACCTCTCCCTTGCCATTCGAAAAGCTTGTACTAATGCATTATTGGCATCAAGCATTACGATCAAGTCACGCACAAGTGATCGAAGAGCGGCTTCATTGGCATCAGCTGGGACACAATTTCTCAAAGCATAAAAACGATTTTCAATTTCATTTGCTGTGTCGTAGATGTATAGTTGGGCAAATCTAGGTCGTCCATCACCATGTGTTGGAAGCAAAGAACCTATTCGATGATGGTTGTGTCCATTCAAGCGAAACGTATATGGCCCACGACCGTCATTTAAATTTGTAGATATCCTTCCGCCAGTGGATGTGAATGCAAACATTGCATTCAATACCTTGATATTGTCTCTAAAAAATTTTGAGCGACGTTCACCATTACTATCTAATAGGCGGCGTAACAACTGGGGTGGTTGTCGAAGAAAAGGTAGGATGACCTTTCCGTCCCCGCAACATAAAGAGAATTTAGGATTGGAGGGCTCTAAAGTCTTGACAGTGCGTTCCGAATACCACACCAAAGCTTCGCACTGCGTACAAACACGATCTGCATTCCCGCAATCCCAATACTCAACAGAAGGATCTATAAAACAATGATTAAGTTATGAGATCAATATGAGGCACATATTGAATTTTAAATAATAGATACAAAGGACTATGTTTTGACATTTACGTTGTGTGTTTTCATTGTGATCACGGTATGTGTCATACGTCATTTGGTTCTCAGAATTTCTTGACCATCTGCATTGATCCAAAGTTGATTGGGTTGATGAAACTGGAACCCCGTCATTATTTATGTTATGATAACTTCGTATGTTTGTATCATTTCCAACTGCACATGTATTAACAATGACTTTAAGAAGTTCATTTGTTCTAAACATGTATATGTTAAGTACCAAGACACAACGACACGCAAATGGTATGCCAAAAGACGTTTAACTCTGCGCTAGTTAAGTACAAAGTAATATAGAAATCAAATCAAACCATGTCGCCGCCTTTGTGCATTCGTAACGTGATCATTCAAACCAACTGGTCGGTCTCGTAATCTAGGACGACCTATCCGAGTCCTAACTTGACGTGATGCGACCGAGTCAAAAGTGGACGTTACATGAGAATTTGTTGTTGAAAGTACTTCAACATCAGCAGAGGGTGTCTGAATTTGATTTGAACTTTCCATTGTATCTGTATATACGCAAAGAACAATTATGTCCATCTAATATAATTTGTTATGAACCACAAGGAAAGCAAATCGCCGCTCATCACACTAATCGTCGCTTATCAGGCTAAAATAAGCACAAATGAATTCTTCAATAAGCCTCCAAAATGAAGAATAAGGAACCGGTTTCTAGTATATCACAAAATGCTCGTCTCAACTAAAGTTAAGACATGTAATCACATTATGGAAAAAAAACTTTTCACAAAACTATACAATTATATAATTTTTATGCGTATGGTACATATTAAAGAGAGTACATGTGTGCCAGATCTTAATAATTTTTTTATATATATTTTTATTTTTAGAATTTAGATAGAGATTGGTTTGTCTTATTTGTATGTGATAATTATTGTTTCAGTTTTCATGATACTATATGGTATTATATGGTTAACGTATATAAGTTATAGATTTTGGTATGCAAATGCATATCTGGTTCCTAACAAAATGCTTATAACGTAACTATACTAAAATGCTAATTATGTAGATTTTCTGTAAGTACAAATAATTAAACATTTGGAATACATACATGTTGTTATTTGTTACATGACCATTGTTAGATGTATGAATGTTTTATTAGATTCAGTACAACTAAGAATGATGAGTATGGTAAGAGCTTATGTACGCAACGTTATGCTCTTGTAGGCGTGCAATATACATCTAATGCTAAGTTAAACATAATTACAATGTTATTAATATATGTTTGTCAACGGAATAAGTGGTTAACACACACACATAAAAAAGGGGCCACAGTACATGTAATTTCCATAAATGTATACGACACAAGATACGATTCGTACAGGTTTCTAATACAAAAAGAAATATCGTATGAAACATAAACAATATATAAAATTAAAAGTAATGACTTGTTAAATCTGGAAATTATGATACGAAACCCAGTACGTACAAATAATGAAACAAAGTCATAGTTTAAGAATGACTAATAGTTCTAATATCTTTTGCCTCTGGCATGTCTGGTTCAAAGGCGATCCTACTAAACTCCGTAGACCTCAAAATATTCACTGAAAAATATGAAAATATATAATAGAAATTCGCCTTAGTATGTTAAATATAAAAGAATCAAAATATAATACATACATATAAACCTTATAACGTACTTGAAGGTAGATGAACCAACTTGACTCGAGATACATATATGGTGGATTTTCTTGAAACCGCAATATAAGTCTTCACAACATTTATATGACGGTTGTCGTATAGAAACAATTGTATAATGTGACCACTGAGAAAAGGATACGTGACTCTACTTGTTAGAACGGTCAATCCCTAAATATATAAATGAAATCCACAAAAATATAACGCAGATGTAAATGGGGCTTACGTTGCATCCATCAAAAAAATAACAAACGTAAATCTGTACTTTATTCGTTCACCCATGATGATTCTGCCTACAACATCTACATGATAAATACAGATCGTTTATAGTGTAATGTTAATAGATCTTATATCGTTCTAAAAACATATGAAATTAAAATTTGAAAAAAGAAATATCTATATACCAGTGATAAGTTTTTGAGATCGCCGGTCATACGCCAAAGTTCTAATAGATGGCACAGATGGATAAAGGGTAAACCGTTTTGACATGTAGCTACCATATGCAGTCAACTTAGTGTCTTCACTTACAACAATCTTCAAACCCCCACAAATTAATTTGTAATTTTCGTACTTTGGATACTCTTCATATCGAAATAAATCAACTTGAAAATGAGTCAACAAAAAAACACCACCAACCGAATTCAAATCATTATACCGCCGACTTAGATGTCCCGGAACGAAGGCCGCCATTGTTTGTCGCTAGAATTCAAAGCACATACGTCTAAGTTTAACACAAAAAACTGAAGAGAGCAAAAGATATTGAGAATTGAGCTTACATTTTGATCAACCAAAATCATGAGCAGAACGTTTTTATGTGAGTCATACTGCATAAGAACAACCCGAACAGCCGTAAGATTATACCATACTCCACTATGTTTGAGCGATTCAAATGTTGCGACAGTTTGGTGATCATCCATGTTCTAGTAAATTTTGAATGAGATTATTATATAATTTTTTACGCAGTCATAGTAATGTTAGAAAAGGGGGATTTTTGAGAAAAGCAAATAATACATATAAAATTAGAGTTTTCAAAGGTAAATAAAATATAATTGAACAATAATATCTCAAACTGTAAATTGATAACATGGATAACAATAATGCTAAAGCAAAACTAAAAAACGACAACAGTAAATGTTAAAAATAACAAAAGAGTACGTACAACCGAGAAGACATATTCTGAAAAAGTGAAACAACAAAAGAAGAGTAGTAGGTGATTTCATAACTAAGCACGACATGTTGTAATGGTTGGCGAGATAATGGTTTCAAAGTACCAAGAAATATCAAAATTTACTAATAATGTTAAGTGAAATTTTATACTAACAATACAAGTTGTACCAATAAAAATAAAGTTGTAATTAAAATAATAATAACAACAACAATAATAATAACAATAATAATAATAATAATAATAATAATAATAATAATAATAATAATAATAATAATAATAATAATAATAATAATAATAATAATAATAATAATAATAATAATAATATAATAATAATAATAATAATAATAATAATAATAATAATAATAATAATAATAATAATAATAATAATAATAATAATAATATAATAATAATAATAATAATAATAATAATATAAGAATAGTGAAAGACAATTACTATTATTATATATAATTATTAAAGACCTGATGGCCAAATATATATGTTTCCACCACTTAAGTTGGATTTTTATTATACTTTTTGGACCCTAGTAGAAGCGTGAGGTTATGAGTACTTAGCAAGAAAAACTAATATAATGAAGGGTGTTTATGGACAACTTCAATCTGGAAGGGTTAGTTGTGAAGTATTAATATATACAAAACGATTGGAATTCACACCCTCAGTTCGAGAAGCTTCAGGTCTTCAAAACCCTACCGCGTGCATCGTCGTCGTCTTTCCTAGATCTAAGTCGTATCCGGTGATATCGAAATATCGACTTCAGATTCATAACCTATTTATCTCGAAATCGTATTATCTCTTCGGCACCTGAGTTTCCCTGTGTAGCTTGGTAAGAATCGGCCTTTACGGGGTTAGGGTTCGAAAGTTTTCATTAAATATTCATCCTCATCTGCCTTAAAGATACACTTTTGTTGAATGATTCTTACATATATTCTTGTGCATTGATAGGTATTCATTGTTATATCCACGGATTGTTCCGGTCAGATCCATGTAAGGATCTCGATTAGTGTTACAGTCATGGCAGATGAAAAACAGTTGCTTTGAGGTTGGCATTACCGGATTATTCTTGATGCTAAAGGAGATGGAGGTACTTAATTATAGATGGATGATAAGTTTTTTGTTTCTTTTTAATTGAACATTTTTCCAATAATTCTGAACTTAATAGGACCATTATTGGTTTATTTACTGGTCATTTTCTTTGTGATTGCAGATCATAAGGATTTCTTTCATCTTCGTCTTGAATTTTATGAGAAGAGAAACGCACTACTAATGTAGTAATCTATACGGTTCAACCCCTATGTATCCAGTTCGATAAAGGCAAGAATCAACATATTACACACGGAAGAAGATGATGGTGTGGCGAGGAAACATCCATGGCCAAAACTCAAATGAGCAGTGATGAAGGAGAACAACATGTATGTATCATCTTTTTCTGATTACTATTTTTTAGTGTTGTTTGTTTTTTGTTTATTGTAAATTGCCTATAAATGTGCATTTGTATTCTTTTGCTTGATCTATTGTGGGTATTGATGATTTTAATCTTACCTAATGTAGGTTTGTTCTGTGTGACTTTAAGCAGATTGCTAGGCTGTGTATATAGCTATTTCCCTTGTTCTTTTGGTTTAGGTTTGTGATGATTACTCTCACTTTTGTATATGTGAAAGTTGTATAACGTCACAACCCTGTTGTGCTGCCTTTCACCACCTCAGTAGATGATTCATTTCCCCGTTTTGGGTTAGATTTAGCATATAAGTTGTAACAGCATAACTCTTAACTTTAAGGTATTAACAATCAAACTTAATTAATCTGCATACATACTAACAGCATAACCAAATAAGCATGCCATTTCAAATGTGAGAAAATACTTACTTGTTATGAAAGTATGATGTTAAAGATTCTGAAACAGGCAAACTGCAGACTTCGATCTACCTATGAACTGATAAGTGAAACACAAATGTTAGGAATGATGCTTTTTATTTTCATACAAACCTAACAAACACCACATACTTCCACATCCTATACATATCACATTAATAATTTGAAACTGTAAGTAAAGTACCTTCGTTTCCTTGGAAGGTTCACTTAGAAGATGAAGCTCAAACAACAATTAACGAAACAAATGCCTAATATTAAATTTATAAGATCATACATGATACACCTACAAAACCGGTGCTAGAAATCAGGAAATAGTGTGCTTAACTGTCCCACTACCCCTGCAACTGTTTAAAACCCATCTCAACTTTCGATTTTTCTTCTACACTTTCCTGAAACATTGCTATGACTTAGTCCATTTAGAAATATATTAATTTTAACCCATAGATTTTATAATTTTAATATTTGTATAAGTAAATCTACTAATCCAGTAACTCGGGCACACCATATATTTCTTTTTAAGATAAAGTTGTCTAAAATTTTTCATTCTAGTTGACACTGCTGATATTACTTGTACACTCACTTAAATCATTAATGCTTTTGAAATTAAAAAAACATATTTCATAATGTCTTTGCAGATGTTTTTTCCCTAGTTACACAGCTGTTTTATATTATGCATATACTATTATTACTAATATTGTTACTATTATTAAAACTACTATGACTATTATTAGTATTATTAGTATCATGGATACAACTTTTACTATAACAGTTAAGTTTCATTTGACATTATTAGTAATTTTATGGTATTTTCTGGTATTACTCATATCGACAATATGCTACATTATATGAAAAATAAATAATTGTAATTTCTGCTAAGATTTGACAATCGTTAAGATATTTGAATACTTTTCATTTGATAATCGTTAAGATGTTTGAATATTTTTCATTTGATAATCGTTAAGATGTTTGAACTTTCTGTATTTTCTGGTATTGTTTATATAACAACAATTAGGAAAGTGACGTGAATAGTGTATCTTTGTGGTCAGCTTTAATTGGTCTATTTTTTATAATTTCGAATTTTCTTCTACATTATATATATAATTTTTTTTCTATCCAACTTCTATCAGAGAATAAATACAAACTGAAAGACAATATCATAAACACAAAACAACGTACATCCTTAAAATTATAAAGTCAAAAGAGTTGAACCCAAAACAACACAGATGAAGTCCCATAACCAAAAAGCTACTAAAACTTTCATGAACACAACTTCACACCCCTAAACAGATTTAGGACGATTACGATTGTTAATCACAATCTTTGGAAGTTTAAGTTTTTCATTGAACTTTTCGAGAGAATCTGCCGTGTCTCCTATGTCGTCGTCGATCGTGTCATCGATGCTGCCAATCTCAATAACTTCATCCCATTTCCAGTTTAACAAATTTGCAGCCCTCTTATTTTTTTTTGCAGAGTGATGATCCTGGTTAAAAAATAGTTGTTAAGAAAAAACAACAAATAAGCATTAGGTAATTGAAAAATAAGCAACAACACACACATGACAGAGTATACATTAGTTCATAATTGAAAAGGGTATTAGGACACCTGTTTCTCAGCTTTCTCATCTTTGATGCTTTTTTCCTGTTGGATCAAATGAAATAAAGAGGATACATTAGTGCATAAGTAATATACATTCAAGTGTTAAAACATTAAATAGAAAAAAAGTATTAGGACAGTTAAGTGTAGGCTGCAATGTAAAGCATACATTTGGCTCATCTTTCATCATTTTTCCCTGTTTGATGAAACAAAAAAAAATAAAAACAATGAATAACATGTAACAAAATTAGGTGTTTGAACATTTTTAGCATCTTTTTATATCATACCTCTGGGCTTATCTGTAGTTTTCTTTTGCAACAACAGGGTGTGAAGGGTCGCCCACCAGTGCTGATGTCAAGGTTGTCATCCTGGTCATGAGAGACAAACACAATCAGCAATAATCGTGACTTAGCAAAGAGTTTATATAAATATCATTACCTCTGACAAATTCTGCAGTGGTGAGTCTATCTGCATAACACATATCCATAGAATAAAATTTGATTAAATATTAGTTGTATAACAATATATATACTGAACTGGTAGAGGTGAACACTTCCTCAGAAACATATGAGGCAAGAGAGAGTACCGGCATTGGATGACAAAGCTTCTCCTCCTCCTTCTCCATGCCATCAAACAGGTATGTTTTCTCTGGTGTCCATCGAAATGCCATGTTTTTACTAAGAATCAGAGGCTTTTAGATGAAATATAATTACAAATGAACCTTTATTTGCTATTTATAAGTGGCTGAATTCACAAAAACCCACAGCCACCAACGAAAATTAAGAAAAAAAAACCACCCATTATCTTTCAGTTTAAACAGTGATTAATAACTGCAAAAAAAAACTGCTATTTTTTTTAATAACCGTCGACTTTGAACGGTCAAGATCTTCTCCTGGGTACTTTCAATGGTCAAGATCAGCCTAAAATATGGTTATTGTGACTGGGAGTAATATATTATATAATAGGTTAAATATCAAACAGGTGGATCACCCATAATGTATGTTTGTAATATATTACACTATCTGATTTTGAGAGATGAAGGTACAACGATATTGTCTTGAATATGAATTTGATCCTCAATAGATGCAGACGAAAATAATGATATTCTTATTGAATTATTTTGCCAAGTAAACCATAACGTCGTTGATCTCGTTGAACCTATAACAAACACCTACATATCCAAACTAGTCAACTAGTTGTATTTTTATGTTTTTTATTTAGTTTGTAAGTTTTTTTAATAACCATATATAGTTAATCTTTTTTTACCTAAATGTAAATTGTATATTAGTCTTTTTTTATTTTAATTAATTACTTGAAAATGATTTTAAGATGAGAAAAAAAATAATAGATATCATGTGTTATACGATGATGAGAAGAGATAAAAATAATATGACGTAGTGCTGGTGTAGAAAAAAAAGATAGTTATGAAATGTCTTATGTGCAAAAGAGATGGTTGTAAACAAGATGGATGCACTCGAGGTTTACACAAGAACTTTAATAATCAACTTTTTCTTCACATCATTTATTGTATCCTTCATCTCATCCTCCTTCTCTTTAAATAAACATCTAAGATATCAAGAGACCATATGTTATATATATTATATTATATATCTATAATAAAGTAAAGTAAAACATGATATTCAACAGGTAATTAGACTTTTTACAAAATTATACATCTAATATATATATATATATATAGGGGGTGGTTCCTAAGAAAACCATGATTTACTAGAAAACTATGAAAACCAAATCTAAACCATTGATCTATTTAATCAATGGTTGATATACATAATGATATTTTAGTAAATAATTCAAAATTTAATTAGATTATATTAATGATAAAAGGGCAAATATGAAACAATTTTTTTCTTTTAGTTTCGGAAACAACAACCAAAATTCCTACATTTACTCTTCTCTCTCCTCTCTCACAAATTACATTAAAAAAAATTCCAAGAGTTGACTTCATTTTCTTTATCTTTAGATGCATCAACAATTGACTTCATCCCCGTTGTTTTTAAAAAATCCAATAGTAAACTGATGTATCTATATGTTAATCTGCTTACGTATACGTAAACACATAAGTAGTTTGCTTAATTAAATTTATTTGCAAATCTTCAGACAAACTAAACCATGTTGATACATCTTGTTACATATATGCAATAATTATCAGTTAGGTACATGTAACTATAATACATTACCAGTACAAAATAATTTTTTAAAGTCATTAGTTTACATATATGTAGACATGGTTTCGTATATGTTACCTGATTACATATACGTAACAATCACAAAAATCTAGAACTTAAGTTTTATAAAAAATATAAACGAATACACAGAAGGTAAGGTATATGTAAGTAGCATTATATGTTACATATACGTAAGTTGATGGAACTCTGACGAGTTACAAACATGTAACCCATAATATTACATATATAACTCTTACTTACATATACGTAACCAAACAATAGTCTGAAGTCATCTTCTGTCATAATCATCTATATGTTATGAAGACAACTCCTGTTGTAATTACATAGTTACGTATACGTAACCATATACGTAAATCATCATCATCTTAATTTCTTGTACTAAAATCAAACACCCTTTCAATAAAATCAAACAATAGATGATATTGTACACCTCTTGATTCTACCATTTGCAATCGACTAAATGAGATGATTTCAAAAAATCACGCATCCAATCTATCGCCATCATAATCCATGGTTGGTATCGTGTTTTCTACCTCGGTTGTGCTCATTGAGACATTATTTGCAAGTTTAAAAAGTAGGTTTGCAATGGAAGTAGAGAAGAAAGTAGTCAAGAGAGAGATTAATATTAGTTAAGAGTGAAATAAGGAATTCAAAATTAAAGTGTATAATTACCTAAAAAAGTGGGGGTGCAATTTTACATTAATACCCTTTTAATAAAAAAATAAAAAAATATTAGAAATAATGTGATTGGTTAAAATTGGTTTTCTTGGTTTTCTCATAATTTAGTAGTTTTCTTAGGATCCCTCCCCTATATATATATATATATATATATATATATATATATATATATATATATATATATATATATATATATATATATATATATATATATATATATATATATATATATATATATATATATATATATATATATATATATATATATATATATATATATATATATATATCTTAAAAGTAGTAAAATTACAAACATTTTGATATATTTATATAATAAATAGTATAAGAGTTAAAGTGGTTCTTTCTGGTTCTTTACAGATTTATGGTTCTCAATTGAATGTCATTCTATATATATATATATATATATATATATATATATATATATATATATATATATATATATATATATATATATATATATATATATATATATATATATATATATATATATATATATATATATATATATATATATACATATATACATATATATATATGTTCGGTTTTAATTATGAAGCGTTTTACTTAAGAAAACATAACATATGAATTGCGATTGGCTTTCGAGATAGATAACACTTTATATTTATTTAGTCGCGTATATAATTTTTAAATCATTTATACTTTTATACCACGACATCCAAACAAGAAACTTTAATATACCATGTATGTGGGGACAAATTGCGTTGGAGTGTTCACAAAAACACATAAAACAATCATATCGTATATTTTTATAAAAGAGTTTTGTCAAACAAGAGTTTTGATCTTTAAATATTTGTAAAAGGGTAATTATACTTATTAAATTCCATACATACGTCAACTTATGAACTTAACATAAAATCAACTAGTATAATAAGCAAGTAATACATGGGACTTTCTCGTTTGTAAAGAAACAATTTAATAATAACCGTCATTCATGTATGTGTACGTGTTTTTATTTGGAGCAATTGCATATTTTCCCCTCTAAACTTTTAAACTTACATATTTTTTCAAAGCATGCTTAAAAAACATTGTATTTTATGCATTGTTTAACTTATGTTATAATTAGAGATATATGTATTTTTTTTGTGGAAAGGGGAACATACGTAATTCTCTCTTTTTATATTTTGTCTAGCTAGACGTTGAAGTTTTTTTGTAGACATTTAAAATACATTATATGTGGTTAAGTTTATAATTAAGTCCGCGAGATTTGACACGTTTACGCACTTTCTTACGCGCGTTGCCACGATGATATTAACATGGTTAGGTATATAAAAAACATATAAAATTAGAGATAATCGGGTGCGTCAATGATCAGTCAGTGATCCAATTAGCCGTTAAAGAAAATAGAAGATATTTTATTATTTCCAGCCACAAATTAATAAATTATACAAGCATATGTGATAGCATTTATTGGTTTTAAATTTTTCATCGGTGTGCAAATACGAGTAAAAGATGGCTACTCCACCGCAACGACTAGTGACTATAGACAGTTGACCCGTGACCACACTAGTGTACCAACTCACTTCAACTTTTTATCTATTCTTTTCAAATTATATATTTTATAGATTCTTTTTAGAGATAACTTATATATGACAGACATTTAACTATTTTACTTTTTTTTTCTAAAATTTGATATACACAAATGACAAATATATGTATATATATATGTGTGTGTGTGTGAGAGAGAGAGAGAGAGAGATAATATGTTATACATTCTTATTATTTTAGTTATAATGAAATTATAAACATGAGATGTAGATAGAAAATATAATAAGTATGTTATAATATCTTACGTTTGAGTACATGAATAATAGTTAATCAGTATACAAACCAAGATGGATGCTAAAATATCACATGAAACAAACTTCGGTGATAATATCTTACTTTGTTAATTTCATGTGAAAACTAAAGTTTGATTTTTTGGAATGGGTCAGAGATTTTTTGATGGAGGAAACATTGTAATTAGAGAATTTTGAATAGATTTTTAGAAGGTAAATTTGCATGATTAAAAGTCTATTATTTAATATTTAATAAGAAGAATTTGTTGGAGTTTATCTCCTAAGTTAAAAACAATTATAGGTTAGAGTTTGAGTTAGTTTAAGATTAGCATAGTTGACAAAGCAAGTCAATTTATTTAGTTTAATAAAATAGTCGGCTCGTTATGTTTTGACCAATATCATATTTTGTTTCATCTTCTCTTTCTTGTCTAATCATACCATTTTATTTTTTTTTTTCATTTGAACGGCAAAGAAAAATTTATAAAATATACCGGGTTAGCAAGACATTAATACTCAGAAAAAAAAAACTTACAACATATAACACCAAAACAAGAGAAGACTCTTCCAGATTACAACTTAACTTCTAGACGAGAAGTCCATGAGGACCACTCTAAGGCTCTACCTTTCATTGTAGCCTTGACCCACAAAGAACTTAAAACTTTTACCTCCTCTATAATTCTTGAAGCACTAGTCCTTCTATGATTAAAGACCACATCATTCCTCGACCTCCACATGCACCAACAAGTAATTTGAATAATAGCATTAATCAGTTTTTTCCTCTTATTTTTCATCTCCTGAAATTACATTATATAACCCCATCAAGTCTCTAAAGAAGGCAGGGAATCTTATAGCATTGTGAAACTTTGGACCAAACTAAGTTTGCCACCGAGCAATTTATTAAGAGATGCTCCACCGATTCAATGTTTTCATCACACATTACACAGGACAAGGAACCGACAGAAATGTTCCTACTGGCTAGTGCTTGAAGAGTGGGAATTCTACCCATTTCCGCTCTCCAATTGGAGGTTTTCCATGCTCATAAATATTTAGCAATACTGTTGGTAATTAGTTTAATATAGTTATGACAAGGCATGCTAATGAGTAATTGGTTTAAAAATGGTTGCTAGTAATGTTTTAAAATCATGATAGGCATTTACGACACACAAATGCATGTTATTTTTATTTATGATAGAGAAATTCTTGACACATAATGCTTGTCATAAATATGTGTAAAAAATGTGTGTCATAAACAAATAACGTACAAATACGTGTCATTTTCATTTATGACATGGGTTACTTCACACGTTTTGTATGTCATCTATACTCTTTTATAACATGCATTGAGTGTCATTAATGATATAATTTCTAGTAGGAAGTGTTATCTAGTATTCTACATCACACTTGCCTCTACTAATATGAACTAGTGTTGCAAAAATCGGCGTCTAGCACCGATTAATTGGTAATCGGTCACCCATTGATTCGATTTCAGCTAATCGTTCAAGTAATCAATCAAATGTCAAATCGATCAAAAATGGCCAAAAATTAATGAAAATTGGTCAAACGTAGGCAATTTTTAATCAATTTGGTCAAAATCGGCCAAAAACCGGGGAAATCGGTCATAATTAGTCAAAATTTAAAAAATGTATATATATAATCAAAATCAACCAAAAATCAAAGAGCGACGTGCTACGCCGCGATCAGTCATGTCCATTCACATACCCAACTATAACATACCCAAGTATAACACATACCCAAATATAGCATATACCCTAATGTAAAATCTAAAATGTAATTTGTATCCAAAATCTATATTATAAGATATAACTAAAAATGGTTAGTTGATAATGTAAACTGAAAATGTCCAAGTGGTCTGATTTATTTCAAAATATTGTGGGCCACCATGAGTGATGCAATGACTTTAATCTTTACCACCTAAACTTCACCTACTAAAATATACATACATTATTAAACACCAATAAATAATACTTATTGTTATTTATGGAGGAACATGGATGATAGTTTCAATTAAGTTACAATAAAGCTATTAATTGTCACCTTATAACGCTAGGTTCTTTTTGAGATGAATACAAAATTTATGGTCTTTTGACAAAAAAAAAGAGTTCTTTTAGACAATATGGTCTTGTTCTCAATAGCTACTAGGATCTTGGATTATAATTACTGAATATAGAACTTTAATCGGGTAATTTATTCACAAAATGGTTTGAAAGATTTGAAAGTTTCAAATAAAAAGATTTTAAGGAACTAAAACTTAGTCTAATGATAAATTGTAAGGTATTTTTATTGGTAAATTCGTAAGATATTGTTATTCACATGTGTGTATATATAATGTATATTATGGTTAATAAAAGAAAACATAATATATGAGGTAAACCAAGAAAATGATTCCCAACAATTGACCTTGACTGATCTATGATTCAAATAAGTAATAGCATTTTTGTTAAGAAAAAGGAGAAGGTTTGTGGGTTTACCATTTTTGTAAAAATAAAATGTTGATTAAGTAGGATGTTTAATTGACAAAATTAAAGGAGTGAAAGTGAAACGTCATCCTTTCTCAATTATAAATATTTTCATAAAATTAAGGTTTCTAATCTATGCAATTAAAAAGGATTAATGCCATCACAATTTTATTTACTACATACAAAAATAATAACTATAATTTTTTAACGGCAAACTCACACATAGTTTACATATACTCCTAAATCAACAACACAACTAATTTATGTTAATCTTATACAGACGCTCTTGACCTCAAAGAAAATATCACCACTAACTCTAATGTTTTACCATTATGCTCAACCCCGCACCCAATAAGTGTCATCTAGTACCTAACTAATTACCATTTTCCTTTAATAATATGTTTAATCAAACATATAAGAAAATACGCTTCAAAGATTTATAATTCATCAAATACATTTATTAAACTAATAATCGAATCAAATAAGATAATCCAATAGTACATGAAAATACCAGTAAACCTAAAAGGAATTAAATATAACGCGTTAATGAAGGGCGGCCAAAAAACAGTTATAAAAAAGACCAAAAGTAGCTCCAAAGCAAAGAATAGAACAACGTACAATGATTTGACAGGTTGATTACTCATAAAGCATCAACAAAAATATACACAAAATCAAGAAAAATGAACACTAAATTCTTATATTTTTAATTTATGTGGGTAGATATAAGTATATAACCGTTTATTGTCGTGTTAGTTACATGTCATAAGTTTTATTTCTGAAAAAAATCTCCTATAAAAATATTAGGTAACGATACGTACAACAGACCTAATTGATCCGACACCCCATATACTTCATATATGTAAGAGCTTTGTGCTTTAGGTTTGTCCGGTATTTTATTTACATATCGTAATGAATTCTACAAGTCCCAATATGTAGTTGTTAATCCAATATTTAATTGTTAATCTTCTTAGTTATAATTCACAAACAATGACAATCAATTTAATATTATAAAAAAACTTTGTGTGTAAATTCAATAATTAATACTGAAAGAAGATATAAAATAACAACGAAAATCGTGAAAAGAAAATTTGACATTCATTTTTTTGTTGTGTACAAAAATATTTGATCCAGCCATGTAAACTCGTGGGAAAACATATACGTTATTGTAAGCGAAAAATAGTTTTATTGTATTCTACATCTCTATGAGCCAGATATCTATTAAAATAGATAGGTTTATGATTTTTCTTTTAATATTTTGGTTTGTGTAAACTCTAATATGTATACTAAGATCAACCGTTGAGGTGTGATTCCATAAAATACAAGAAACACATTTAATTATCTTATAATTAAATACATTCCTTTTACAATTAAAGAAAAACACGTAGTGTATTAAATACATTCCTTTTACAATTAAAGAAAAACATGTAGTTTATTAAATACATGTCAACACATATGCTCATAATACACACTTTAACACTTAATCCCACATGACATCCTGTGTTAAAATGACGTACTTCTCAGAAAAATCTACGAGTTGAAAGTTACGATTGTTTAAAAGTAGAGTAAATAGTAAGTATATTCAACAAAAACATTTAACCCTATATTTAATCCTAATGTATTTTTTTATATCAACAATACTAGTTTTTAACACGCCGCGCATTGCGGCGGAGCCGAATACAGCGTGATAAAATATAGGATACAATCGAACCGACTCATTCTAAACTAAATTTACTTCAAAACGTAGAATAATTCAAATTATACCGTCGAATGAAACCACATCATATTTGACAATACTTCAAACGAAATTTACATAAAAACATAGACCAACTAAAAATATACATAAAAATAAGCATGGGTGGCGCCGCCGTATGTGTCGTGATAACCACAGACTACAATTGTCCCTACTTGTTTTCAAACTAAATTTATATAAAAACATAGAGTAACTTGATTTACACCATATTAAAATGTATTATATTTGACCCGACTCGTTTTTAAACAAATTTACGTCGAAACATACTTAAAAATAAGCACAAAACATTTTATATTCGACCCGGCTCATTTCCGAACAGAACTTACTTCAAAACGTAGACGGACTCGCTCTTATTTACACGAAAACCTAAACGATAAAAAAAACTATCTAAATTGATAGTCACTCAACAAAAATCTATAAAAAAGCCTAAACAATCTAAACAACCATATTAGTTTACCCAATGATAATTCGAGTAGTAGTCGCCAAACTTAAAATCGTAAATCAATCATTGAGACAAATTTATGTAGAAACGTAAAGTAACTAAATTTATACCTTCGTATTAACATGTATTGTGGTCACTTTGAAAAAACTCAAAACCTTATTATTAATTCCTTTTATAAATTAATAGTATGTAACAAAAAGATAAACTTGAATATGTTGCCAATCAACTTGTTTTTATATCTCTTTAAATTAAACACCCTTCTTATTTCCATTATAAACTTCAATGAGAAATTTCAGCTGTTAGAAAAAAATTAGACTTGAGAATAAAAACAAAGAGTATTGTGGTCACTTTAAAAAAGCTTAAAACCTTATTATTAATTTCTTTTGTAAATTAATAGTATAATAATGTAATATGATGTTATAATCATCATTTCACATATTCTTAGTAATATAATATATAAATCCACTCATGTTTTGCCTTTTAATGATTAAATAAAAACTTTTAACTTAAATACATTATAAAAGATCAGATTATAATAAACATGGTACGTATCATGTATTATGAGTGTTTCACAATAAAATTCACAGGATGGAGTCGAGTCTAATGGTAAAATCATAAGTTTTTTTTTATTTTAGGGGTTCGAGGCCGTATATAACAAGTTAGTATAAATTAATTAAGGTTTAGAAGCAGACGAGATCAATGTGTAAACTATCGTTTTAAAATAAAAGAAAAATAAAATTGACAACCAAATTTGTAAGTTGTAAATGTATAGCCTTTGGGCTTACACCGTACGAGGCCCTTAAGCCCAAAAGCCCAAAAGCCCAACCAGTCCAAAATCAAAAACCAATCACCACCGCCGGCGGCACCTCCTCCTCCGTCGGACCGTCGCCGCCGTACACCGTCGTGGAAACACCCACCTCCGCCTCTAAAACTAATAATGCAGATGCGTATATTGCTCGCTAATCGTGAGTTTGATAATGAGTACGGACACCACACCACGGTGGAGGTGTTCGTCGTTAATATCAACCATAATTCCACCGCCACGACGAAACGAATGTTATCTGTTGGTTTATTATCACAGGGATGAAGATTTAGTTTGAAGAAACATCATGGATCCTACAGTAATTACGTGACAACGGTTATTGGTAAGTTTTGTTTCGTCCCTAAACCCTAACGAATAGATTTCATAACTTATCTAGGGATTTTGCTTTTGGACTTTCGTTAATCTACTGCACTACAGTTAATTCATCCAATTACTGGTTCCAGATGTTGAATTCTTAAGGTTTTGTTCATCTACAATTCAACTTAACAGATGTACAAACAATCAAACGCCAATTGTTAGTGGTATCGTAGGCTACGACGGCAATCGCATATATATACAAATGATACACAATGTAGCGCAACAATTTAGCATCAAATCGCAACCTGAGGAAACAGTATCTGCTTAAAAGCCGGCAACGATGAGATTATTGACCAATTTCAGCCGGCGAGACATATTTTGTAGCTTCTAATTGACTTTTAGTTCAATGAGTGTTTAATCTTTCGCCATTGGGCGTTCACAGCTTTTGGTTGTTAATGACATCTCATCTTTGTAAATTCAGACAGCTGTTTTTGCATCATATAACTTCATCAAATCAACAATCTTACCTCTTATACACTCTCCTTTGTACAATGCCAGTTTCCCCCAATCAAAACTGCATAGATTGTACTCAAATTTCAGGTTGAGTTCTAATATAATGGGTTGGATTCGATCTCTTATTGTGGTTTCTTTTGTTCTTGTTCTTCTTTCTCCGATAGGAAAGACAGAGACTGATGATGTTATTGAAGCGTTGGTCGATTTTATGGATAAACTTGAGCCTGGAAGCATGCGAAACACTCTGAATTGGGGGTGGAATACTACGTCTGATCCTTGCCTGAGTAATTGGCATGGGGTTACTTGTGACAAAAGCAACCAAACCGTGAAGCACGTCGTTCTAGAGCAGCTCAATTTAACAGGAACTGTTGATTTTGAATCCCTTTGTGAAGAAACTTCTCTTATTTTACTGAGCTTGAAATTCAACAATCTTACAGGAAGCTTAGGACAAGAAATATCAAACTGCAGAAGACTTAAGCTCTTGTACCTAAATGGGAATCAGTTTTCAGGCAATCTTCCTGATTCTTTGGCTGATATGACCAATTTGGTTAGAATCGATATATCCAGCAATGAGCTCAGTGGTAACTTGCCAGATATGTCAAGAAACACGGGCTTGTTAAGCTTTTTGGCCCAGAACAATCGTTTCACTGGACAGCTACCAAGCTTCAATTACCGGTTACTTGAAGAGTTTGATGTCTCAAATAATGATTTGACTGGGCAAATTCCTGATGATGCTGGTCGTTTTGGCGCCAAAAGCTTCATGGGCAACCCTCAATTATGTGGGAAAGTGTTGCCGAATGCATGCCCACTGGAAAAGAAAAATAAAAAGAAAGACTCGAATGATTTGCTTATTTATTCCGGTTATGCAATACTTACTTTGATCGTTCTAATTTTGGTTGGTCTTTTATTCCTCAAGAAAAAAGAGAATCTTGAAGATTATGAGATCAGTTCCAATACCTCTGTGAAGAAAGGAGTTAACAATACAAAAGATAGTGGTACTTCGAGCTATACAAAGACCAGTCATCCCAGGTCAGAGTTCTCAATAACTTCAGCCGAAAATGGTGGAGTTTCGGCTTCACTAGTTGTTCTTTCGAGCCCGGTGGAAGAGGTTAACGGGCTGAGATTTGAAGACCTGCTCAGAGCTCCAGCTGAATTGATTGGAAGGGGGAAACACGGAAGTCTTTATAAAGTCCTTCCAAATGGTGGGATTACACTGGTTGTTAAAAGGATTAAAGATTGGGAGATTTCAAGAGTTGATTTCAAGAAAAGAATGCAAAGAATAGATCAAGTGAAACACCCTAAAGTGTTACCAATAGTAGCTTATTATTGTTCTAAACAAGAAAAGCTTCTTGTTTATGAGTTCCAGCAGAATGGGAGTCTCTTTAAGCTTCTCCAGGGTAAGTTTATTATTATTATTATTATTTTTATATTTTTATATTTTTATTTCTTGTTTATCTATACAATAATTTGAAGAAAAAAATGATAATAATTATTAAAAGGGGACAGTTTTGGCCCCAAGAGACAAAAATAGGTCAATTTGGGCCTTATTTCTGTTAATCTTTTAGGCTTATTTTGGGTCTAAATGTGTCCAAATGGGCTAAACCTGACCGGTAAAGTTGTGTTGGTATTGGCCCATGAACACCATTTCTCTTCCGTCTTTAACTTGTTTGAATAAAAAAAGAATTCAATATGATTGCAAAAAATATGCTATTATGATACTAAACTATCAGTTTGTATATAACAGTTTAGTATGGGTTGCAAACAATCCAGTCTTGGCCATAAAGCCACTGGTAACTAGTTTATACTTATATGCTACAGTGTATTATTTGATTATTTCTTGTATATAAAGTATAAATTTAAAATTTCATATAATAGTTGGTTATTATGAAACTCCAAATTCCAAAAGATAACAGAAAATCAATAGGTCAACTCAACTCGGGCTGTGCTGATTGGCCTCTTTTACATTTTTAGTTTAAATGACATGTTTTGGCCCATTACCCAAGCTCATATCTGACACTAATACTTACTATTAGTTACCCTTCTTTTGATAATTTACAGGATCACAAAATGGACAAATTTTCGACTGGGGAAGCAGACTAAACATCGCATGTAACACCGCGGAAGCACTAGCGTTCATGCACACAGAACTTAAAGATGATGGAATAGCTCATGGCAACTTCAAATCATCAAACATTCTGTTTACAAAGGACATGGATTCTTGCTTGAGTGAATACGGTTTAATGGAGGTAGACAATGGTTCGCAGAGTGGCAACGCCTTCAATGCCGATGTGTATGGATTTGGTGTGGTTCTACTTGAGTTGTTGACAGGGAAGCCGGTTCAGTCCAATGGGTTCAATCTGGCTAAGTGGGTTAACTCAGTGGTCAAGGAAGAATGGACCGGTGAAGTGTTTGATAAGGCTTTGGTGGCTGAAGGTGCGAGTGAAGAGCGGATGGTGAGTTTGTTGCAGATAGCTTTGAAGTGCATTAATGATTCACCTGATATGAGACCTGGTATGGATCAAGTGGCTAAAATGATAGCTTCTTTGAAGGAACAAGAGGACAGATCAATGGTTTCTTCTGATCCATGATTATGAAGTTAATTTATATTTGTAACAATGGCTCATTGGTTTTTTATTATGATTACATTTGTTTGGTGATAAGAGCATGAATGATGCTCATTGGTTTCTTGAATATTTGACACAATAATTTACGTTATTCTTATTGGTTGTTTTATGCAATTTACCAGTAAAGGCCCTGAAGACTTGGATGTTTTAATTTGTTTGCTATTTGTATTCTATTACTAGGAAAGACCACTTGTCAAGTAAAAGGTTAAAATTAATTGAATAATAATATTTTTAAATTACCTGGTTCATTGGTTGTTTGAAGATTGGGTCCTACTTTTGTATATAATGGATTTATTCTCAGTTTTTTGTTGAAATATTTTTTTTTTCATTTACATCTAATTTCACTTACCTTACAAGTGCAATGATTTAAAATCACACTACTTTTATGATAAGCAAACACCTTACAATAAACCACTAGGTCATGAATGGATTTAGTTTAAATTGTTTACACGTCTGATCTATAACCCAAAAAAAAAAACAAGTGTCAGGTCAATGTCGTCAACAAAAGAAAAACTATCACATTTGGTTACTTCATGAACCATCCGCAAAAATCAAATCAAAATCCCATATTCAAATCCAAATCTATTTTGGATATTTCAAAACAAGGTTTCATTAAACATCATCATACAATCCTCAAACACATAAAAACCACAAACAGCTAAACTCACATCAAGAACAAGGTTTGATTCGAAGGGGGTGAGCGGGCGTTTGAATATGATTTCAGGAAGTCCGGTGCGAGGGAGTTAGGAGAGGGGGGGGGGGGGGTGTTTTTAGTTATTTTTAATATAAAGTGTAAAGTAAAAATCATTCATCATCTAATCATGCTTTTAGCTTCTTTTAGTGTTACAGACAAAATATGTTAGTGTCATAAATAAGTAGAGACCAAATACTCTACCCTGATCTTTCATATGTATGATTGTGATGCTTGTTCAAGATGTCTATATCCCGTTGTAGTACATTAAAGCATGTGGTGGCTTGATTATATTGATTGTAACGATCTTTAAAAGGTGTTTTGGATCATTAGAATTCTCTAGAACTAAAGTAAGATGATAACATTGAAAAAACTTGAATCATTAGCTTTCATGGTGGTCCATGTTGCATATTACACGACTAACAACAACTTAAGGTAGCCCCAGTGGTTCCCGCCTCAGTATGGCCATGTTTTCTCCTGCGTCGACATACACAACTCGTCATCTTTTTTTGATACTTAAGGGGAAGGGGCAGCATTCCCTTTATGTATCATCATGGTACCAACCCTACCCCACCGCTTAACCTGAGAGTTAGATGTGCTAAACGGGTCTTTTTCACCAGTTGACAGGTCTAGCTCACACAAACTCGAAAATCTATAGCTAACCAAACATGGCCCAAACATGAAAATCATGTCCTATACGTGCTACCTAATACGACAAAGATATTCACATGCTCGCACAGACACGACTCGTTTAACCCGATTATTATTATAAAATTTTCAAGTCAATCTCTTTTTTGACTTTAAAATTTTGGCATAAAAATACCTAACGGTAACATAAAATACCTAACGGGCCTTGTTTTAACTTGTTCAACCCGCGAACCCGACAAGGTGATCCGTACACACTCCGTCCGCTAAACGTGTTTGCGGCTTCGATCAAAACTAACTAAACCCAAACCCGTGAATAATCGTATCCTAGAGAACGATTTCATCATCACACAGGCTTCAGATACAACAAAAAGTTATAATCTATAAAACAATAGTAATATGTATTCAACAAATTGATGCAATTGAGAACATTATTCCACTTTAAAATCCAATATAAATCAAAGAATACATAAAAACAATATCTGATCATAACTTGTGGTAACAATATATCTAAACCCTAGAAATAAAACTCACACAAAATTCGTACCAAATTCATTCGTACGAACATCCACCGGCGTTTTTCCGGCGACCGGCGCCGTCGCCGGCGGCAGAACGTATCGCGACGAGAAGTTACGGATCATATACTCATTCTCCGACTCCGGATCTCCGTTTTGCAAGGGCCCTTGGTCGAAATTGAGAGCGTAACTAAGAGGATCGTATTGAAACTTAGAGGTTTGTTTACCTAAGCTTTTTGTGCGATTGAACCGCCGTATGAACGTCTTCCACCGCGGTCCGGCGACGATCTCCGACCACTCACGGAGTTTCTTCAGGGCGGCGATTCCTCGGGACCAGAGGCTTCCGGTGGCCTGCTGCTGCTGCTGCTCATCGTCGTCGTATTCAGATGAGGGGACTTTGCGCCACCGGTAGGGTATGCAGAAGCAACAGTTTCGATGGGGGAAGAGTGGTTCTGACGACGGTGAGTGGTGGTTGGAGTCGGTGGCGTTAGGGGTGAATTGTGGCACCATTGATGCACTGGTGTTGGAGGTTTTTGTGAAGGTGTTTACTGTAGTATGTACAGATGATAATGGAGATTGGGGATTGGAGATTGGAGACGAAGGGTTTGATGTTATGAGGGTTTTTGAGAGTAAGATGGTGAATAAATATGATGATAATGGATAATTATGTATATCCCCAATTTAAATTTTCAAAAGAATATATCCCCATTGATATAAAATTTTACATAATGACATATTCGCCCATTTAAAAAATAGAGAATCAATCAAAATAAACCGGCGTTTTTCGTTCCATCAACGATTTTTCAACCTAGGGATTCTTCAATCCGATGTGATTCTCTCTCTTCTTTTACGTCAATGACGCTCATGGTGGTTCTACAAGTCCATGGTTTTCACTCGGGGGTTATTCTAGCTCGACGACATGTTGAGCAAAGAGGTTGCTATTGAACGGAGGTCTCATTCTTGGTTGCGATTATTCCCGTGGCCATGCATCTACCGACTATTAATTTATTTAAAATTTAGATTGTTGTATATATTTGAAGCCTCGATTTAACAATTAGATGAATTAATTGTTGGGTAGCATTCTGTGCACAAACTCACTTTTTTTAGGAACATCGAACTTGGATCGGTTAATTATCACTAAATGTAAAACGAACTTTAAAAACACATATACAGCAAAAATAAATACAAAACGTAAAACAATCATAAAAGCAAGAAAATAGTAAAGAAAAGAAATAGATAAGAAATGAGTAAATAAGTAACTTTAAAGAAAAAATGCATAAAGGGCAAAAGTGTCATTTTATAAAGTATAGTTACTAAATTTAATTGAAATAGGTAAATATGAAATTTTTATGATTTTAGAAGGGATATATGTAATTTTGTTCTTGGATTGGATATATATGTAATTAATAAAGTTTATGGGGGATATATGTAATTGACCCATTTTTGAAGTAAGGCAAAACATATTAAAACTAAAACTATTTTTTAATGGTAAATATACGATTCTGGTTCAAATAATATTTGTTATTTTAATCGGCTCAACCTATTTATTTATCAGCCGGGATCACACCCCTAATCCTCTCAGAAGAAAACACACCATGAAAAAACTCTTTGAGTTAACTTTACTTAAAAGGAGACTTAAATCCAAAAGCTTATCGGTTTATTATATTTACACGTTACATGTTTTGAATTATTCACCTTAACCACTTATGATAAACATCATTGGTAAAGTAAAACCAATTAATTATGTTATAGCAAAATAAGACAACTGTTACTGAGAAAAGAGAGCTTATTAAATAAACAATTAGCGTCTATGATAATTAGATCTTATTTAATTTGTTAAGATATTATTGTTATTAGAAAAGTCTAAAGGGCAATATTCCGAGACTTTGGAATAGTTTGTCTCAATTGCAACAACTACGTTTCATTATTTTGAAAGGCTAACGGCTTATCATATTTCTTAATGATATAAATGTGTGTATTGAGAGAACAATAATCGTTGTAATTTTATATACATAAGACAATATATAAGTATTTACGCACACTTTGTTTATTTTTAACTATTATTATATCTATCTAAAACACTATGTTAAAGTCAAGCGATAGTTATCTATTTAAAGTTAATAGTATATTAGATGTTATTCCATGTATAAATTATAAAAAAATAAGTTGGTTATAAATAAGACATATCCTTAACGAATAGTAACCATAAATGATTTGTTATGCTATGATAAGGCGATTAGCAAAGAGTCCTAATATTCAGACACACACGCTTATAATTAACGCCTCTTATACATCTCGTATAACCCGATACGATGCGTATAGAGTCGGTGACATTAATAACAAGGAAAATTAGGGGAGGGGGTTGTTAGAGGGCTACACACCCCTATACGACCTATATAGGCTCATACGGCACGCTTAGAAAATTCAACACTAAATACGAGCAAAAAATCAAGAGGTTGTTAGAAGATTATATGACGCGTATAAGATTACACGACCTGTATAAAATTCTGGAGGTATAGATTTAAAATGGAGAGTGTCTAGATAGAGGTCTCATAGCATATAATAATAACATAAGGCATTTATTTTTTCGAAAAAACATATGATAACTTATTGTTTTGTATTTAAACATTTTGGAGTGTAACTTTTACTTTTCTTTAGCTTATACCTTAAAACTTTTTAACTTGAATTATTATTCCCTAATATATTTATTTAAAACGTCTAAAAGTAATAGCAATAACGAGTCAAAATTAACGTTATAAAGTAAAATTAAAAATCAACTTGATTCATATAAAATGTTTATATAAAACTTAAAATATAATAAATCAGTTATGGAAACATATTTTGGAATAAGGTGGGGTCATACAGCTAAGAACTTTCATTGACTTGGGCCACTGGACCTAACAATAAAATGATTGGATGGCTTATAACGGTTGTTTCAAGTTTCGGCCCTACACATCTTTTGCCAGCAATAATATCATTTAACAATTTCTTATTACAATATTGTATCAAAACTAATTTTGGAATACATAATGTAATGTGACAATTATATGATTAACAACTTTGTGTTCTAAAGACTTGTCGATATCTAGGCTTATATTTGTAGTTATTGAAAGGGTAATTCAATAACCCCAATTAATTATTGTAAGAGTAAGTGTTGTCGGACCCGCGAACCAGGGCACGAGCCACCAGGCCGGCCACCCCGGTCCCGCACACCTCAACCAACGGGCGCGATCGCGAGGGCGTGAGGGAGGTCGCGGTTGGGAAATAGCCGTTGGGATCTAGGGATTCGGGAAATAGCCGTTAGGCTCATTTTAAAAAAAATCTAATAATTGCATTTCACCCTATAAATACTTTCCTATTTTTTTAAAAAAATCACAACATTTATATCTACTCTCACTTCTTCAACTCTAAACTTTTAAAAAGCTGATGAACGGGAGTATTAGTGTCGTACACTAACATAAAAATAAATCAACCAAATACATGTCGTAAACCAACAAACAAAAGTGAAATGGGTACGAGTATGTCATGCAAAACCATCCACTACACACGTAACTCAATTTCTATGATCGTTTCGCATGCCTCTCAGTGAATCAAAATCCCTCATTTAAATCTAAGAGATATTGTAATCTTGGTTTGATGCTACGTTTGGTGTCATGTTGTTGATGTCGTAATTACATGTTTGTGACCATCCCCACAATATTGGAGAAAACATGCTCAACTAGAGGTGGGCATAAAAACTGGGTTCGGACCTGACCTGGTGTACCCGACCAGGACCCGGGTACGGGTAGTACCCGATGGGAGTCATACCCGGGTTGGACCCGTATAAACCTGTAGGGTTGGAACGGGTTAAACCCGAATTTAACTGAATTTAGTTTTTTAGTGAACCTGGACCGACTCGAACCGAACCTAACCTGGTTTAAACCCGAATTTAACCCGGTAATGGACTCGATATTGAATCTGGTATTGGACATAAAACAAGAAAAGAAAAGAAGAAGAAAAAAAAGCTGAACCCGGTATTGGAACCGGTTCCACACCCGACCCGGACTGACCCTACCCTACCCGGGTATGGCGGGTAGGGTTTTCAAGTAAGTGAACCCGACCCGGGTTCACCAATGCCCGGGTACAAAAAAACTCGATTGGGCCCAACCCGGTTTGAACCCGGTTTCGGGTATGGCCCAAAACCCGGTTTGCGCATCTCAGTGCTCAACTAGTTGAATACTTGAGACATGGAGTCCGAGGAATGTCCCGGGAATTGACCCAAAGGGTATGTACTACTCTTATGAATGATACAATATACAACTCTTCATCAATACATACGTACGTGTAGGTTTGGGCCCAAGTATGACTTATGATCTTTGAATCATCAAAGCCCAGCATGACTCTTGAATTTGATCCACCATGACTCTTGACTTAGATCCACATGTGTAGTCATGACTCACAAAAGATCAATTTAATAAGTGTATAGTAATTTGCTTGGATGAGTAATGAGTTACACTTCATGAGTTTTATATATATTGGTGTGTGAAACCGTGTTTTGTTTATGGGGTGTTAAAACTTATTATATTTGATTCCGATTACTTGTTTGTCAATATTCAATCTGTCAGTATGGATAAATATTATATCAAGAACTCAGTTACGGAAAAAAATAATGTTGAAACGTTGATAGAATTTAACACATTATAACATCAAATTCGGGTTTAACAAACTCTTATACAGTGAAAGTTATAAGAGAAAAAAAAACACAACCTTAAATCAACTTTGAGTGTCTGTACATTTTTACTTTGATAACTTTTATATTATCACGCACAATTTAATTTTAAATTAAATTTATATCGAAACGTATATTAGAATAAAAAAGTTGTAAAGATGTATTCATTTTAAAAGTTGGAAGTATAGAAACAAAATATGTGTAAAAACATTTCTAAAGATTAAAAATATTATAAATACAAAAATAAATGTTTTTAACATTGATTACCGTTTAATATATTAATCTTTTAGTCATTGTGGTATTAAATAATATTATTACTTTCACATCCGTTGTGTCCATATATGATATTTTTAATTATAAATGGGGACAAATTTACTACATACATACAATACTTGTATCATATGAATAAAAAATCGTCCTAAACGCCTTAAAGTTAATATTAAATTACAATTTTCGCTACCTTTAATGCTTTTATATAGTAGAGTGTTTGTGTATACAGATTGTTATATATAACTAGCTTTTTTACCGTTCGCGTGTTGCCGCGACACCGTACGTTGCGTGATAATGTATAAACTACAATCGACCCGGTTCGTTTTCGAACTACATTTACGCCAATATGTAGAGTGACTCGAATTTATATCGTTGAATGAAAACGTATTATATTTGACCCGACTTGTTTCCAAACAAAACATATGTTGAAACATGTATATTTGACTCGTGTCCGAATTAAGTTTACGTCGAAACGTAGAGTAAACAAAAATATATTAAATTTGATCCGACGCGTTCCCAAATAAAACTTACGTCGAAAAGTTTAAATTTGACCAACTAATATCTGAACAAAATTTACGTCAAAACGTAGGCGTTTGTCGAAAAATAGTTAAGCCGAGTCACATCTGATTAGGTCCTAACGACGATGGACTCGGATTTATATTTTACATGGGTAAATCCGAAACTTTAAAAACCTAAGGGGGTCAAAGTGACATTTTTCAAAGTTTTACATAAAGTTTAGGGGTAAAAAGTGTCAAATAAAGAAAGTTGAGGGGATTTTTTGGCCAGTGGCATTTGCCACCGACCTTTGCAAATGAGCAATGTTGTTACGACCGGATCATACCGGCCGGTCCGACCAATTCGACCGGGGATCGATTAGGTGACCGGTCCGGTTCGCTATGATTCGGTTTTGTCTGGTCGAACCGGCCGGTTTCGTCCTAAACCGGTGGTCGGACCGGAAAACCGGACCGGTTCGAACCGGATTTTGTTTTTTTTTTCATTTTGGTTGTCGTTTTCATCCAAAAACATGAATTTCGTAGTAAAAAATTGTATTGGCAACACGTAAACATAAATTAGTATTTCGTTTTTATATAAAAAGTTACGTAAGTACTCTTTTAACAATTAATATTTAACATTTTAATCGCTAATATTTATTTATTTCTCTCTCTTAATTAATAATTACTATAATTACAAGTAATATTATTTAATTTCTTTATCTAGAAGTATTTTTTATAATTTTAAAAAAAGCTTTTTTTATTTATATTATATATAAAAAATATTATTAAATTAAGAATTTTTTCTGCAACATAACTTTTATTTAAAATATAATTTATATTAAAATTGATGCTTTTAAAAAGTATAAATTATAAATAAAAAATAATTAAAACTGGAAGTTATAATAACGATTTATTTTAAACGGTTTGTTTTGGAACAATATGTTTTAAAAAGTTGATACAATTTTTTTATTGTTTATATTCTTTACTCATAAGTAATTTCAATCATATCTTATCATACACTATCATTTTATAAGTAATAAAATTAATATTATTTAATATTTTATTTATTCAACTAGTGTAATACATGAATTACTAAAGCTAGTATGCGCATATATATGTCCCTGTATATTATTTTTGTTTCCTTGTTTGTGTATGCTAATGAACTTGTTAACTGGTAACAGAATAAAAGATATAAGCATAATAAACAAAAAAATTAGAGTTCAAAGTTCACCATCTATTTATTTTAGTAAGCTAAAATTCAAAAAAATCAAGGTTATTGATCGTATCTTCATGACAGGGTTTGGCCTGTAATAAAAACAAAAAAACACGAACACCAACATGTTCATGTTCGTCCATTTAATTATAACCGCACACGAACACATAATCGAACACGATTTTTTGTTCATGTTTTGTTCATTAATAAAAATAAAAATGTTCGTGTTCGTTCGTTAAAAAGCTAAATGAAAACTTCAAGCACATAAACAAATACAAATTAACAATAATAACCAAATATAACTGAACAAACATACACAAAAAAAAAACTTAGGTGTATTAATGTAAATTGAAATATCACTGAACTTTTAGGTTGCTAGTTTAACATAATACACTCATGTTTCATATACTAACACATAATACTCTTTATATATATATATATATATATATATATATATATATATATATATATATATATATATATATATATATATATATATATATATATATACTAGCCTAACCACCCGTGTATTACACGGGTTAAAAAACTTAAACTTAAAACAGAGTAAATTACACATACGGTCCCTACGTTATGTTAAATTTTTGAACTTGGTCCTTAAAATTTAACATTTTTTAATATGATTCCTATTTTTTTTTATTTTTCGTCTATGGTCTCAAGTTCTATTAGTCAACAATTAATAATTTTAAAAATTATAAAAATGATATTTTTCTCGTATCGACTATCCATTTAATTTACCTTTTAAACTATAGTATTATTTTTATTAAGGAAAGCTTTATATTCTTGTTATTTAAAGTTTTTATTATTGAATATTTTTATTATTTCAATATTAATATGTTTATTATATAATAAAATACGTTTTAAATACATGAATAAAATTTTATTATAACATAATTTATAAAATGTTTGTTTTTTAACATGCTTAAACTATCCATTTTTTATGTTGTTCTTAAAACCATTCGAAATTTTAAAAGTTTTTATAAAACTCTTTGGTTTTCTAAAGAATTTTTACTTAAACCATTTATTTTCTAAATCATCTTTAAAAAACAATCACTTTTTTTAAACATCTTTTTCAAAAACAATTCATTTCAAACGACATTTTTGGTATTTTTAAACGTTCAATAACAAATAGTTTTAAAAAAATATTTAGAAAATGAATAATTACAAAAATTATATTTAAAGAATCAAATGGTTTTAATAAAGAGGATAGTGCTTTTAAAAATTATTCTTTAAAAAATCAAAAAGTTTTAAGAGAGATATTTAAAAAATCAAAAGTTTTAGAGAAACATTAAAAAACTTGAACATTCTAAAAATAACATTTTAAAAAAAATATTTAAATAAAAAGTAAATTACATTAATGATCTTTATAGGTAAAATAATCATTTTAAAAAAACTTAATATTAGTAACTTAACTAACAAAATAAAGACCGTTGATATAACATCTAGGACTATATTTGAAATTTTAAAAGTTTAAGAAACAAATCTAAAATGACCAAACTACAAGAACCATCAATGTAATTTACTCTTTAAAATAAATAGAAAAATAAATTATCAGTTATTATTAATAAGCCTGTAATATTATGCATGTAAATGTCGATTAAATAAATACGTATACATGTAAATTAAATAAAAGAATCAAATACATAGAAAAACAATATCAATGTTTATAAATATCTATAAATTTTATTGTATATAAATCTTTAACCATTTTCAGTGACTATAAATCATCTATTTAGAATATTCTCATGTATTGTAGTGTTCTGTAATTAAAAATGTGAAAAATTAAGGATATATAGCAAATATGTTTTATAAAATAAATATTACAAGGATAAGATAACAATTCGATTAGTTGAATAATATCTCATCCTCAACCACAATAAACCTAATAAAGTAAGTTTCTACCTTATTATTATACATTGGTTGTCTTCATATACGAAGCACGGTGTGATATGTCAAGATCTTTTAATAAAGTTACTTTTAATACTGATAATGTCTTGTTGTGCAAGTTAATTTGATAGTTTATCAATAATGTATAAACCAGTATACATAAATAAAAATGAATGAAGTGAAAGTTATTATCGCAGTACAAAAAATACGGCATTAAGATTTATCATTTAAAATTTATTTTTTAAATCCAAGTGTACGTAATATCATATTTGAATGCAATACGAAATGAGTCAAAGATAACGATTGTGTGTATTATAGAAAAGTAGGATAAATTTTTTTCATGTAGTATATCTGGCTCTTTGATCATAGAAAAAGTTATTTCGTATATTTTTTAAATATCTTTGATAGTGAAATAACAGTAAACAAAAAATATTTGTTAACAAATAATGGTATTTAGGTTATATTGTTAAAATATAGAAGATTTTCAAAATTTGAAACTATTAACCCAAAATAATCGGATTGATTATTACCATTAGAATTTAAAATTTATGAACTACTTATGCTCCATTTGAATATTCAAATTGTTAGTTTTAAATTTTAAATTTTAACTAATTAAGTTAGTTATTTTTAGATAAAATATTGGATTGAATTAGATATTGAATTTTAATTCTAAGGTTTTTAAATTTCCATTTCTAATATTAAATTATAAAATTTAATTTTGGAAGATGTTTAATTAGAAATTAAATGCTATTTAAGCATTTCCTTTTATAACAATATTGCTAATAAAAGGCCACATGACAATTGTATGATGTGAAGATGCCATGTGGCAGTGTATTGGTTAAAATCTTGTTGCGTGGGCAAACCTTCTTTCATTTATTATATATATATATATATATATATATATATATATATATATATATATATATATACACACACGAACATAAGCGAATGTTCATAAACGTAAACGATCAAACAAAACATGTGTTTGTGTTTGTTCATTTAATTAAACGAACTCAAATTTTTCGTTCATGTTCGTTTATTTTCCTAAATGAACAAATATAAACGAAATTCTCGCCGAACGATTCAGGTTAATTTAATGCCTAGACAGGATAGTTTGATGTTGCTTTCTAAGTTTCGTGTTCTTGATTTTAAGCCTGTTAATACTCATATCGTATATGATAATATCTATGGAATATTGATGTTATTTACAAACCCATTTATGATCATTGTGATTTTGTGTTAGAATGCCTTTCGCTATTTTACATTGTCATTGTCCTATTTATTCTATTTATGATATTGTCGCGATATTTTAAAAAATTCTGGTGAGGACATTTAATTAATTAAATAAATCTATTTATATCTTTTTTGACTTGGATTGATAAAAAGTTTGACAAAAAAATTTATGAATTATTTGATACTGTAATTTTTAGGGAACATCTTAACTTTTTATATAAGCAACAGAATTTTTTACTTCTAAATACCATTTAATTGACTGCGCTTGTAAGGATTCAACACGCACATACAACTTTTGTGAGAGACATTCATCAATACTTCTAGATTATAGATGGAAATTTTTTTTATTTTATATAAAGTAAGAAACATGCATACGTTTATAGATCGGTCTCTCTAAAAGCTGAATACGTAGTTACATAGCAATGACTATTTACGCATATACAATTATCTAACACGTCAAAGTTTTAAGTAATCCTAAAACTAAATATCCTTTGCTGTTAAAACTTGTTTCACGATAATTAAGTTGCCAGTTTAGTTGTAAGTACGTGATTCTATCTTTCATGATATAACTCAACATTTTAAAAAAAACTAAACGTTACGTAAAATCGATATAATTTATTTTAACCTATAACTCCTCCCCAAGTCCCAACCATATGCAGTTCGGCGAGTGGCGACCCATTAATCAACGTATTATGTTATGCAAAATATTAAAATAACTTCAATTTAAAGTTGATGTGATGTCTTTGTATAAAGTACCGAAATGGAAACGAGATATGAGATCTCATTTACTCATTCCGATTTAATATGATCCCAACATAGCAATTACTGTAAATATATACAATTATACGAACCCTGATATGACACACATAGGTCAATACTAATAGCGTATCTTAAGCCAAAAAAAGAGGGCAGCCGCCCAGCCTAATTTTTTTTTTCCAGTGTTATATATACGTGAAAATCCCGACCGCCCCCCATAAAATTTTAAAATTGCCCCCCTTTTAAATTCTTGAAACTAAAGAAAGAGTAAAGTTAATTATCTCAAATACATTGTTTGGAGCGTAACTATAATGGCATCCGGTGATCTTCCAACGGGCCGGCGGACCATATTTTCTCACTAACTGATTTTGTAATCGAATGGATTTTTGAAATTTTACTCTCAAATAGTCATGTAATTAGTAGAAAGAAAAAAAATTATATCAAGATAAATATATTTAATAATAATACAAGTTGAATTTAAATTAGTTTCAAGATTGATCTCAAACATGTTGAACATATCACCAATTTTATGAGTATAATTGTTTCAAACATCACATATCACCACTTTCATAAGTATAATTGCTTCAATACGGTTCTTGATATATATATATATATATATATATATATATATATATATATATATATATATATATATATATATATATATATATATATATATATATATATATATATATATATAGTTTCAAGACTGATCTCAAACATGTTGAACATATCATCAATTTTATGAGTATAAATGTCTCAAACATCACATATCACCACTTTCATAAGTATAATTGTTTCAATATGGTTCTTGATATATATACATATACGCGAATTCACGAGTTTTGGAACCATTTTAACGATTTTTACGTCAATGAACCAACCCGACTTGATCTGACTCGAACCAGACTGAAAATACATACATACATATATATATATATATATATATATATATATATATATATATATATATATATATATATATATATATATACATATATATATATATAACCAAAATGACCCTTAAATTTTCCGCCCCCATGAAAAAAAATTCTGGATCCGTCACTGGTCAATACGACGCGTATAACAAATTTAACACTAACTACAAGAAAAATTTTAAGAAACTATAAAAGGGGCTATATGTTACTTCTAGAACTATACAACGTATATGATTATAAGACCATATAAAGATTTAGAGGTGTTAGATTTATAATTAAGGGGCAATTGCATATATACCCTTATAAACTTTGTTTATTGCATATTTACCCAAATCAAAATCAAAATTGCATATATCCCCTTCCTTAATCTATTTTATTGCATATTTACCCAACTTAAAATTAAAATTGTATATGAACCCTTCTTTAATAAAAGTAATATTAGATTAACTTATGCTGGCATTTTATTAATAATAAATTATAAGATTACTATTTTACTCATGACTATTTGTGATTGTTTTTGTCATAATTTATTAGTTCCGTAACAAATTAAAAATTTGATATTTGTATTGCATTTTATTATTGTTACTCTAAAAACTTGACAAAAGAATAGACTCAACACAAACGAATAAAATTATTAGAAAAACCACAAAAAGGAAAATATTGTAAGCAATAACTAAAACACGTTAGCAAAAGATGATTTAAAAACAGAAAAAACTTAAAAATGTAAAAAAGAAAAAAAAGCAAGTAAAAATGGGTGAATATGAATTAAAAAAATTAACATTTTTTATGCATACAAAGGTAACATTGTCGATCTATAACTTATTTTTAATTAAAATAAACCAAAACAAGTAAATTTAAAACTTTTTCTTTAAGAAGGGGGATATATGCAATTTTGGTTGTGATTTGGGTAAATATGCAATTAAAAAGGTTAAAGGAGGGGATATATGCAATTTTGGTTGTGATTTGGGTAAATATGCGATTAAAAAGATTAAAGAAGGGGATATATGCAATTTTAATTTTTAATTGGGTAAATATGCAATTAAGTTATTTTACAAGGGTAAATATGCAATTGTCCCTATAATTAAAAGCGTCATAATAACCAGGGCGCCACACTCATTAATATAGGTGGTTGAAATAATGATGGAAATCATGGAATGATATTTCTAGAAAATAATTCATATTGTGACTGTGCTGCACAAAAGTCAAAACTTCTTTTCACAATTATATTTTCCTTTTCCTGTTAATTATAACGAGTTTAAACATCAATTATATATGGTAGAATGGGTAAATGAAAAGTTAAAAAGATCTAAAATATTAAACTTTTATGACAAAGTTTTGTGACAAACTAAAAAACTCTCTAAACTCAAACATAATTGTAACAAAAGACATCGTCATTTACTTGTTTGTTATATATAAATCGTAAAATGTTTCGATATTCGATACGTAGTTATATTTATAATTGATAAACCAATCAAAACCAGCATTAAGCCCCCGTGTTGCGGCGGGCCGTAAAACCGTGCCAAGTAGTACCAATGACACACTACCGTCAGACCACCAACATCGAAAAAACTCGTATCGAAAAATAAATAAAAGACGAAAAAATAAACTGAATGAAAAGTAGACGTAAAAACGTAGAACCACGCAGGCGAAAAGTAAAACATATAAAACAATAAGTAAGTCGACCTAGGACCAACGCATTATGACGGAGCCGTTAAACAGGAAAATAATAAGCATACAAATGTCGAACCACACACATACGTTACGGCGTGTTAACTCGCAACATTTAGACTGAAACGCAAAATGCAAAATTTGTAAATATGAAAAGTATAGGCGACCAAATTAGAAAGTTAAATTTATTGGGGCTAAATTGTCAAAAATGTAAAAGTATAGGGTTATAACGGAAAAGTTAAATATTTAAAAAAAGGAAAAAAATGGATACAACCTTCTCAAGCATGTTGTACAACCCATGATGCACACAAAAATTGATAATTAGTATATATATAATTTCTACGTTTTAAGATCTCTTTAAAGCATCAATGATGTTTTTATACAAAAGTGTTGATAAACCGGTGATGATTGATATAAAAGTTGGTAAAAGATTCTTGTATATTTATTATTTATTTTCAAGTGCAAATGTACGATACTGCTTCGAATTATATATGTTATCTTAATCAGTCCCACCTATCTGTTTACCACCCGAGATCACACCCGCAACCCTCTCAAGAGTAAACCCACAACTGAAAAAACCTCATAACTCAACCCTGAGCATTTTTGTTCCGAGTGAGACTTGAACTCAATAAACTCGTTACATTTACATGTTTTGGGACTAAAGATTTTTTTATATTTTGTACAACTTTTATGCATAAATAGCAAACATATGATGTTGTTTAAGATTATATTAACATACTAGTTTAGCTACTCATGTGTTACACAGATTGAAATAATAAATATGAAATTATGAATAAAGATTGTGAGTTAGTAAAACACACATAGATTTGAGAATATTGATCCCTGATATACATTGAAGCGAAAATGTTGTTTTATAGTGAGTAATTGCTAATTGAATTGTGTTTGACTTCGTAAATCTTGATATTTAAAAAATGTTTTGCTTACAAAATATGATGTTCAAAGTATTTTAATTTTAATAATAATTAGCTAGAAAATTAATTTATTTTCACAAAATCAACTCTTATTAAAATATTTTTTATGAAACATTTTTTTTTGAAAAAATTTAATTTGATTAACAAAATAGTATGTAAACATTAGTTAAGAAACTATATTTATATGCTAATTTATAACTTGCATTCTAGTCTGGACGTGTGTCCACATCCTAGGTGGATTGTGAAGCTTAGGTGGACAATCTAAAAAAATTGACACGTCACTTTTAAAGATTTTGATTTATTAGTATAGATGATGTCGTTTAAGATTATATTAGTGGGTGCGTGAGTTTATGGTTAAAGAAAATTATTATAACAAAATACTTTTAAAATTATATATAACTCATTAGTTGTATGATCTAAAATAGAAGACACAAAAATGTTTACATTGCAACAAAGTCGAGAGCAGAACCATTATATATATCCCATTTAGAAGTATCGGTTTGATTAGTGAACAACTTTAGTTTTTATTTTTTGGATTTTACCAACTTTTAAATACGTTTTTTCTTGTACAATAAATAGATGGATGGTTGCCGCAACAGTTTGTTTGTTCCATTTTAACCCCGAGGATTTGGGTTCGAATCCCACTACGACATATTTTCTTTGTATGCTCATTGCTTTTTTTTTCCTTTGCTTACTAAACTATTCTTTTAAACTTATCTTAGTGCCTTTTTATTTAAATTACTTTTATTGTAAATATTATGTCACTAAAAGTTAAAGACAATACTGTTTTATATCTATGTATCAATCTCTAAAAACAAAACTTCCTTCTAGCACGATATTGTCACCGAGGCAACGCGTGTAACGAAATTCGCAAACACTTCGCATCGCGCTATTAACTATGTCAGTATCATCGTACGGGTTAGGCCGAGATGTGCAATCACGTGTAACGAAGTTCGTAAACACGCAATCACGCCGTAAGGGGTGGCACGTTATTGCCACCGTAACAAAGTTCACAAACGTGTTATTGATCACTTGAATGTCATCGTATGGCCTCGCCGCGAAGCGAGTATAACTTTGCTTGTTCTAATAGTTATGAAGATGACTATTATTCATTATTCGACTCACCAGTTCATCCATTTTGTCACGTGAAAATATAAGAGAATTCAGTTTTATAGGAGGATTATATATATGCTCAATATTGTTTTTTTCCTTAACACTATTAAAACATATTGGTGAAATAATACTGTTATTTACTTTTAATTTTAAAACATAATGATAAAATAGCTACAATTTAAGCAAAGCAATGATAAAAAATATTGACAAAAATAACATTAAATTATTTAAAACGTAAAACACAATGATAAATACATATAAAAAATGATAAAAAGAATTTGATTCAATAACTATATTTAAATTTCACATACTCAAATTTAGTTGCGGCGATGTTGCCACACTACACCACACACACAAACAACAAACACAAACGTAGAATGAGAATATGTCGTGGAAACAGAAATTTGCGATATGAAGGTGGTGGAGACGGTGGTGCCGGGCGACGGCAAAGCTCACCATAGCGTCACGGCGCGTGAGCCCCCTCCACCCTTAAAAGTTCCCATTCATAACTGGTAGCTGAAAATGGGTCTGGTCGGTAACATTGTAACAATGAATGGGTCAACATCACGTGGGTTAAAAGGGACCAATTGGAGCCCCATGATGGAGGTTGAACCCATGCTATTATTTAAAGCAATCCACGAAGGGCACCACTTTTAACTATTTTCATTTTTTGGTTACATGTTCACAGGATTAAAAAAGCAGTTACTATTTCATGCTCTAACGGTTGATAGTATTTTAATTTCTAGGCTAGAGGAACAATCTCATACGTAACATCAGTGGCGGAGCTTGAACTATTTCGTACGGGGGCGGGGGCGAAATTAATTTTTTTAGGGGGGGCGAACTCGATATTTATGTAGAAATTTACAGTACTGGGCAAAAAATTTACACTTTCGGGCTAAAATTTAACCCTATGATGCTCCGCCCCTGCGTAAGGTACTTAGTTTATAATAAAGAGGAGATGAATTTTATGATCAAATTTCTTTACTATGTTCTTTCTTTTTTTGAGAGTAATCAGTTTTTTCATTGTTAATCCAGAGTAACAACTTAGGTGGTGTTTTTCGGGACGTATATTTGAGTTTAGATGGTGAAAATCATGTATCATAAGCTTGGTTTAGGATACTCCTATGGTTAGATTGGGTGGTGTTTTTTATCCCGTTCGACCCGTTGTTTACCCCTTTCAAGATATCTATCCGCTACTCTCGTTGGTGTCTATCAGATATTGTACTCGTTCTAAAAATATAATAAATAATGTTGTATATAAAAATTACGAACATTTAAAAAATTAAAAAATAAATAAAAAAACTGAAAAAAATCAACAAAACTGGTCATGTCTAAAATACTCATATAGAAACTTTTTTTCTACAATTAGATCACAATCAAATTCGAATTATATTAATTAATGTAAATTACAACATTGTAAATGAATGTCGATGATAATTAATACTAACGAACTTGTAAATTAAAAAGTGGTTTTATAAGATGCGAACATTTCGATTGATAATCTAAAATTCGAATCCAAGACCATCCAATCAGCTCCTAAAATTCAAAAATCGAATCCAACTTCATAATAAAAATGCATTTCGTATGAAATTTTGTGTTTTTCGAGTATGATTTCAACTAACCGTAAATATAGAACACGTGAGATATATATACACAAATATCGCATGATCATGTGTATTTTAATGTATACGAAACTGGTGTGATTTGTGGATACAAACACACAGAACAAAGGTGAGAGAAGTTGGTCCCTTAATCGACAACAATGGCAGCTCGAAGAATCTCCGGCGTTATCTCACGTTCTATATCTCTTCATCATCCGTCGTCTTCAATCCTTTTTCAAGGTCAAATAACTCCAAAACTGTATCGATCATTGATAATATCATTTGGGTATTGCTTTCTTTGTCGTCTTTTAAGTTGATCTTCCATCTGTTCGATGAAATTCCTCTGACAATATCTATCGTCGTTTTCCGATGGTCTGAAACCCTAATGTGTGGTCACTCAACATGAAGTTGCAGACAGAGTGATGACTGACTTTCATTTTACATGAATGAAAAGCTTAAAGTTAGCATTTTTGTACAAGAATCTTGATTTTGAAGTCGTGTTCGTGTTTTGTCATTTGTGTTGATTCATGTGTGATTGGGTTATAACATTTACTTTTAAAGATGTGTTATATAGAGTAAACGGCGGTTTATCTTTTTATAAACTGTAGTTTACTTTTTTTCACACTTTTACATGGTGTATAAATCAAGAATCCCTTAAAGATTGATTGTTTCATGATTGAAGTGCTTTTGTATCGTTGTTTCTTTTGTCAATTTGTTGTCGGTTGAATTATTACGCAAAGCATGAAAAGTTAGCTTTATGTGTGTACAGGAAACAGAATCAAATTGGGAAGAGAAGTAGAAAGATTCAGTACTGCTGCAGCACTTGAGGAACCAATTACTCCACCTGTTAGTATTAACTACACTCAGCTTCTAATCGATGGGAAATTTGTTGATTCAGCATCTGGTAATGTTAATTCAAATTGAACTTGATTATGAATATTATCTAATAGTTGATCTTAGACTAAAAGTTTGAAACTTTAATGTGTTTATTGCAGGGAAGACATTTCCAGCCTTGGATCCACGTACAGGGGAAGTCATAGCCGACGTTGCTGAAGGTGATGCAGAAGATATCAATCGCGCGGTTTCTGCTGCTCGCAAGGCGTTTGACGAAGGCCCATGGCCTAAAATGACTGCTTATGTAAAATCTTGTTTTATGTTCTTTTGTGGGTTGTAAGTTTGAAGTTTTGATTCTATGTAACTTTGTGTTCGAACTGTTGCAGGAGAGATCGCGTGTGCTGCTAAGATTTGCTGATTTGGTGGATAAACACAAGGATGAGCTGGCAGCTCTTGAGGCATGGAACAGCGGGAAGCCGTATGAACAGGCTGCCAAAATGGAAATACCTTCTGTGGCACGTCTATTTCGGTATAATGCTGGTAAGTAATCATGCAATTATCTGCTGAAATGTATAATTTGTGATAATTTATTTGTCATGCATAAGGTGCAGATTAAGTCTTGGAAACGTGCAGGTTGGGCGGATAAGATCCATGGGCTCACGGCTCCTGCAGACGGGCCTCACCAAGTGCACACTTTGCATGAACCGATTGGGGTCGCTGGTCAGATCATTCCGTGGAACTTTCCTCTTATTATGTTTGCCTGGAAAGTTGCCCCTGCACTTGCAACCGGCAATACTGTTGTTTTGAAATCAGCTGAACAAACTCCATTAACAGCTCTTTATGCTGCAAAATTGCTCCATGAGGTATCGTAAGTAAAAGTTTATGGTAAAATTTAGAGGTGGCAACGGGTTTTGTTTTATCTCAAATGGGTTAGTTAAAAGTTAGTTAAAAAGGAATCTGATAATTGGGTCAAACGAGTTGAAAGTCAAATCATGAAAGGTCTATTTTTCTAGTATAAAATATCCTAAACAGTTTAAAGATTATTATTATAAGGGCATTGTTTTGTAATCTTGAAAACAGCCAAAAAGTATTTGCAGATCAACCCGTACTAAAGATTATCAATTTCAAGCCCAACCTGTTTTGACCCGTTATCCAACCATTGACTCATTCATCTTGGCAACTCTAGTGAAAATTGCTAGACCATTTCTTTACAGACATGTTTTTTTTTTTAATTTTTTATAAATAATTTTAGGGTAAGGTTAACTTGATTGTTTATATGAATGTTTCGTGCGGTAGGCTGGTCTTCCTCCTGGTGTTCTTAATGTAGTTTCAGGCTACGGCCCGACTGCTGGTGCAGCTCTTGCTAGCCATATGGATGTGGATAAGGTGAGTAATTAAGATCTATAGTCTTATATTAACTCAATAGAATCAAATAGATCATCTAATTAGATGATCTAATGCTTGAATTTGCAGATTGCTTTTACAGGATCAACGGTTACTGGTAAAATAGTGCAAGTATTGGCTGCAAATAGCAATCTTAAGCCTGTGACTTTAGAGCTTGGTGGGAAATCGCCTTTTATCGTGTTTGAAGATGCTGACATTAATAGGGCTGTTGAACAAGCACACTTTGCTCTCTTCTTCAATCAAGTATGCATTTTATATATATAGATGTTTACATATTTGATTTCCTTTGCTCTCAAAATATTTAAAACAATCTGTGACTCAAGGGAATTGGGTAACTCTAGGGTCAATGTTGTACTGCGGGTTCTCGTACATTCGTTCATGAGCGTGTTTATGATGAGTTTCTGGAGAAAGCAAGAGCACGGGCTCAAAGACGTAAAGTTGGTGATCCTTTCATAAAGGGCATTGAACAAGGCCCTCAGGTACATGATCTTCCAAAATGGGCTCGGGTCAACACATGGTTGACCCATTTGACATGTTTTCTTCAATTTTGGATCTTTTAGCTTAACCAGTTTAACCCGTTAAAGATAACCAGATCGACCCATTTATCAAACTATATTTGATCATGAACTTTATGAATACTTTTAGATCGACTCGGAGCAATTTGAGAAAGTTCTAAGGTACATAAAATCTGGGATTGAAAGCAATGCTACTCTCGAATGCGGAGGTGACAAAATCGGCTCCAAAGGTTACTATATCCAACCAACAGTTTTCTCAAATGTTAAGGTACTATGTTTTGCCAACAAACTCTAGTTTATCCACTTTGTGTCCAAAATGTAAGGAAGTTGGTTTACATAACCTATGAACTTATTTTTTAAACAGGATGATATGCTGATAGCTCAAGATGAGATATTTGGTCCTGTTCAAACCATCTTGAAATTCAAGTAAATCCCACATAATCATATCATAACATGTTACAACATTATTTACAATCTCCAAAAGCTATAATTAATTTCATGATGTTGATCACAGGGAGATTGATGAAGTGATAAGAAGGGCTAATACGACCCGATATGGGCTTGCAGCTGGTGTTTTCACCAAAAACATTGATACTGCGAATACAGTGGCTCGCGCATTGAAGGTTGGGACCGTTTGGGTGAACTGTTTTCATGTGTTTGATGCTGCAATCCCTTTTGGAGGGTATAAAATGAGTGGTATTGGAAGGGAAAAGGGTGTATACAGCCTTAATAACTATTTACAAGTGAAGGCTGTTGTTACCTCGTTGAAGAATCCGGCTTGGTTGTAATATGATCTCTGATTCTGGTGCTGCATGTAGTATTATTTCGGGCCTGTAACGAGAATAAGAATGATGTAATCTTGTTTGGGGCTTGTTATCTAAAATGCTGGTGATGCGACGTGGGTTTGTTTAGTTGATACGGATTGGTTTGGGTTCGTTTAGTACTATGTTCGTCAGCTTAAAGGTGTTATGGACGTGCGTTTTGAAAGTGATTACATGATATATAGTAACAAGAATCAAATGGTCAGGGTATGAAATGGGGTTCAGATGTGTTTTGGTTGTATGAAATGATACAAAAGAAAATATCAAAGAATAATAATCAAATTTCTAAAAGTGTTTTAATTATGTCACTCATGCATGTTTTACCCAAATTGGATCGCTAAACCATCAATTCAAGTCATCATAGTATTTTTGTGTCAGGAAGAAAACGGAGGAGAAGATGTGGGGGTTGGGATTTCCAATATATGTAATTATATTTAAAAAAATTGAAAAACATGTTAATTGTATTTAAAAAATAAAAAATACCTAAAATACACATCACCATTCCACATCTGCATAAAAAGTATATATTGCTTAACTGAAACAAAAAAATATTAAAACCTATAATTTAAATAAAACTTGAAAACTGAACGACTTAATTGAAACATTTTTTAAACTTGAGTGACTTAATTAGAACACTTTTTTATTATTATTTTGCAAAGTTACCTCGTGATATAACCCAAATAAGAGTTAATTACACTAATGGTCTTTGTGGTACAACCCGATTTAAATAATTTTGGTTTGAACTTGTATTCACCTAAACCAAATCAATACGTTTTCAAAACAATTGTCTTGACCCAAACACATATTGCTAAGGTCTTGTTTTGACCCGTTACCTAATGGTCCCAATCCGACCATTTTACGATACTTGTATATAACAAATGTGAACTCAGAATTAGCAGTTAAAGTTACTAAGTTAGGCGTTGTTGTGATGTAAATTTGGGTTATAATGTTGACCAGAACTAAATGAGTAAAAAACGTGAATGGCAATGCATGATTTAATGCAAATATTAATCTGTGAATAAAATTCATACAACAAACAAATAAACCATTTATCGAAAAACATGTCAGAACAAGAATTATGTCGAATGCGAAGGGGGTGTTTTTGACTTTCTAATTTAAGACTCAAATTGAACAGCATATCATTGTTATTTTTGTAAGTGCAATGCTAATTGAGCTGCAGATGTTTAGGATCTAATTTGCTCAACATTTATTTGCCCAAGTTGTTGATCATTTCTATTTGCTCTTAGTGTTTTTTCTCCTTTTTGTTGCTCGAGAGGCGATAAAATGGATAACGATACTCTAAGAACCCTCGTTGGAATACTCGGTTCGTGTCCTTACTCTACTTTAGTTTATTAAGATTTTAAGCGTGTAATTTTTTTTATTTACACATCTCTGCAGACTACAATCACACTTGAGGTTTTTCAAATGTGAGTTTGATTTAGGGGAAAAAACACGTCTCCAGTATAATGTATAAAATACTTTGTTGTATATTGCTCAATTTGTGATAAAAAAATTACGATAAGCACTATTGAAATAGATTCACTTTGTCAAAACCATCGTCTAATACTCTAATACACAAATTATCACCTGGGAGTTGCAAGGGAGATTATGTAAAAACTTAAACTACATGGTAGAAGATGAAAACTAAAAAGATTGATTTCTATCGGTTTTTGTCTAACTTGTGTCATTTTGGACTTGCAGGGAATATTATATCGCTCATTCTCTTTCTCTCTCCTTTGTAATTTCTCGATCTATTTTACATACTCTTTTCAGTACTTCTTATGATTAAAGTACATAGAATGTTGTTTAATACATAACTATGAGTAAAAAACTACAAAATCGTATAAATAATTTGTACATTTGTTTTAAGTGGATTTGACTATTCCATTAATTCAGCAAAGCATTTCATAATGGTTTTTACAATACTTTACATAAAATCTATCATGTATTTAATGTCTTCTTATATAAGCTTGTAAAAGTATATTTAAGTACCAGTTTTAATTATTGAAAGCTTGGTGTAAGTGTGTAACATCCAAAACAATATTATAGGCCAACATTTTTGAAGATTATCAAAGCAAAATCAGTTCAAGCATTCAGACCAGATCCATATGTCGCCACGATTCTAAATTGCGCACTGTGGATGTTCTACGGTCTCCCGATTGTCCATCCGGACAGTCTTCTGCTCATCACGATCAACGCTGCTGGATTCACAATCGAAGTAGTCTTTGTCACAATCTTCTTCCTCTACTCTACTTGGGGTGGTCGAGTATGCCACATTTCACCTATATATCTTATATTAACTTCTTTTTTTTTGTGAATATACTTATGTTTGAACTAAATCATTATATTCTTACACAAATGCAGAAAAAGATCATAATTGTTCTGCTTATCGAAATAGTTTTCACAGCTGCGGTAATTGCAGTTACATTGATGTGCTTTCACACCTACACTTCAAGATCAATGATTGTTGGAATGATTTGCATTGTCTTCAACATACTCATGTATGCGTCTCCGTTGACCGTCATGGTAATTAAGTTTTTCTATAGTTTATTGATATTACGTCATGGGTTAATGTTAATGCAATAAGTAATCAAATTTGTTATCTTAATTTTTATGAAAAAGTTCCTCAATCCAGCTTTGTTTTATTAAAGTCTGTATATTTCTTAAAAAGCATGAAAAAGTCACCAAACGAATTTATGTGTTCCAAAATCTGTTTAAAATGCACAATGTTGTGAACCTTTTTTAACAATGACTTTGTTAAGTTAAAATTGACAAAGTGACGTTCAAAATTTTTATTAAAGAAAATTTAAATAAACTGATTTTGACTAATTTAAATGTTAAGAAGTCAATATTAAATTTTTTTTAAAGTGTATTTTAGACAAGTTTAGAAACTTCAATAAAAGAAGTTTGTCTAGTGATTTTATCTTGTGTATTTTATAAGTTGAGCGACTATAATATACTAATATATTATATTGAGAAACTTTTTCTCGAGAAAAATAATGATTTTTATAGCATTAAGTATATAATTTATTGAAATAAATGAATTTGAACAGAAAATGGTGATAAAGACAAAAAGTGTCAAATACATGCCGTTTACATTATCAGTTGCCACTTTTGCCAATAGCATTGTATGGTGTGGTTATGCTCTCCTCAAGTTTGATCCATACATCTTGGTAACTTCATCATTCCATAAACTCAAAATTAAGCTTGTTAACATACATTTATTTAAATTCTATTATGACATTTTTCATGGTTTGTTGGATCTTATTTAATTAGGTTCCAAATGCTTTAGGGACATTATCAGCAATAGTTCAACTCATATTGTATGCAACCTACTACAGTTCCACCAATTGGGATGATGATGATGAGGAAGGTGAGGTCCAAATGTCGTCGATATCCAACACCTAAACATCATCGAGGCATACATTTTCAATAATAGCATACCATCGGCCGATGTTTATGGATTCAAGTGATTGATCTAAGCTTGTTCTTCTATGCAAGCTTGGGCAGTTTTTCGGTTTCTGTTAGACATAAAATATGGAGTGACACCGTGAGTTATGACCATGCAAATATTTGTTAATGTATCACTACATAGTGTTATGGAGATTCTTTGAAATTATTAACAAGTCATGTTTTGAAAATACAACATATTTGGTTCATTTAAGTAAAAGAGTGTCATTTTTGTTATGTGATTAGTTGTTATAGTGTCAAAGAGGAACCATAACCTCAAATCTCTCTTTTCTCTTATATACCAATTACCATTTTGCTAATCACTTATATCAAGATCCGAACACGATTATGCATGTTTTCGTATTTCCTTTCTCTTCCATATATGGTAGTAGTATGAAATATAACTTTGGCATCATGGCGAAGGAATGCTCATGTTTGATCCTAGGTTGTGACGACTTCTCATACCCTGTAACGGTCCCTAGCTTCTAGGTCAACCTTTTACTAGGCGTCCGTCCACGATCCTTCCATTTAGGTTGGTCCAGTACCCTTTTATGTTGATCCTTGGTTCCAATATACATTGGCAAGTCATCCTCTATACAAATTCTCTCGAAAACCCATTTGATCGTTAAAACTCCCTTTGACAACCACACTCAAACACAATCTCTCCCTTGGGCTGTTATATTCCCATTTTACTATAACCAAATGCGTGGAGAACATGCTCCCTGTGACTTTATGTCGTCGTGACACCCTCAGGATATAATCCGAGCATCATTTTAGCACTTCTGGGATAATGACTTGGACTTGCCAGCTTGTCTGAAAGTCCAAACCGACTCAAATATCACTTGTCATTCTGAGCATCATACCATGTCCTTAGATCCCTGGGGACGAGACATCATTTCGCGCTTTATGATTATGGATCACTAGTTTCATCCTGTCATGAACTTATAAGAAAGAGTGGCCCAACTTTCGACTAGTGAGATATGAGAAGTGTAATAACTTTTGTGATACACATTTAGTTAAACATAGATTTACACTCGAATGATATGTAGGAGTGCTTGAAACCCACGATTAAACACAACTTAACATATGTGATATTCAAACATTTGACTTGGCAGAACATTTTAACTTTGTATACGCATTTTATAATCTTCTATGATCTCTAATCCTTACATCTTGGTACGTTGTAAGTTGGCCTTTTCATATACGTCATAAATCCGTATGATATTTTTCATGTCTTTTTATTCATTTTCTTTATCCTTTTTAATCAAATAGGTTCCAAATTGGCTAGTAGTTGTTCATGTTCTTGTGTCCCTACATAATATTCAGGGGCTTCTTTGACACTATTGGGAAGTCCTGTTCCAAAAGCATAGAAGATTGATGCCTTTGAAATATAAAATGTGCTATTTTGATGATTTAACCGACCCATCAGATTTAAGCCCAAACCCATTTTAATATGTTTTTTTTTTAAATTGACCCATATTAATAAGTAAATATTAATGACATTGAGTCTTTTTTTAAAGAAAAAATTATATCATCGGATAAGTTTTAATATCGTCATAAAATATATATTCCAGTAAATGAAAACATAAAACTTTACATAATCCAAACATGAGGCATAATTAACACAAGTCTACACCCGTACACCATCTAATGTATTCCCCATTTAAGGAATCTATCAAATTTTCTTGCTTGTTTTTCAACTTAGCAAAACCTTTCGATATTTAAATATCGATGTACCATTTTCTCAGCACACGGTACAAGTCGTCAAGGCCCGCGATACTTCCGAAAGCAAAGACACCCTTGAGCTTGATCACCGGGAATCATACCTCCGCCTTTAGTTGTATCAATTCCTTCCAACATCCTAACAACCTCGTCCATTTCGGGTCGTTTGTCGGGATTTGCATCCCAACATTGTTTCATAACGTTAGAAAGAGAACTCGGGCAACATCTTGGTATCTCAGGCCTTAGATTCTGCATGTATTTTAATCAACAAATCTTTATAAGTACCTAAAAATGCTTCTCAAAGTGCATGTTTTAGAAGCATGATAACTGCTCTGATGTTATTGTAAGAATGTACCTGGCGAACGACAGCAGAAGTTACTTCCGAGAAACTAAGGTCAGGGTACGGCATATCACAACAATATATTTCCCACAAACAAATGCCAAAACTGTACACGTCGCACTTTCTATTATACGGGTTCCCATTCAGCACCTGAAGTTGATTTAACAAACCACCAAAGCACAGGATTAACAGTTGAAAACTAGAAAACCAAAAGAGAGTTTTCAACTTGAACCATTGATTTAATAATGGGTTGATATGGGATTCTGGGTTGGGTTTTATATAGCTCAAACAAGTCAAGTCAAAACGGTAGAATGGCTTGCTTTTATACATACAACTTTCTAGACTGTAATTGTCTAGAAGATTCAGATTATTACTGTAGTAATACGTTTTGTAGTCGTTAAACGCCCATTAACTATGTATAAAAAGGTAAAACATGGAGGGAAAAATGTTTGCAAATCAACCATATCTCAACCATTTGACTCCTACAGAAATTACCCCAAAACTTTGTTTAGAACTTTTTCCAAGATGCCCAGCCTTTTAAGGGAAACAGAGCGTATACCTCGGGGGCCATATAGCCAAGCGTCCCGGTTTCACCAGTCATGTCATTTGGATTAGAGGCTTCAACACGCGCAACACCAAAATCAGCAATTTTAACGGTTCTGCTTTTGTCCAACAGCATATTTTCAGTCTTCACATCTCTGTGTACAATCTTTTGGGAATGCAGGTAACTTAACCTAGTCAAAGTCAACAAATCTGGTCAAACCCCCCAAATTTCAACTTAAATCTACATTGGATTCTTCAGATATTAGTGAAAATTTCAATACCAAGCTTAGTAATGCTACAAAGGGAAAAGTTGCATTAAATTCAGAAGCAAATCCCTTACAAATTTTGACTTTGAAAGGTGAAGGTGAAAAATTAAGAGTTTAGTAGGGCATACCCTCTTGCAAGATCAAGAGCAATTTGGATAACTGCTTTAAAAGGAAGTTTTTTTCTCCGGTTTTTTATCAGGTAAGACTTTAACGCACCCCCGGGGAGATATTCTACCACAACACAGCATATATTGCTAGGCATCCCAATCAGACCATTTTCAGTTTGTACCTGCAGCTCTGAAGAACCCATCGTTGCACCTATAAACTGCATTACAACATCAAGTGTGTTCTAATCAGCATCTAACCATCAGCAACTACACAATTGACAACATCGACATATGACTTTCGGTTTAACCACAGTTTAAACTTATGGTTGACTCCTTTAATATAAAATGTAGCCCAAAAACTTTCCAAATTCTGATAATTTGCGCGACTATGTCAAAGATGAAAGTTTGTAGATGGTGAAATTATGACCTTAGTGACATTAGGATGGTCTAGTTTATGCCACACCACCACTTCTTGTGTAAACGCCGCCCTTAACGATTGTATTTCCGCCTCTGACCGGTGACCCTCTTCCCCCCAGTCCAGCAGTTTTACTGATGAGATTAAACAATCATCACTCAAATCAATTCATAAAACATCCATAGTAAACACTGTAAGTGATTATATACTTAATACTTCATCCCCTACACAACATGAAACCCTAGATCTAATATTCCCAAATTGTCCTGTTTGTTAGAAAAGTAACGTCACACAAAGCACAATTGAGATCCTAATATTCAAACCCTAATTTCAGAGCTCCCATCACACAACAGTCGGAAGTACACCCTAATAATCACTAAATCGAACTCATAGACACTGCAAACACTTGCTATTTATAAAAAAACCGACGAAATTAAGATTAAAACGTAGAAATTCGAAGTCAATTACTGTACAGATCGGAGAAATCGTTGACTTACCGGCGACGTCAACGCCGTCGTAGACGCCACGGTGGACGGTGCCGAAAGTACCACGAGCAAGAACACTTTTGATGATGAGTTTAGAGGGATCGATCTCCCACTCGTGCCTCTTAAACAGCGGTCCGACGGTGGCGGTGGTGGTGGCGGTGGTGGCGGAGGCGTCGGACTCCGGCAGCTTCTTCTTGTTCTTCTCCATCGTCCATACTTTGGTGAGATGACGATCAAGCTGTTGATCTAAACTCTTGAGATCAATCTGATCTGCCCTTACAAATCCATCACTATTATTGTTGTTGTTGTTGTTTTTATTGTTGTTGTTGTCGTTGTTGTTGTTCTCCTTCATCTTCTCAACATACGAAATCACCAAAAATGGATTGTGAAATCGGAGGGTTTGTGTGTGTTTTTATGTAAAGAAGTATGGGTAGGGAGTGAGGCCACCATTCACCATTATTCTTTGCCGGATATGTACATACACAAAATAACATTTGAAACACATGTGCCAGAAAAGATAACTAATGGGTCTCTAGTTTTACGGTCTCTAATCTCTATCCGGTGATAGTGATAAAACATGTTATCATGTACGCGTCATGTAACGTAATAAAAATTTAATTAAATATAAATTTTGATGTGTAATATTATGAGTGGTAGTAAAATAAAGTTTATGTATTCTATTACACTTTTCTCATGATCACCATCGCAATTTCCTTGCCACGTTTGGAGAACGATGTTTCGAGCGTCATAGGTTGATTTGATGCGTTCATAAGATGTCGCTACAGATGTCCTTAAATACCGGTCAATATTATTAAAGGTCGTTAAGTTTATTCTTTAAATACTACTTTTTTCCATTAAAACCTTAAATGATAGAGTTTTTTTAATATCTTTTAGCATGTGAATGTGAAAATAATACTTGTGACAAATGTAAATTTAATGGAACAAATAAAAATAAAGAGAAAAATGTGTTCGGCATAACTAATTTCATCAAGGTTTCCACCATTCACGTAAAACCAATTAATTTATCTAGGTCCGGCCTTTAAAAATATTAAATAACTAGATGTTATCCTACCTATCCAACTCCACATAATTTGTATTACAATTAATTTGCATCAACTGACAAAATTAAATAATTTATCTCAAAAAAATTTCTATCACTTTAACCCTAAATAACTAAATAACTTTGCTACTGGATTTAAACCCCACCACAAACAAGTAACCAAAACAACACCACCCGTTGAACATGACATAATTGGTGTCATCCGGTTGTCAAAACATTTTGTCTTACATTTATTCCTTTTTTTACAAAATATATGGTAGAGATTTTGGCATGTGTATTTGATAACATTGAAAGGAGCCATGTGGGCACATGGGGTTGCCTAATGCCTGAACCTAACGTGTGTTCTTGACCCACCAGTTTTTCTTATTTCGATTATTTGCGTCTTTGGTTTTATTTTCGAATCAACAACTTAAATTAATCCCTTCTATTTTATCATCTCAATCATATAGAATATGAATAATTTAAACCCAATATAACATACCAAAAATAAAAAAAGATAAGATATATTAAAAGATACGACAAACCATATTCTTAGTGATCACAAAGCATATTTATGACTTAAAGATTATTTATTTAACATCTTTTAAGATATGAATTGGATAAGCATTAAGATGTCATAATCTTATGAAGTATGTGTTGGGGTCAACACGATACAAGTGGTACGTAGAGGCCCAATTGAAAGAGGGATAAGATAATAAACACTAATTAAAACAAAATCTTAAATTATTTTTATAATAAGATAATAGTATTAGTAAGAGTTGACTTTGTTTCAAAAATGTGAAATATTATTGGATGCTATTAAACAATGACCGTAAGTCCTAACACATCATGACACCTGTGAAGAATGGCTTTGGGTGAGTCATATTACCAGTTAATTTTTTCTTTTTAAATTACCAATAAGACGACCCTTTTATCAGGACTTGAAAATGAAATGCTTATAATTGGGTTAACATGCGACCTATTTAATAAGTTGGTTAACTTGTTATCCAGTTAACGTAATTTTAAAAAGTTTTGTGTATAGAGCCTAGAGATGACAAGTATCAAAATTTTAAATGTTAAAAAAGTTTCTTTAAATTTACAATCGATTACGTACATTGTTATAGTCACTATGAACATCAAAGAGGTCCACTTAAACAGAACCTAAACATGACATGATTTTATGTGGATCTAACACGACACGACACCAATAATATATTGGTTAGATCCACAACCCAAAACTCATCAGCCCAACATGATTAACACCCCAACTAATAGATATCTTTTATTTTGGACACATGCCATCAAAATTACATAAAGTGATAATAGGATTATATTTTATTTCATCTTCTTTCTTTTTCTTCTCTACACCTATCATACATACGAAAAAAATTCCATGTCAACAAGGAGTTCATAAAGTAACTCACTCAAGTTCATCTTCTGTTACAAACATCTCGATCTCCGTCTCTACTCTTTGGTCTAAAATTCACGTTGCTATGAATGTCTCGCTTAAGGGGCATGTTAGAACAGTTTCTTTTGCATAAATTGATGTGTACCACTTGGAATCAAGATAATTTTAGAATGGAGATTAAAGATAACCAGAAGAAATTAGAGAGAAATCAGACTCAAATCATAATAATTTCATTCATGACCTTAAACAACTTTACAACTCACTATAATAAGAGAAAGAAAACAACCTACCCACTATTCTAGTGATCCATTACTTCATAAAATAATGGAGAAAACTACCACACCTACTTTGACCATTAACAATGAAATAACAATTAGTAGATATTAATCAATCAATAATATCTTACATGAGCATGTGGAATATGAGGGGCAAGGGTACGTATCATAAGTTTCCTTTGTGTATAGCACCACTACAATGCTAAACATGTGTTCTTGATACAATGATACCTTCCAAAAGTAATCAAGATTTCATGTAAAGAAAAGTTATGTCCAATATGAGTGTTGAATCGCATTGTAAACATATTTTGCAAATTTGCTCGGCCCAATATCGTGAACACATTGAATTGGGCCTAAGAAGTAGCTGGACCCTTGACGGGCTTGACATTCTAAAATTCATTTTGGTTTAATTAATTAGTTCATAATTGAAGGGCTAAATCTGGACAAAGTAAAAATGTTAGGGAGTAAACCCAAAAGTTTGGTTGAATTAATTAGTTAAATCACTTCGTTAGGAATAGATAATTAGTAGTTATTTATTTGATTATTTAAATAGTATTTTAGTTAGGTTAGGATTAGCTTATGTATAGTTTAAATATAGGGTTGTGTATTCTGTTTTATTATTCGAGTTTAAAAATTAAAAAAATGTTAAATTATGTTACTTTAATTCTACATGTTTACATATATTTATCGGGTTGATCTAATTGGTTACTTCAAACCCGAAACTTACAAGTTGATAAGCATTTTAAACAAGAAATTGTTAGGACGAAGATTTATGTTTGATAATTTGATACCCTTGTTCACCTTTTTGGATGCAGCAAAAAGTTAAAAAGGGTATAATCTGCAGTCTATCGAACGAGATTCAAGTCTTTCACATTTGAGTTAGTTTATATACCTTTGATACCACTATTTGGAATTATAATTAATACTTAACACGTATGCTTAACATAGAAGGGAACATATATGAGATTTCACTCTAAAACTTATTATAACAAAGCGGAATTCATAAACTTGTATGTTGGCTACTTTTTCATTTATTGATGTGTAATTAATTGTGCACCAACAGAAACCTATATCAAAAGTTGTTGTCAACACATTTATATCGTCACGTTTATATTAAAGTAAACTTGACACCATTTGAAGCAATAATCTATATGATGATCGATACTACCAATGATTGATAAAGATGAATTAATACCTATATCAATGATATTATATTCAACTTTTGTAAGTTGTAGCATCAATATTATCAACCAATAAACAACAACAATGCATAGGGCACATGGTGGGCGTCAATTATGTTCTTGCAATGGACATGACCTGGATATATATTTTTAGAGAGAGAACAACATTTATTTAGAAAAAAAATGTATATGTGTAAGAGTTGTGAACTATGTAGAATTTATATAGAGTGATTTTTTAAATTTAAATTAAAAACAATATCAATATCAATATTAATATTAATACTGTCGTCCACATACATACATGTACATGTATTATATGCACATGTGTGCATTTTATACTTCTTCATAGAAGAGCTCTTAATATACTCCATTAGCTGATACTTGTAACATTTAAACACTAACCTCTAATATTATATAGTCATGACATCTTATCGGTACTACAACGTTCATTTGGGACGAATATTTTTACCACTACTTGTATTATTTATGATGTATGAATGTGTTGAGAAAAGTCGTTATGCTGTATCTTTCGAACCATGTCCCACATCATATTACATTCTAATTACAATCAACTTGACATCCGTTTGTCATCATTAATTTGATGGGTTCGAGAACCATAAAGCGGGGATAAGTGAATTTTAGGAGGTATGTGTTCGTGATTAAAAGTTAGAAATAGTTTCCTATGAAATTGGATTTATATTTTTAACTTGGTTGAAAAACTAGTGATGGTCGTGGTAAACGTTAATATTTTTAAATTTTCTGTTTTTAAGTTTTACATATAATAATACAATATAAATTTTGTTAGTAATTTATTTCTAATTAAAAAATATTGTAAAACGTTATGACATAATTGGTTTTATAGAAGTAGTCACAAAACCGTGGGTTTTATTTGATGTATTATTGAATAAGGACTAAGAGTCGTACTCAAATGTAATCTGTCTTTCTATCTCATTCTTTAAGGGCCAAAATATTTAAAGCCGTCGGTTGTATTCCTATGGGTCCAATGTGTAGAGACTTTTTTCTAAAAAAATATCACACAAAAAATCCATGATGTAAATTTATTTAGTTATGTACAATTTGATTAAAGAGAAAATTCTCAAAAAAAAGAATTTCATATCAGATTCCATTAAAATATTTATTTCAAAAACCCATATTTTAAAATGTCTCTGCTGGACAATACGTCTGGACCTACTATAGAGGCTTCTAACTTACTATAGAGGCGTTTGAATTTATTATAGAAATGTTCGAACCTACTATAAAGACATTTGACCGTACTATAAAGTTGCTCGTACTATAAAGACGCTAGACCCTTTGTCATGTAGAGGCGTCCGTTCCTACTATAAAGGTGTCCGACCTTAGTGTAGTAGTGTCTGACTTTTGTTTATAGGCACCCGAACATGATATAGAAGCACCAAACCATTCAAAAAAATATATAATAAAATAACATTAGAGGAGGATACGATTATGATATAATATCATATAGGTGTCAGCGCTTTGTCTAGTAGAAACATTTTGAGGATAAATTTTTAAAGATATATTTTGAAGGATTTTTTGTAAGATTTTTTTTTGGGAATTTTCCCTTGATTAAACACATAATAAATATATTTTTTTTAAGTGTACCAACAATGAAGGGTAACAAAGAAGTAATTTTACGTTATTGTGTCGAGTGTAACTTGCATCTACGTTTGTAGTTTTGGTTGGAAATAAATAATACACTTAGAAATAGATACTCGACGATAATATTAGGTAGTCTATGGCTATACAAATGATTTATTGTTAACATAACTTATAATTATAAAGATTTAGCACACTCAAGAAAAATGGTTATTTTTATGATTTTTTATTATTTTATGTATGATACATTTTTATTTACTTACGTTTGATATTATATACGACAAAATATATATATTAATCATTCAACGTGTGAATTAAAAAAATTAAGAGAGATTCGATAGAGTAAATAAAATCAGCCAGAGGGAATCAAGAGGATCGCAAAAGCCAAATCATCAAGATTCTTAAGTTAATAACAAGTTAACAACTCGTTGATTAAGCAAGTAACAACTAATGCTAGGTTTAATAAAGTATTTAGAGCTATCAACCGTACATCTCATTACAGAAATAACAGATCTTAATTATGATTTATCTAATAACTATTATGAGAAAAACAAGACATATATTGTCACATGACAAATTGTTAATCGATATGGCTCGTTTAATATTTTATAAATAAACAAGATGGATTATCATAATATTATATTTTTGCACATAATTGAGATCAATTACATGTGCTTGCTGGTGCATTTTTTCGTCTTTGATATCATTAAGGAATTTTTTGGGTTGGTATGTATCCATGCACTTTGAATTTTTGTATATCCACTTTCAGTGTGGTAATTATTAAATTTCTTCAGTTAATTATGTGATGTATATATCATTTTTAGTAGTTAAAAACAAGAGTTAAGTTCGGTTTTTCTCCTCGAGCTTTGACAAGAATAACCATTTTTATCTAAAAGATTATAAACATCAATTTACCTTCAAAAGTTTAATATATTGTTTCAATTTCAATCCAAAAGTTTCATTAGTTGTTTCAATTTAAATAAAAAATTATAAAACTTTTGCACTGAAATCGAATAATATATGAAACTTTTGAAAGAAAATTAATATTTTAATCTTTTGGAGGAAAATAGTTATTTTTTTCAAACCTTAAGGAGCAAAATAGAAATTAACTTTAAAAAGAATTTTTTTTTAAAAAAAAGTAAAAAGATGTAAATAGTTCAATCAAAATGTCTTTTTCCCCCTCAAAATGCCCCCCTAAAATTTTCTTTTCAAAATATTCACTATTGAGAGGACAGGACGTCGACGCCTCTCTAGATAGGCCGGAACGCCCACACAACCTTCCTCTTAAAAAACTGACACGTGGCCAACAGAGTCGACGCCTGCTAAATCAAGGCGTGCGACTCAAAAGATGGTCGGGCACCTGATGCAAAATGTGTTGAATTTGATTAGAATTAAATATCATCGTAATTAATTATACTCGTATTTTGTTTTTCTCTTATAATTTTTAAAATATAAGTTTTACAAATTTCAAGTATACTATTGGGACATGGTTATTTTTTTCCATGTACCGACGTAAATTTTATTCAAAACGAATTCGGTTCAAATTAACGTCGAACGTTGGATATAAAATCTGACCCGAATCGATTTTGAATAAAATTTACGTTACCACATGGATAAAATAAGCACGTCGTAATAGTATATTTCAAATTTTATAAAAAACGTTATACTTTAAAAGTTATGAAAAAACAAAATATGAGTAAAAATATTTATATTAATATTAAATTTAAAAACAAAACTTGTGAAACTTTGCAAGGAAGGACGTTAGTGCATAGACGGTCGCCTCTTCTTTGGAGTCGGATGATTTTATTTTACAGGCGTTGACGCTTGTGTTAACTACATGTCTGATTAGTGATTATTGTCTTGTCTTTAAAGACGCTGGTGCCTTGTTTGGAATGAATATTTTTAGAAGAAATTTAAAGGGTATATTTGAAATAAGTGTAAGGGGGAGGGAAATTTTGAGAAATTTTAATAAAAGGTGTAGTATTGTTATTGTACCGTATCGTACATCATGTGGCTGCATGTGATTTCAATTATGGTTTGACAGTTACTCCTCCGATTCCATCCCTTGGGCCCCTTCTCTCTCACCATCACATATAAAGTTTTAAATTTTTTTAAATAGATTTAATATATATAAAATATCACATTTTTTAATCTAAATTATATTTGCACTCCTTGTATTTTTTTTATTCACGTTTATGGAAATGCTTTACTGTCGATAAGGTTTTTAATATGCTCCTTAAAAGCAGAAAATAAATTATGTAAATCAACATAAAAAAGCAAAATTACTTGTTTAGGAGTTATAGTAGCATTAAGCTCGCGTGATAAGGCACGTTTGCGAACCTTGTTATACGTGTTGTGGCTATAAAATTATCGCGATTAAACAAGTGAAAAAGACATATGAAGTTTCGCCGGTTTGGTATTAATAGAAAAATAAATTATGCGTAGCACGTTTTAGCATAAACAAAACCTAACATTGAGATGATAAAAATTCTCAAAAAAAGAAAAGAAAAATAAACTGGAAAAGAAAAATATAAAAAAGTAAAAGACAAAAAACAAGACAAAAGGTGCAACCAATAAGGTTCGAACCAAGGCCTTAATTCAAAACATAGTCATCTAGCCACTCCAACCAATGTAAACTCTAATATTGAAACATAACATATAAATTGAACAGGGAGGAAATAAATAATTGAAAAACCTCACCAAGAGTAAGTAAATGCTTAATAAGCATTTTCTCGGGAAAAAAACTAAATACTTTAACATAATAAAAAAGTTCAGTAAAAAATAAAACTACAAAGATCTGATATGAAGAAAAAATAATATTTTTTAATCATTCTATAATATTATGTGATAAAAACATGATAATATTTTTGACATTTTGTAATCAATCACTCACACACTTATTTAATAGTAATCAACTCCTAATCTAATTCATATCACGATTTTAATACTTATCTTCTAAAAAGTATTTCGTTTCTTTTATAACGACAAATGTACGACCCTGTTTCGTATAATATGTGTTATATTAATTGGGTCCGTTTATCCATTTTACAGCCGGAACCGCATCCCCAACCCCGTAAAAAAAACTAATTGTTAAAAAAAAAACCCTTTGTGTCAACTTTAAATTTTTTACTTAGAATAAGAATTTAAGCTATGACTCCCCTTATTAGTATAGCACGCCAAATGATTAAGAAAAGACATCAAATGCATTATTCAAAATCAAAATGATGAAAATGAAACTGAATATGTTAAATCGGTGAGCTATAAAAAGGAGAAGGGGCACAGACCGTATACGGAAGGTGTCCGACACACCCACGACTACAGGACACAATTCGGGTCCCTATGTTTCTGTCTTTCATGTTCTTTCTTAACCACCATTTTGGTCTCTCACTTTACCTTTTTACCCCTCATATTCAATCTAATTTCCTTATTGCCAGGTCAACATTGACAATCTTGTAAGAGAATATGTAGTAATTGCAGAATCCTTATACATACTCTGTTTGGTCTATTATGTGGAATGGTTTTGAGTGAAATAGAGAGAAAATATTATTGTTGATTGGTATATTTTCCTATAATTTTTTAATATTTTTTGAAAGTGGTTATGAGTGAATGTGAGAAAAAAAATTATTATAAGGGTATAAAAAATATTAGAGTAAATTACCATTTGCATCCCTGATGTTTGTTTATTTTAACTAGTTGTATCCTGCGATTTCAAAATTGTCATCTGCCCCCTAACGTTTCACGTTATCTTCATTTGAGTCTATACGTTTCATTTTTATTTCTATTTGAGTTCAAATGATTAACACTGTAAATGTTTCTGTTAAAATTATTATTAAAAAGACGAAACTACCCTTAAAATTAAATAATAACATAAAAAAACCTTGTGGGTCCCATCCATCAACTTCATCTTCCTCAAATCACCACCACCACAACCACCCACCACCACCACCAACCACCCGATCATCACCATGAGAACTGTCCATCACCACCTTCACACCATAACAGCCACCCATCACAACCAACGTAGTCCCCGTCACCACAACAGTAGTCCATATCACCACAACCGTAGTCCCCATCACCACCAACACAACCCCTATCACCACCACCATCGCAGTAGCCCATCACCACCACCGCAGCCACTATCACCACCACAGTAGCCCCATCACTACCACCGTAGCCCCCATCACCACCGCCACAACCCTCATCACCACCACCGTAGCCACCCATCACCACCACCGCAAACCCCTATCACCACCACTACCACCACCACCACCGCAGCAGCTCATCACTACCACCGCAACAACTATCACCACCACCGTAACCCCATCACTACAACCGCAACCCCATCAGTACCGCCACAACCCCCATCACCACCACCGTAGCCACCCATCACCACCACCGCAACCCCTAAAACATCCTTGGCCGCCACCGTGTTTCACCTTCCCACCACTAGATTTGGTTCTCCAGAATAACAATTTCACATCTTGGTGGTTGTGGTCTATCGATCACACACACATAAGAGAAGAGAAGAGAAGAAGAGAAGAGAAGAGAAGAGAAGAGAAGAGATAGAAGCGGTAGTGGTTCTTCTGGTCGTGGAGCTGGCGTTGGTGGTGCGTCGACGACGGCGGTGGTGCGATGAAGGTGGTGGTTGCAGTGGTGGACATAAAGAGAGAGAAGAGGGAGAAGATAGGGAGAATATAAAAGGAGTGGGGTGCGAATGGGGGAATTTTGTTTAATAAATAAGAGTATTTTTGTCATTTCACTAAAACTAACGGAAAAATCTAATGTCGTCAGTGTGTTGGACTCATATGGAAACAAAAATAAAACGTCAGGGGCCGGATGACAATTTTGAAACCACAAAGATGCAACAAGTTAAAATGAACAAACGTTAGGGATGCAAATAGTATATTACTCAAAATATTATATAATTGAAAAGGAGAGAGAAAAATATAATGTTTTTTAGTGTAATTATATGGATAAATATAATGAATACACTGTGAATGCTCTAGTAGTTGTATCTAAAAGAGAGGCTATTGTTGTATATAAGAGTATTGTCGTATATAAGAGCGTACTCGGTACTTGGCGTAACTTTCTTTTTGTTTGTATAGTGATGAAATGAAAATTGAAAAATATATATATGAATCATTTTTGTATCTTGTAATTCAACAATAGGAATGAAGCATGGTGATGAGTAATGAAAGGCACTCGAACTTTTGTTAAAGGATTCAACACGAAATCTCTTGGATTAATCTTGTATAATTACTTTTTACATACAGTATGGAAAGACTTCCTCATTCGCTACCACATCCTCCCTTGATGTATCCCCCAACGATAAAAGATCAATACTAACTTATTATTGTTGTAGATAACCAACCAAAAAAAAATCTTCTTGTTGTCTCTACAACAATATTACTAGAAGACACAAAGGTCAATTTCACCGAGATACCATCTAAATACGTCTCATCATGACAAAAAAAATGTAATGGTATATTATGATAGATCTATACCTTGTTATTTTACATTCAGTCGTTAATTTTAAAACACAGATAAATGGTTTTGATAGAAATGATTCTAATAGATATAAATGAACTTATAAAAAATTATATAAATAAAGTGACTATCAATGATCTTTAACCAAACTGGTTGAGATGAGTGAACTTAAAAGTTTATTGAAATATGAAAGGTATTAGGTTCAAGTTCTATTTGTGAAAAGAGGATTTCAAGTTGAACCAGATGGTGGTGTTAGGTTATGTACTCGCGTAATGGAAATAATCGAGTAGGTTAGTAGCCATCAGTGATTTAACTAGCTGAGTAGCTGTTCATAAATATATAAAAAATAAAGTATCTTCAACATATATTATCCCAATCATATAAGTTGTTCGAAATTATAAAAAGCATTAATGCAATATTCTTTAGTTTAACTAAAGAGTGATAAACTCTTAAGATAAATGTTATGGTGTTAAACATATCAAGAACGCTACATCTTGATGTTAACAGTTTCAAGATATGAAGAACCCTACATTTTCTGACCAATCATATTATCTTTTATACAACATATCCAACCATTTCTTTTCTTAATTCCGGTACATCTAATGCCAAAAAGTTAATAACACAAGTATTATTTTATGACAAACAAATTCATAACAAATAATTATTGCTCCAATAAATTTATTTGAACGTAGTGAGTTGGAAACAGATGTTGCATTTCTTGTGAAGCATCTTTTATTAGCCCAAGCACTTCGAGGCTTCGAGCAGGAATAGACATGCAATTGTCAGGTATACACCTAACTCAAACATACAAATATATAAAAAAATATATATCTTAAATGCTTCATGATTTCTATCGTAGTTTAAAACTTGTTTTTATTCAGTTTTAAATCGTTAATAAAACTAAAATTACGAAAATTATTTTTATTTATTTATATAAAACTTATAAATTACGATTATGTAAAGGTGGAAAAAGAGAGAAATAACTGATAACCTTGTAGTTGTATTGGTGATTGCAAGTGTAATGTTAGACAAGATTAGGAATAAAAACATGTACGTACTGTTAAAAGAAGAGATATGATTGTACTATTTAATTATTTGAAAACTCGAGCTAGCATTAAAATTTTTTTTATAAAACAAATATCAATACTCATTTATTAGTACTTCTAAACTACATCTCATATTAAGATTAAAAAACTTTTATTCATTTAATCTGTTTTTTATCTTATCACCGAACTACCAAATCAAAAAAGTTACATTTTAACTACATAACTATATCTTTAGTATACTATATATAATATAATATATTAGTAATATTATATGTGTGTGTAAATTTAAACCAGCTACACATACACTCATGTACTACAATTTATAAATTACATTAGCTTCAGTTATATTTTATATTATAATTTGAAACATGTCTTCTAAAAAAATATTTAACTATTGCTTCACTCACCCAATGTCATGATTAATAGTAAAAAAAATCATAAAATGTTTATTTTTCTCCATTTTTCTTTTAAAATATCACCCGATCATATATCTCTTGAAATGTCCAACAAAAGTGTCGGCGGCTCTACAGACAGGCATGGGCGCTTGTATTATGAACCAGTTAGATTTATACATGTGTCCAAACAGGCGGTTACATGTGCCTATTAGTCGGTTGCCTGTTCTCACGCAGTTAGGTGTATGTTCACACACAATAATGACGTCAGAGAGGCGGTCACGCTTGCTTTGGAAACATGCGGACAATGACACATTGTCCGGTAGGGATATTTTAAGGGACATTTGCTTAGAAAATAAATTTTGAAGGTAAAGTAAAAGAAATTGGCTATTTTAAAAATATTCAAGGAAAATTGGATTTTAATTATCTATTAACCCCATTAGTTTTTTTTAATGATGTGGCAAGTTGCAAGACATATTACATAATTAAAAAGATATAAATATATAACTGAATTTAACATATAATTGTCTCAAAGCTACTCAACTGACAGCAAAATGGTTACATGGAATAACTTTAAAAAACGATCTTTTACAAAAAAGAATTAAATAATTTATATTTTAAGTTGTAGATATATTATAAGTCGCGTCATATAATACGTTATAAAAACCAGCGAAGGTAACGAACAGTTAGACTAGGATTGTTATTAGTAACAAAATCAAAAATTATAATTAATACTAATCTAATTATTAATTAAAATTAATATTAACTAATAATCAAATAGTTTTGATTAATAAGATTTAACTTTCTTTTTTTATTAGTATAATTGTAATAACTATAAAAACATGATATATAAGTATATAACAACACAAAAGGGTAGAATGGGAATGAAAAAAAACTAAAAAAGGGGGCAAATGTCACCCTCAACGTCAATACCCCTCTGGTCTCCTTTGAAGTGGATGTTCGCACGTTACGATTCTTACAAACGACGTACACCACCCTTCAACCATCTTTCTCTCTTCTTCTTTCTACTGACACAGACAATATCATCATCATCATCATCATCATCATCATCATCATCATCATCATCATTCTACACAGAGAAACAACCACCTCCACCACCACCACCACCGTCACCGTCACCGTCACCGTCACCACCACCGTCACCGTCACCGAGCAACACCTCCGTCGTCTCTCACACACATAGCTCTGCACATTCACGTTTTCCGATGTAGTTCGTCGTCATCGTTGTTTATATCAAAATTTGATTCATCGATGATGAAATTGACCTGGTTTAAGCACAATCTGAACAATGAGAAGCTTGAGAGGAGGTTATCGCTAGGGGAGTACAAGAGATCTGTATCATGGTCGAAGTATCTGGTATCATCTGGTGGTGCGATAAAAGCAAACGGAGGAGGTGAAGAAGAAGAAGAATCAGAATGGAGTGCTGATATGTCGCAGCTGTTCGTCGGTAATAAGTTCGCTAGCGGGAGACATAGTAGGGTTTACAGAGGGGTTTATAAGCAGAAAGATGTTGCGATTAAGCTTGTTAGTCAGCCTGAGGAAGATAGAGAGTTGGCGTTAATGTTGGAGAAACAGTTCACTTCTGAGGTCGTGTTGCTCTTTCGTCTTCAACATCCCAACATCATCACTGTAAGTACTCATGCATTCAATTCATTGTTGATTGTTCACATCATGTGATGTCAATTTGATCTGTGTGTTTCATTAATTGTTGTTAGGAATTTGTCAGTTGCGTTTCTAAAGTTTTCAGTTTATATGGCAACTGCTTTGAATGCTTGATCAGATGTTTGGTTATTATAATGTATAACAGTATAAGCATGTGAAGTTCATTTAGATGAAAGGATGAAACATTTTTCAGACAGTCCCAGCCTCATATTCTCAGGGAAATGGACCACATTACCTTTATCATACGTTACTTATCTTGTAGATATAAAATTCAGTTACATAAACTTTGGGATCCATCGATACCATGCTAACCAACAAAACCAGATAAATCGACAAATCGTAGTTTGTGATGGACAGTTGATTAGGTGACCTTTAAGAGATTATGATAGGGAATGTTACATTTTCAGTTTCAGATCATGTTGATGAAAAGAATTAGGGATATTTCACCTAAAGGCCTCTCAATCCCTTAATTGAAAATGAAAATTTACTTTGGTTAAAGAAATAGTTATAGTAAATAAGTATTTCTTCTTTGACTTGATCAATCATATCAACGAATTTAGATTTGTTTGCTTGATAATTACCTTAGTGGTTGTTGCGTGAGCCCTTCAGCGACCACTTAAACTTATTGCCATCGATTGAACTAGGCTACATAATTGAGTGAAAGAAACCGTGTTTCTAAAGTGCTACATTTTAGTGTGGGTTAATGACTGTTTGACTAATCAAGAACTATATGTTGTATGGTCCTCTAGTTACTTGTATGTTTTCTGTTAAATATTCTTTATTTTTGAAATCCAGTGTAACTAGTTAATCAACTAACTCGAGAGCTTACTACTATATTCTCTTTAAAATTTGTAGTTCCTTTCCTCTGTTATAAGTTATAACAAAGATCATTTCATGATTTTGATACAGTTAGTTGCAGCTTGTAAAAAACCTCCAGTATTTTGTATAATCACCGAGTACTTGGCGGGTGGGTCCCTTAGGGCGTATCTCCATCAACAGGAGCCATATTCAGTGCCACCCAATCTGGTTTTAAATCTTGCACTTGACATTGCACGGGGAATGCAATATCTTCATTCTGAAGGCATACTTCACAGGGATTTAAAATCTGAAAACTTACTGCTTTGTGAAAATATGCGTGTAAAAGTAGCTGATTTTGGTATCTCATGTTTAGAATCTCAATGCGGTAGCGCAAAAGGATTTACTGGCACTTACCGTTGGATGGCGCCTGAAATGATTAAAGAGAAAAAACACACAAAAAAAATTGATGTTTACAGTTTTGCAATTGTTCTCTGGGAGCTCTTAACTGCTTTGACACCTTTTGATGACATGACTCCAGAACAAGCTGCATTTGCCGTCTGCCAAAAGGTATTTTAATGTAAAATTTAAGGATTTTTGTGTGTTGCATTATGATGTTTACTTACATTTGTGTAATTCTGTTTACATATGCAGAATGCTAGACCTCCGTTACCTGATTCATGTCCAATGGCGTTTCGCCAGCTCATTAGCCGATGTTGGTCAAGCAAACCAGAAAAACGGCCTGGATTTGATGAAATTGTGAGGATTCTTGAGAGATATGCAGCATGTGTGGAGGAAAATCCTGATTTCTTGACGACATTTGAACCCGATAATGGTAGTTTATTCGGTTGTGACCGTGGATGTTTCGGTCCCCGTAAAACTGCTTATGGGAATTAATCATGGATTATGCCAAAAGCGTGTGATCTGGTAGTTCCTTCATTATTAGGTATTGAAATATTTAAATTGAACAATTATGAGTTATGATACTGTAAGTCTGATCACATATACTTAATTAACCTTGTGATTGTTGTTGGTTCAAATTTTGACCATGAGTTATGATATTGTGCTCGAGTTACTTCTTGAGTTGAATAATCTACGAGTGCAATAACATACAAGATTTATGTAACACATTGTATAAGACAGGATGTTACATTTGCAGGTTGTAATCTCAACGTTTACGAGTATTCTTATATAACTAAATATCTTACTTTGTGTTATGGAAGAGTACTAGTTATTTATCATGTGACATCCTAACTTTTTGATGTAATGTTTGAGAATATTTTATTTTTTAATAATAGATGATGAATCTTCTTTTCACTTATGCTCATGTAAATTGTTTTTTGTTGAAAATGAGAATACCCATATTTGAGGATAGTTTCAATCCAAGTGAAGTTGGAGGGATTAATTATGTAAAATAATGGAACCTTAAGTAATTAAATTGTTGATCACTTATTCTTGTATAATGTTAACTGGCTATGACTTGTTACTTATCCCTGATCACTAGCCACTTACACATAAAGGTCTGCAATTTAGCGGTATAATAATGTGTAGTAAAGATGTTTCTTTCTAATTTGTTAGGGCTTCTAGCTAATGATGGAAATTGGTGTAGATATAAGAGTAGGTTTAGAGGGTGTTTGAGTTAGTCATCCTAAAAAGGTAAAAATAGAAACTTTTACATGACTTTGGATCCAGAGTAACAAGAGATCAAGTTCAAGACACTTATGATGTTGTTGGCAGGTATATAGAAATAACTCAAATAAGTCATAAACAGTTACACACTCTTTTATCGCGTGCTTTTTAGTGTGTTTTTCAAACAGATTGGATGGCGCAATTGCAATACTGGAACGGATTGTTCTGGTGAGGAACAAAAAGCTCGCCAGCTCGGGACTGCACACCTCGATGTTGACTATGAGAAGAGTCAGTTAGCCGAAAGACCAGATCACTAGAACACCTTCTTGATTCAAGCCGTGGGTCAACCACAAACAACTGTGCTTATGCTAGTGTTGTTTATCTGGGACCTTTCATGGAAATCATCTTATTTGGATATGGTTCTTTCTTACTTAGTAATCTATATTATTCTTGTTTATATATCCATTAAAATATTAAAGTTTTAATTTTTCTTTGTTTTCGCTGAATCTTGGACCCATTTTCGTGTTGTTGCTGTTATCAGTTCTTGTTAATCGGTTTTTTAATACCAAAATTGTTAAGTTTTTTGGTGGGTGCAAATTGAAAGGTACTTCAGATATATTAGAAGATCTGATAGTGGTGGTGGCCAATAGTACTTGACACTCATTGATGTGTGGTGGTGGCTAGGTACAGGCTGATGCTAGTTGTCTTGTGTACCATGTGTACGCATTTCCTCTTATTAGTTATTACAAACAAGTTACTGTTTCTGTCTTTTCAGATGTTTTTGGCCCATTTTTTTATTCATTAGTTCTGTTATTGTAAATATATGAAAATAAGATGGTGGTTTTGGACCTTTGATGCAAAATGCAGAATATAGTAGATTAGTAGGTAAGCTGTTGTGTTCATACTTGGGCTCCATGATGTGGATATAATAACTATTTTAGGTCTTGTTTGTTATTTTAGGAAGGAAAAGCTTGGTGCTGCACACCCTGATCTGGATCATTAGAAGAGGCGGCTAGCCGAATTGCTTAAAGAAGGTTGAACCAGAAAGACCAGATCGCTCGCTAGAACACCTTCGTGATTCAATCCATGGGTCAACCGCAAACAATGGTACTACTGTTACTGATATTAATGGTACCCTGATCAAGATGATTGTGCTATACAAGCTGAAAAACACATAATTTTGTAATTAGTTTCTTTTGGCATTACTGGCTTAGTGAATTGTAATTTTGTTATTAGTTTCTTTTGGCATTACTGGCTTAATGAAGTTGTGATGTTATTTTAAGTTATCATTGATTTCATCTGTACATGATTGACAGTTGAAGAAAGTGATACGTCTTGTACGTTTTGTACCATTATGAGATTTTTTCAGAGACATGTTCATTGTTAGTTACTCTGTTTATTTGGGGACCCTTCATTAAAGTCATATTATCTGGATGTGGGTCTTTCTTACCTTGCAAATTAGAACAGCTTTTGTTTTAGATACTACTGAAAGTTTTAAGTTTTTATTTGTTTTGGCGGAATCTTGAACCCATTTTCCTACTTTCAAGCGGTTACGGATTCTTGTTGTTATTGTTTTTTTTTTTTTTTTGAAGTAAAAGAGTCGTTTTTTTTATTTATTTTTGCTATGTGTGAGATCTAATATAATGGGTATGTTTGTTTTTTTAGAAGATTTGAGGTTGGTGGTGGCAGAAGGGACTTGACAATAATTGATGGGCTGGTTGTCTTGTGACCATGTGTATCTGATTACAAACAAGTTATTGCATCTGTCAGATGTTTTTGACCCATTTTATCAATTATTATGTTTGTTACAATGTTCTAAGAGTAAATGAACATTAGAATAATAGGTAAACTTATGTGTTCATAACTTCATATCCATGCTCCATAATGCGAATGATGTCTGTAGTTTGCACTGGATATGAAGGACGTTTAGTAATTCGAGAGTGATGATAATTAGGATTGTTTCATATTTGTAATTAAAAGATGACATTTATTAGTCGGTTTTATATATTTTAATCTGGAACAGTGATTTTGGTGAAGTAACAGTTCGATTGTTTATTTGTTCTTGTTAGTATTTTATATAGATTAGGATCATCTTGAAACTCATAAACATCTTAAAAACTATGATAACTAATATCAATAGTTAATGTTTTTTTAGATTTTATACTTTTTGCATACAATCGTGTATGTTTATTTACATTTAAAACCATCAAAATAACATAAAAACCCTATATACTAATATTTGCATATGTTTTTGAATTTACACATGACTTGCACATCACATGTGTAGATTACAAATTCGTTTATTGTTTTCTTTTTGAACTTCAAGGGAGACAATTAAATATTATACTTTAATCATTTTATATGAAACACAAAAAATATGCGTTGATAGAAGTTCTCGTAGTTCTGTAGATATTTGTTAGTTCTTAAATGATCATAACTCGATTTATATATTAAATTTTGAAAGTTAAAACATAAATAGATGTTATGTTCTCTAATTTTCATGTTAATGTTTTATAAAAAAATTAAAAAATAAAAGAAAATAATTAATCAAGTCATGTTCGTATCGACCCATCAATATGTGAATAGTGTTCATGTTTGTGTGCTTATTTAACACGAGAATCAAATTCGTTTTAGGTGTAACGCCCGCTAACCTATGAACACGATCCCTTAACACCCCTAACTGTCATAGAGCGTATTTTTGTAATATCCTAACGGGTCAAATAGAGCTATTTGGACTTAGTTAAGAAATTAAAATGTTCAAAATACTTTTTCTTTGCATTGTGTGTTTGCTCTTTCAGTGTTTGGTGTGATTAAATGATTAGGGTGACCCTTAGAGGGGTTTAATCTCTAAAGAAAATTAGGAATAGAGGAACTCGATTGAGGCAATTTTCTCTGCTTATTTCTTCAAATGAAATAACAATGAATTTAAATAAAGTAGCTCTCTACACTACATGCATTTTATTAGGGAGATCATGCAAATATTGGACTCTGGTTCGCAACCGGGTCTTGGGCCTGGGCCACGTCTTGTTAGATCAGGTGGGCCGATAGGGAGGGATCCATGACCGCATCATTAAATACATAAAAATATTCTCTTTCTAAAACATATAAAATACATATTTATTCATTTTATTGAAATTAATTTATTGAATGATCATTTAACCTTTAATTTTACTAAGAACTTTTACATGTTTTCCTTCCTTTAACCATTTGTTACATATTTAGTAAGTTTAAGCCTTGTGTATAAATAAAAACAATAAATTACATTTTTAAAGTCAAGTTTAAAACTTTATTTCAAAACAATAAATACCAATAGTCAAAGTTACAACTCAAAATACAAAAAAAAACATTTGTCAAGGTGTTAAACAATTACAATCTCAAGAAATCTGTATGTGAAAATCTCATAGTTAAAATGTAAAATAGTCCACTAGTTAGTTAATTTTACTTAGATGGATAAATTGTAATATATGTTTAAGAAAAGAAAATATGTACTTGATTATTTGTTTGAGAAATTTAATTAGTAGTTTTTAAAAAGTATGTACAAACCCCTAATATAATTTAAGTTAGCCTGACAAGACAAACCATTATCTTGGTAGCTCACGACAAGCCATTAACTTAATTCTTGCATCCTGCCTTCCAACAAAAAAGAAAATAAAATATATAACATCTGATCTTTATATCAACCAATATTGTTAGTTTGCTCATGACTAGAAGCTCATAAATTTGTTTTGGGTTGTCTGTATGAAAACTTCACAAGCCACCCGATTATTTCCACTTAAAAATGTTAAAATACGAAGTTACCTACCATCCACAGTTAATACACCCAAAACATATCTGTAATATTTACGTTATAGATATAACTTAATATGTCTACAGCGCATGGTACAAAAGGATAATCCACCTAACGTTGCACACTAATAATATTCTTTAATATATTTAACTTTGAAAAACGTACAAAATGATAATCCACCTAACGTTGCACACTAATAATGTTCTTTAATATATTTAACTTTGAAAAACATACATAATTCACTGTGCTTATTCTTGGCATACAAAGTCATAATTCATCGACAAAGAAAACGAGTTTATTCAACTCCACACGCATTGCATGTGCTTATTTTTTGGCTTACAAACAAGGTAGCCAAACCGAAAGTAAAGAAACCGAACAGAAACATAACGATTGTACTATGAATTAATCCCATGAACTTAATCATTCGCTTATGTTGGATATTGGTTTGATATCATCGACTCCAAAAGTTCGAAAATTTCCATGAACAAAATCATAGTATCCGCCCAATAGTTTAAGTTTCTTTTTTGCTACTCCAGATCGAACGTAAGGGTAGGACATCAAGTTTCCTAGGGAATTCTTCACCGACTCCTGCATAAATACATACAAAGGGCATAGTTGATATTTGAGGTGAGACATTTCTTATGTCCAGTAGGAATTGCAGTGTTTTACCTTTTCAACCAGTGTTTGAAGTTTTTGGCCTGTTGCGTCAGGGTGCTCCGCAACCACCTTTGCTTTCGCAGGTTCACCAATGCTAACCCAATCGTCTATGAAATCACTTCACATCATGCACAAATACTTATTGTTATACACACGCGCACACACGTTTCACTTATGATCAAACTCTTTTATTAATCATTTATCTTAGTTAAATGGTTCATTCATTTAATGAAAAAGAATGTAATAACGGTAAAACATATATATACACTTTGATAAAAGATATATATACTTACTAAGAAGTTTCTTGGTCAGGAAGTGATATTAGTCTAGCAATTCCACCACATCGACTGTGTCCAATGATCAAAATAACCTCAACCTATATCAAGCATATCGTGTTTTTTTAATATGAGTGTCGAATTTGACATGATTTAAAACTATCATAGAACGTAAAATTTCAAGAAGCTTATACAAAATGCAACCTTGAGAGCTAAGATCGCATATTCAATGATTGCACCAACGCCAGTGTGCTTAAGCTGCACATCATACATAACACAAACCAAAATTACCGATCTCCACAAATAAATCTAACATTCATTCTCTTTTTGGGCATTTCATATTTCTCTTTCATAAATTTATTAATTACGTTTTATCCCAACTAAAATATTAATTACATATTTCTCCTTTTTAAAATGTATATATTACATATTTACCCGGTTGTATTAAAATAAGTTATAGAATGATTATTGTATCCATATTTTCATTAAGTTTTTCTTACACATTTTCCTTTTTAAGAAAACATCAATCATATATTTCATTAAGTTTGACTTTTTTATATAAATAAAAAATAATAAAAAACCAACTTCACATACAACAACTTAAAACTTTTTGTGAAAACAATAATCACCGATAATCAAAGTTATAATTAAATTTAATGAATTGAATAAATATGTAATATGTATGTACTAGGAAGGGAAAATATATAATTGATTTTATGTCTTGAGTAAATATGTAATTTATGATCTAAAAAATAACAAATATGTAGAAATCCCTTGATTTTGAATTGAAAGGACTGATTTTGACACCTTATTAAATGCAGGGACCATATTGGCAATATTACGAGCCATGAAAGCTTCCCCAGGTCGTAGGTTCAGGATATTAGTAGCGGAAACTCGGGAATCCGAACAAGCAAATATTAGAAACTGCATTTTTTCAAATAATTATTAAATAAACATCTAAAAAACTGAAACAATAAGAGTTATTTAGTAAAATAAATTTATAGTTTAAGTTTCGATTTCAAAAATTCCGATATTTATTTAATTACCTTCGGTTCTTGTTTCTCAGCAAGTTTACGATAGTAATCCGGATGCTTGCTGTGAATATAAGAGTAACCTATGTAAGTAAATTATCGTATGATGGGATATTTGACTCGTAAATGTTACAACCACCACAATATAATTAAAAAGCGACATAAGGTCCGAGTGTTTACTTGAATTCGTTGATCTTGAAGTGCCTAAATCCGTCGTTGATCCTTTTTATCGGATTAAATGCGGACGATAGTTCAGTTTCTTGTGGTAGTGTGATTGTGTCAAGATTAGTATGAATGGTGTCGTCTAGTTCCTCTTCTTCTCTACAATTTAATCGAAACCATAAAACTTTCATTAATCTAGAGACAATAATAGATCGATAAAACAAATATAAACACTTAAACACCTATTTGAAACAGATTGGTAAACCACCTTGTTGTTTTTGCCTGTTCAAGCGCTTCATTGTTCACGTACTTTGACATGTTAATGTGTTCTTGATGTTCCTGCAACTTTGGTTTAGAGATGTAATTGCAAAGGTTTAATTAGGTGTGTTAAAACAAGCTTAGAAAGTAAGATAAAATGGTTATAGTAGAAGCTACATTATATCCATTTATGTAAAAAAAAAAAGAAGAAGAATATCATGTACAATTGCATAGAGATATTAAAATATTGCATGGGTCCAGTAGGATGCATGAACAATAATCTCACATATGTATTTATCAACAAATTAACACGATAATGTAAAGGGTTAAGCTGTAATAAAAGATTTCAATTGAACAATAAAGGTTAACGTGGACATATAGTTTTGTACTAGTGTAACGTCACATTTAAAGATTAATAATGAAAACATACATAAAAACATGCTTATAACATATCAACATTTACATAAACAACTTTCTATTATGTTTCATATATATTTTGAGAAATTTAAATTGATAAAAGCTTTTAAGGAAATCAAATACCTCAGTATATGGAGAATATTTGAAATATGAATTCCGGTGTGTGATTTTAAACCGAGCTAAATGAGACGTATATTTATAGAGCTCTTTGTTAACTTGAAGCCAAAACCAAATGTCTAATCCTCATAAGCAAAATGAGTCATATTTTACATGTGTTAACCTATTTTTACATGTATTAAATAGTATAAATGTATTTCAATATATAACCTAAATTTAACCTATTTATTTTATTCTTATCCATTATGAGACGTACTTTAACTAATGACTGATCTAACTTCTTGACTTTGAGTATATAAAAAATGAAAATGTTTAATATTACTGTTATGATTGTTATTATTATTAGGTAAGGGGTTCAAATAAGAACTTCTAATTTAAAATACGTAAGAAACAATCTTAACAATCATTTGTCTCAATCAGAGTAATACGAGTAAATTGACTTATTTATTTAAATGTCTTTATTTTTTATACGTTCTTAACTTTTATATACGACATTATTTTTTATAAAAATTACATCATAAAAATTAACATTTGTTATCTTTAAAACAAGTACAATATTATTATATAAAAAATATGTTTTTCAACTCATATGATTTATGTTTGTCACTATGTCTTTCATGCACTTCATTATGTCTTTCTGTTCGTCATTATGTTTTCTTGAACACTATTATGGTTTTTTTAATAATAAATTTGAAAAAATATAATGGTTTGTTGTGTACTTCATTATGTAAACAAAATGATAACATAACAACTACTTTATCTAATACATTGTATATATACACATTTACAAAGGTCGGTGGGGTGTCCACCGCCTGCCACGTGTCACATTTTAATTGGTTCAAAAAATTTTTTTTTTGCTTTTTCGAAAATCTGGGTTGTTTTAAATAAATTTTTCTCGACATTGAATAGTTGGATGCAGGTGGTTGAAATGGTAAGGACTATGTGTTTCTTGGGTAGGGTCGCAGGTTCGATTCCTGCGGCCGTTAACTATTTTTTTTGTTTTTTAACCTTTTTCTTAAAATATATGCATCTTTCTCTTTGGTATTTAATCACGTTTATGTCACTGTCACAACTCGGGTAACGAATTTTGTAAACGTGAGCTCAACCACGTTAATGTAATCATACGACTCTCGGCGTAACGCACAGGTTCTAATTTCTCGCTACTACTTAAAAGCAAAGGTCGGTGGACTTCCCACGAGCTGCCACGTGTCACAATACAATTGGTGAAAACTTTTTCATTTTTTTTCATTTGGTTTTTTCGCTTTAGCTATACTTTTTCAAATCCCGCCTCCTAATTTTATTTTTTCTTTTGGTTTTTTTCACTTTTGTTGTATCTTTTCAATTAAACTATTATTTTTTTTTACTTTTCTAATTGTTATTTTATCTAATTCTTTTTAGATTATTTGGTTGTATGCACGTAAGAAAGTTTGTGTACGCGGCGTAACGTACAATTAACTGCGTTAATATCAAAATACGACTCTGTCTTAACGCGTGAATATTCGTTTAGATTTCTTTTTTAAGAATTGTTATGCCAGTATAATATTGCTTTATTATGTCCACATTTCACATCACAACGCAGATAACAAGGTTCACAAATGTGACGTTACGTGCAGGGTAGTGTTACTCGCTTTTACTCCTTTAGCAAGGTAGGTGGAGGCTTCACCAACCTTAACGTATATACTTTATCACACTGATTACGGTTCCGCCGCAACGCGCGACGGGTAAAGAAACTAGTTAATAACAATAACAAAGTAACACTAAATGATATAAAACATAAAACACAATGATATAGCTCGATGGCTTTTTTTCTATTCATCATTATATTTTTCTGAACACTATTTTAATTTTTTAAAATAATAAAATAAAAAAAACAAATTTGTGAAAAAATCATTATGTACTTGTAATTGTAAAACACAATGTTAAAATAAAAACAAATCTATAATAACACCAAATGATCTAAAACGTAAAGCACAATGATAAATACATATAACAAATGATAAAAATATTTGACATAGTGACCTAACATATTAGAAATAATTACTTGATATATTTGACATAATAACCAAATTATCATTCTTTTAAAAACCAAAGTATCTTACATGCATTGAAAATGTTCATTGTTCACCATTTCATGCGCCGCAACGAGTGAGTTTACAAAATGATTTTTCTTTTGTAATATAAATAATTAAAAATGTAAATTCTTTTAGTGATTTAAAGCGTCTAAACGAGCGTATTAGCATAATATTCTATAACGAAACTAATGTTTGACTTTTATTATTTATGATTTAGTAACACAAATCAAATGTTTTTCATTACATTTAAGTTATACATATGATGCCCTTAAAATTATTCAATATTAAATAGGTCCCCTATTTGATTGGCAAACATGCAAACTCCTCACTCTATGCTTACTCTATTCTTCATCGTACTTATGTTTTACAAGATTTGAACATATAACTTTTAATTGATATTATATGTCATTTTACAATTAGGATGTCCCTTGAAGAGACATTCACGATTACATTTAGTAATCTATTTTAAGATAGCGTGATTATTTAAAAAATGCTTTTATTTGATGTAATTGGTTTGATTTAACTATTATAAATGTTTAAGATATGTTATTTTAAATAATATTTTCTATATTAAATAATAATATGTCATCTTAGTGCACGTGTTAAGTATGTCCTTTATAATAATTATATTATTTTCTATCAAATTTAACCGGATAAGAAAGTTTAAAGAACGAGATAAAAGACAAAGCATGAGAAGAATAATATTAATTACTTCAATGATTATCGACTAATTTTTCTAAATTATAATAGTGAAAATTTAACCATAATGGTGCAACTAATAGCCTTCTGTATTTTAATGATAACAACATGCAAATAACAATATTCTTGTTGATTAAGTGGTCTAAGCACATTTTCTTCTTACGCAAATGTATTTAACACATTTTTTGTTTCTACACCTTAAATTATTGCAATTTTTTTAACATTTAATTGGACCACTGACGGGCCATTGATCACATACCCGATCATCTTCGTTACTCAATGAGCAACCTAAGACCATCATCAGAAGAAAACTTACCATAGGTAAGAGAAAACCTACTGACTCAACATGTAACCCTATTTTTTGTCATAGGTGAAACTTAAATCGAAGAACTCTCGTATTTTTAATGAAGTGATCTTAACCAGATGCATCTATTTTTTTAATCGTTATGATAAACATCTTGAAATAGACACCGCCCTTTAAATAGTTTTTTTGTCGTATATAATAGAATATGGAATTATATAGTTGTTATTTTAATATAGTTTATGTGCTTACTAAGTACGGGTCATGTACATATCCAAACATACAAAGATAGATATAAGTCCTAAGTGGACATTCCGGTGACAAGCATTCTCCAACTAACAAATTATTTTTTCTACTCCTGTATGGTGCGGGACATGATAATTTCATCTTAAATTCTACATGTTAGCTTTTAAAAGAAAAAAAAAACAAAGAGAGATATAAACTTAACGTTTATTAAAGGTGAATATTATCTCTATATATGAATATGATCGTGTGACAGCTATAAGCTATTGCGTTTAAGTTAAAGTGTTAAACATCAACGGGCTTATTAATACACTCAAGATAGTGGGCTTGGGCTTGGGCTTGAAAATGTTTGTTAGTCCAACTAGAACCTTAGTGACAAACACAACAACGGGTTTAATTAATGTGCTCGAGATAATGGGCCTGGGCTCAGTCCAGCAAATATTTGTTAGTCCAACGAGAACCTTGGTGACAACTGACAAACACATAACAGAAAAAGATGCTTCGTGTATTTGCTCGTTATAGCATTCACATGCGGTTTTTATCCTAACTCATTTTTATTCTTAAAATTTGTTTACTTTATTAAAACCTTTCACATCTTATTTCTCATATCATGTCATCGTTCAATTAAATAATAATTATTTATTGTTTTTTTATTAAACTTTCTCCTTTTTCAACAACCACTCATACAAATTCGAGTAATAAATATATGAAATGAATAGTGAGTTGTTAGATATATGGAGTGAGTGTGGCGGATTAAGTTTGGAGGAAACTAATCTGGATTATTATTTACCGCCGTTATAATATATTTATGATTTTAATTTTACTATGTAATCCTCTTTATTGTTTTTTGTTGAAGAAATCTGAAGTGAACCAATTTAGAGTTATAGAATAGAATATGAATCTATAACTAATCAACGTATTATCCAACTGAAGAAAAACTAGAACATTCATACACAAGTTCCATTCATCAATTTGACTTGTTGGGCCTTTGCTACTCTTGAATTGGGCTGATTGGTTGGATTCATTGTAGTGGGCTTGAGTTAGTAGTGTTCATAGCATTTTTTGAACTTTAAAAGGACTAGCATTTACAAAAATATGTACTTTTGTAAAGTGAATTTTTTTTCATGTGAAGGACCTGCAACTTTATGTAAAATGGTATGTATATTAAATCATAAATCAATTGCTGGTTATATTTTAATAAACAGATCTAAAATGCATGTTAGATAAAGCAAATAAAGGTAGAAAATGAACAAAATCCAGAATTTTATTTGACACTTGAATTATTAAACAAAGCACTTCTATTTTTTTATTTCTAGTAAATAAATAGGATTATGTTGTTATTTTCTTCAAATATGTATGGCATAAATAATATATGATAATACCTAGAAAATCCATATATAGTAAGTTAAGAAACCAATATATAAAACAAACTAGCTTTAGTAAACCCGTGTATTACACGGGTTGAATAAAAAATATTACATAGAATGAAAATTAATTAATTCTAAATAAGATATAATTGAAATCTTTCTTATGATAAATAAAATAAAAACTTTATTTCAAAACAAACATTTTAAAAATGTCATACTTAAAACTTTCTTATTATAACTCTCAATTTTATTTTAATTTTTGTTTATATAAATTTTACTTTTTAAAAACAACAATTATAAAATATATTATATTTTTATAAAAGTTTGACGTTCTAAAAATTTTCTAGTTTATGAACAATTATTTACTTAGAAATTAACATTAGTAAAAAAATCTATTTCTTGATTTTTAGAAAACTATTTTAATTTTAAAAAATAAATAATATTATTAGTAATTAATGTGATTATTAAATAGGAAAGAGAAGCGAAAAAAAATTGGTGAGAATGAATATGATGTTGACATGTGTCACTCCTAAATATATTTTTATTAGAGTAGGAAGATATGGTACTTCCACAAGGTCAAATAGAGGCAACAATTAGTGAACAATGATATTATTAAATGAACCATATTGTTCAGCCGTTTCACTGGTCAATTCTATATTACGATTTAAGTTTGTCAAAATAAGGCTTCTTTTAAATACTTATGTATGTCAAGTTGATATGAACAAAGTCTTCTAATTATTAGTTAACATTTTGGTTTCGTTTTATCCAGGAATAGATGGTTCAGAAATCGTTTACTTCCAATATTATATTAGTAAAAATTTATGACCGATTAAAAAGTATGATTTTTATAAAAAAACTAGTATTAAGCCCCCCGCGTTGCCGCGGGGGCGTGAAATCATGCCAAGTAGCACCAAAGACACACCAACATTAGCGACCACCAATCAAAACATAGAACCAAGGACACACCACCGTTAGGCGAAACGTAAAACATATAATACAATAACTAAGTCGATCTTGGATCAGCGCGTTGCGACGAGACTGTTCAAAACGGGGGAAAATAAGCGTAAAAACGTTGAACTACACACACACAATGCGACGTGTTAACTCGCAAAATGTAGACCGAAACGTAAAATATTTTTTTTATATATAAAAAGGTATGGACCAAAGTTAAAAGTAAAAAAATATTTGGGCTAAATTATAAAAGATGTAAAAATGTTTGGTTAAAATAAAAAAGTTAAAGATAAAAAAATAAGACAAAAATTGGGTACAACAATTAAAACATGTTGTGCAACCCATAATACATAAAAAAATTGATAATTAGTATATATATAATGTATCAGTTTAATTATTATTACTTTTTGAACGATTGAGGTTATCAAAGATGTTTACACATGAATATTTACCTAGGTATTTTGAAGTGTTGAACCTCTATCTTGTTATGATTAATATTTTTCATTAATTCAGTTTAACTCTAAAAACATTAATCATCTAATAACTATTATTTTTTGTAAATATATTATACATCACTCAACGTTCACAGTATATATTGCTCCGTGTTAGAGTATTGCTTATCTTCAAAAGATGTATTTTATATTTTTATATGATTAACATATTTTGTAACTTCAATGTTGGTAACGAATGATTTTGTTTTTGCCAATAATGCGCCAAAACTGGAACGTGAAGGTATCTTCTTTGATATATATTTAGATACTCTTAATGTTCCCCTCACCCAAACATTTATTTTATTCTTATAAAAAAACTAAAAAAATCCAACTTGCGATCAAATACAATCTTACATTACCAAGATGATTTATTATTTAATTGATACCGCTTTTAAATCTCAAGAAAATATTAAAAAATAATATTTGTTCCAAATGCTTCGAAAGTTGATACTTTGCTATTTAATAGAAGCGACCGGATCGAGCCATACATTATCATAAAACCTTCTAAAAAGAAAATAAGAATTATTTATAATTTTCTATTCTACATGAAATATAAAAATATATATATGTGTGTATATATATATCATAAAAGCATGTGTAATAGGTTCATAAGAGGACATGATTTTTTCCAACATGGCTCTATGTGGCTCCGATGAGGGGTTGAGAGGATGTGAGGGGCGGTGGTGTGAGTGTAATCACAATAACAATGGGTTGAAGGTGGGGAGTGGTGGTGATGTCTGGTGTGGCTGCGGTAAGAGCACAATCACACGCCCTCTCATGAACCCACTACACACATCTTAACATTTATTATATCTTTTTCACATGAATCCTAATAAATTTAAGTTTCACCACTCAACAAGTAGATAAGTGACTAAAGACATTAAAATAACATCCCGCTAGCCCTTTTATTTTTCTTTTACTATCACTTATTGTATACAAAATTTTCTAACTGTTAATTTTATACAAAAAGAAAAAAAACTAGACAAATAATATTACTTGAATCACTATATTTTAATGTTAAAACGATTTACACGTTTGAAAGTTCAAATATAATTTTGATGTGAAAGATATATTTATCCAACTATCAATTTTATGTTTCTTTCAAGCTGGCTTTCTTGTAAAATTCAGTTGTGTTATTAATGTAGGGATCCAATGAATTATGAAAGGCATAGAAAAATAACAAAAACGCTGTCGTATTTGTTAATAATTTTTATTTTTGTTTATTAAATTGCAGGCCACCAGCACTCCAGCAGCCCCACCCACACGTGTTTTACGTCGTCCTTGTTCGTTTTCTTCGTCGGTTCCGGTAAATTTACATTCCAACCCTTATACATTTTGATTCTTTCCAACTACCCAACATTGTTTTTTCTTTTCTGAAATTCACACTTGCTTTAATCACACCATTCACAATGAATTTTTTATAAATGTATAAGTGTGTTTCCTATATTACAGAGAATATTTGTGAGTGATGCTGAGTGATTGAAGGAGAAAATGTTACTGTTTATCTGTATATTTAAAAAAATATTATTCATCTCGTATAAATTTTTTTAATATATTTTGAAAGTGGATGTGAGTAGAAGAGAAAATGTAATGATAAATGCATAAAATGTATTATTTAATTGAATAAAAGAAATAAAAAGTAATGATTTTTTATGTAATTATATGGATGAGGATGTGAAATTCACTGTGAATGATCTTACTTCATTGCATATGTTTTACTAAACTTGCATAACCTTCCCAAAAATACTTTTATTATGATGTACACAAATCAAGTCACTCATGAGTTACTTGACATTTGCTGGCTAAAAGCTTATATCAAGTTAAGTTCAATCTTAAACTTAAACTCATTTGATAAACAAACCTCAGCTTATAAACCAAGCTTGATTTGTTTAGCAAGTTAAAATGAGCAAATTATTTAAATAAAAAAAAGAGTATTTATAGAATCTAGTACTATACATTTAACTATTATTAGAAACCATATTATGCATATAATTATAGCTATAAATATTAATACAACTATATACATGCATAAAGACTAAATAATAAACAAGTCGAGTTCAAGCTTGTAAATTGTAATTTCGATTCAAACCTTTAAACAATGGGCTTGAGATGAGCTAAGCTCAAGCTTAGTCAAGCTCAAACTTGACTTGTTTTCATTCACTTAAAACTAGTAGATCAAATGCATGATCAAGATCTCAATAAAACTAGTAGATCAAATGCATGTTGAAGATCAAATGAGAAATTATTCATACATTTGACATCTTTAGGTTAAGACATCTAGACCTTCTAAATTATTGGGGTCCCAACTTTTTTTTAAATTTTTTTATACACGTAGTCAATCCAGAATTTTGGTTAAGGGACTAAAAACATCCTATCATACTTTAACTAAAAAAACCAGGCCTAAATTTTTAATACATACAGTCCAATTCTACTTTAATGAACCCGTTTTAACCTCCACTTAAAAGCAAATCCTGAATCCTAAATCCGCAATTGTTTATAACGATGACATCCAATAAAAAGATCATTTGGATTTTACTTCGCCTTAAAGCTCCTAAAATGATTTACCAAACAACAAAGGATATAAGACAAACACATATTTTGAATATACTAAAAAGACAATTACTACTTAATACAACTAAAACCAACCTCAAGGGCTAATAAGTGTAACAATAATATCCATTTATAATATGCTCACCACACACCACCGGTCCACCCCATTCGTTCACTCCCATCTTCTTCTTCTATCCAACTCGGATACTACTATTTATCACATCCTTTCTAAGATCCCACATAGTCTATTTCCCCAAAAAGATCAACAAATACACATAACTATTCACTCTTTTCAGCATTCTCTTTCTGCTAAGAATATTCCTCTAAATCAAGATTATCATCTTCAAGGCTTCAACTCCTGAAATCTGTAAAAATTTCAAACAAAAATGATGTCTTTAAACACCCTTTCTCCAACAGAAATCAGGGTAACATCTTTCTTGGACACCTCCAAATCCAATAACCACCTTCTCAAGCTTCAAGGTGTTGTTTTCATCACTCAAGATTCCAACTTTTCAACAAATCCCTTGATTATTTGATGTTTTGTTGTTATCTGCTTGTTAATTTGTGCATTTTGGGTGTTTTGGTAGGTGGAGTTTCTTTAAAGAGAAATGACAGTAAGCTACAGTTAAGAAAGGGGATCCGGTGTACGGCCACGGCGGCGCCACCGCCTCCGGCGTGGCCGGGGACGGCGGTTGCTCCGCCGGAGACGAAGAACTGGGATGGGCCTAAGCCCATTTCAATCATTGGATCCACTGGGTCCATTGGAACTCAGGTATATTAGAACTTTTTGGTTTCTGTTTGTTGATGATGTTATGTTATCTGATGTTTTTTATGTGCAGACACTGGATATTGTTGCTGAAAATCCAGATAAATTCAAAGTTGTAGCACTTGCTGCAGGCTCAAATGTCACACTTCTTGCAGATCAGGTGATTAATTTGAATGGTGTAACCTTATTATTTCGATATGTGAAGAAGATTCATGTGAATTATGTCAATGGATTGAGGTTTATGTTGGATTCATATGTTAATAGATGATGGATCAAGTGGTGTCTACATTGCATTTGAAAGTGATTATATGATTCTTGATTCTACAGGTCTTCGATAATATGGTTGATTTAGGGGTCAAATATTCTGTTTAGGAGTACACGCAACAAAAAATGATTCTGATTAGGGAAAATCACCAAAATAAACAGTTGACCACACACAAAAGCCAAAATAAACATCAACCGGCTAAAATTTAGCCGGGTTTAAGGGAGAAAACAAAAAGTCTTTCTCGGCTACATTTTAGCCAGGTTCAGTTAAGCTCAGCTGGGTTTAGCGTTAGCCGGACACATGTCAGCTCCATGTTTAAATTTCAAGTGGGACCAAGTTAACTATTGGGTCGGCTAAGGAGTAGCCGGTTTAGCTGGTGGGGTCATCTTACATGTAAATCCTTAAATTATCTGTTTTTACCAAACATGAAACACCCAAACAGCTGATTATTTGGCTATCACTTATCACAACTTCAAACAAGTAAAAGCACTTCCAAACACATATCTAATTTTGATTAATCTATGCCATATGATCACTTTGGCAACACAATACAAAACACCCTTAAAAATTAAGGTCAAGAAGTGTTAACATTCTTTTCCCTTTTGCAGATCAAGGCATTCAAACCACAGTTAGTTTCGATCAAGAATGAGTCGTCGGTTGGTGAACTCAAAGAAGCTTTGGCTGGTGCCGATTACATGCCTGAAATCATTCCTGGTGATGAAGGTGTTGTTGAGGTCAGTACACTAGTTTCTAAATATTTTCAATCATTATGTTGATTAAAATCACTTAGATTACTCACAGGAGACTTTTTGTAAATTAAATTAGGTTGCCCGCCACCCGGATTGTGTTACTGTTGTCACAGGAATAGTTGGTTGTGCTGGTTTAAAGGTATATCATAATATTCTTTCTTATGAGTTTGAGGATCAAATTCCACAAGTTCATACATCATTAAACACAAAATAATGTAGCATCCGATCTTTAAAAAAGATGGTTAATTTTCATAATGTTTTCGTTTATTAGCCTACAGTTGCTGCTATTGAAGCAGGGAAAAACATTGCACTAGCAAATAAAGAAACGTTAATTGCTGGCGGTCCTTTTGTTCTTCCTCTTGCACACAAGCATAATGTTAAGATTCTTCCTGCGGATTCTGAACATTCTGCTATATTTCAGGTATAAAAGTTTAGAAATTTAGTATCAAAAGTCTGTTCTTTTCTTAACATGATTTTATATAAATGTTACTGCTTTTACTTTTTAGTGTATACAAGGCTTCCCTGAAGGTGCTCTAAGGCGTATAATCTTAACCGCCTCTGGAGGTGCTTTCAGGTATAGTAACTTTTGTGTTTTAACATCTAATGAAATTGTATTACATGCTTAATCCTCATGTTAATCGTGGTTTTTGTTTGTTTTGGTGCTAGGGACTGGCCTGTTGAAAAACTAAAAGACGTTAAAGTAGCCGACGCCTTAAAGCATCCAAACTGGAGCATGGGGAAAAAGATCACCGTGGATTCGGCTACACTTTTCAACAAGGTAATCTTGCTTTCTAACAACCATCTGAGCCCGTCGATTAAAACTGTTACATACTAATATGAATCATGTTTATTTTGTAGGGCCTAGAAGTTATTGAGGCCCATTATCTTTACGGGTCAGATTACGACCATATTGATATCGTTATTCACCCTCAATCTATCATACATTCCATGGTTGAGACACAGGTAAACTAATATATCTTTGTCAACTAGTTAACACATTTGGTAAACCATGTTGACCTGTTTTCTTTGGGTTGTTAATTTTCAGGATTCATCGGTTCTAGCCCAATTAGGATGGCCCGATATGCGTTTGCCAATTTTATATACGCTATCGTGGCCCGATAGAATACCATGCTCCGAGATCACATGGCCCCGTCTTGATCTCTGCAAGTAAGAAATATATTTACAACAGATGATAGAAAATAAAACATGGTGTCTATTTATTTTGAACTTTTTATTGTGAACTGTTATTCAGGTTGGGATCATTGACATTTAAAGCTCCAGACAATGTAAAATACCCATCAATGGATTTGGCTTATGCTGCGGGTCGAGCTGGCGGCACAATGACCGGAGTTCTTAGTGCCGCTAACGAGAAAGCGGTTGAAATGTTCATTGATGAAAAGTAAGTCATTTAAAACATCAAGTAGTAAGCTATTTGATTGAACATTAGTGGTAACTAATATTATGGTTTGTTGGTGTTTTAGGATTAGCTACTTGGACATATTCAAGGTTGTGGAATTAACTTGTGAGAAACATCGAGACGAACTGGTGGCGGCACCTTCTCTCGAGGAGATCGTACATTATGATTTGTGGGCACGTGAGTACGCTGCCAGCCTGAAGCCTTCAACGTCGGGTGCAACTCCGGCACTCGTGTGAAGATGAAGAAGAAGACACTGGATGAAGGTGTCTGGGGGCTAGTTTAAATTGAAATTGAAATTCTGTTTTTGTTTTAATAAATGCATTTTCCGATGTTTCGAAGAGTATTTCAAACTGGAATAGGAAATGAAATTCAGAAAATGATTTTTTTTATCTTAAAATAATTATCTAAACTACTTTCAATAACATCTTATATTATCTTACTACTATAATAAAAAAATAGCTTAGAATGACATATGTCAGCACCACAATTCTTCTCATCAAAATTTTCTCGTATCTCTTCTATTAAATAATTACCTTAATTACTAATAATATTATTTAATTTTTTTTAGATTAAAAATAGTTTTCTATAAATTAAAAAAATATTTATTTATTAATGTTATTTCTTAATAAACAATTTTTTTTAAATAATATTTTTTTAAAACATCAAACTTTTTTAAAAATTCGATATAGTATAAAATTAGTTTTTTTAAAAATTAAATTATTTAAAATAAAAAATAACTAAATTTAGGAGTTATGATAATGAAATTTTAAAAAATGATATTTCTATACGATTTGTATTAGACCAAAATGTTTTTTTTTAAAAAAAAAATTAAAAATAAAATTTTAAATAGATGATATCACTGTGTTATTACTTATAATATTTGCTTATACGTAATTTCAGTCATATCAATCTTGGAATATCATTTTATATTTCATAAATTTCATTATATGAATATTTTATTTATTCAACACATGTAATACACGAGTTTAATAAAATTAATAAATAAATAAATACAATAGATCATTATCTTTTTATCGTGTTTTATTACCCTGTGCCTATAAAATAAATTATCACTTTGTGAGGTTTATAGGCAAGAAAATATCAAGAAATGAAATTCAATGGTGGTTGTCGTTCATATATAACCACTTCTTTGCTATTTACCTTAATGGGCCGACACCATGGAACTCAATTAATAGCCCACTAAGCTTGTAAAGATGCTAGATCCGACTTCCAAAGCCTAGCAACAAATTCTTAAAAGTTGTATTGAAATCTTACTACTCTAATAAAAAAAGTATTTTGGGATGACACATGTCAACACCACAATCATTTTTACCAAAATTTTCTGCCTCTCTCCTATTAAGTAATCACCTTAATTACTAATAATATATTTAATATTTTTTTAAATTCAATAAATTAAGAAAGATATATATTTTTTAATGATATTTCTAATTAACAAAAAAATTTAAAATAAATTTTTAGTTGATATAACTGTTTTATTACTTATAGTCATTTCTCATATATAATTTCAGTCATATCATATCTTAGAATATTATTTTATAATTAATAAATTTTATTATATTAATATTTTATTTATTCAGCTCGTGTAACACACGAGTTTAATAAAGCTAGTTATGTAATACATGGTTATAGTTGAAACAAATATCGTCACACGGGTGGTTCGGTAGATGCTTCACGGGTATGTTGGGTATGCTGTGAATATCCTTCGGTTCGGATCCATCTCCAGGGCTAGTCCCGAGAATACTCGAATAATTTTGGACCATGGGCAAGTAGAAAAAATGGGCCCCTATAATATAATGTCAATAACTTGTATGTAAAAAGTTTATAATACTACAATAATCGTTTTACCAATAAACAAAAGCATTTTAGCAAAATAATCCAATTTACTTACTTAACTGAATCGTAAAACTCTTCTAACGTTTTTGAATTGAGTTTAGAATGGATAAATGATAGTGGATCGACTAAACTAATTAAAATGTTAATGAGCTTTAAGTTTCAATAGATCAAGATAATTAAATTGCTATTGGGTTTGTTAATTAGATTGTTAATAGCCTATAGTTGTTTTTAAAATTATATATACATACATATATAATATAATTTTTTTAAAATTTGGGGTCTCTGAGATTGGGCCCGGAGCGGTCGCCCACCCCGCCCACCCTCAGGCCGCCCATGCATCTCGTTGTGCGTCTCTACAATCATAAAAACCTCTTTAGAGGGTCCACAAGCTTTTAAGCCCCATGGATACTCTGACGCTCAAATCAAATCGAGGCCGCAACGAGTGTATATTACATAGTATGCATATGTGAATAGTGAGTAAAAACTAAAATGGCGATAATATCTTACCTCTTTTTACCTCTTAAGCCATATATACACACGTCTTCCTGGAGGCTAGAAGTCAATCGTTTTAACAGTGGGTGAAGCTCGCACTAACATAGTTATCTCTTGATTAAGGGGAGGAGTTAGTGAGGTAGTGAGTTGACCAACGCATGATACGCTTGACTGGTGCGGGTTTGACTCATCGGGTCGGGTATAGAAGTGGGGTATACTAGGGGTGTGTTTTTTACCCGAACCCGAATATCAAACCCAAACAAAATCAACTCGAACCCAATTAAGAACTAACCCGAGCAACCCAACCCGATTATTACACTAACCCGAACCTGATTTTTATAAATGGTTTGGTCTTTGGGTTGAATTTGTAAGATTCGGGTCAACCCGATTAACCCGAATATTAGTTTTTAAAAAGTTCCAAGATTTATAAACTCTATATATATGTGTGTTTTATGCTACCATTTACAAGATTTGAAAACATGATTTTCTAAACTTTATATTATATTGTTGTGGTTCAAATTTATTATATAAACTTTAAGGATAATCAATATATAATGTCATTTAATATTTAAATATGCATAATAAAGTGAATGTAAATATGTCAAAACTTTCCGATCAAGATAATAAACAAAATTATATATTGATAACACATGCTAAATCTCATATATGCATTTTGATCATATATATATTGTTTACACAAACATGTGAGATAGCAAATAATTTAAAGTTTAATGGTTTAGTTTAACCTAATTACCGATTAACCCGACCCGAATAAACCCGAATATCGAGACCCGAAAACCGATTAAATGTTGCTTATTTGGTTTGGTCTTCGGGTTGATTTCCTACACCTAAAAACCCGAACAACCCGAAACACCCGATTACAAAACCCGAATGACACCCCTAGGGTATACCCCTATAGTTATAACAATTATTATTAATATAATGGCATACTTTCTTAATAACATAATCAATAACTTCGTTACAACCATTAGGGTTGGTGGTCTAGTGATAGAGACTTTGCCTCTAGGAACGTCATTTGTGGGGAGATTTCATGTTCTATTCTGGATAGTTATAATATGGGGTTTATTTTAAAAGTAGGAATATAATAGAATTGTCCTTTGAAAAAAAAATAACTTCGCTGGCACTTTGGAAAGTTTTAAACCCTTGAAGTGTCTTCAATGTTTTTAATTATTATTCAAAATGGAGGACGGTGTCTGAAATATTTCACAAACAATGAAAATGAGATTATAAATTGAGTTTACTTCAAATATATAGTGATTTTTAGTATATGTTAAAACAACGAAGGAAAATAAAATAATAGTATGCATGAAGCTAGAGGTATAAAAAGTCATGCCGAGCAGTAATTCAGTAATTCAACTAAGCACGAGCCATGCCGAGCATTAATTCGTCTAAGCATGAGCACTGCTTGTTCAATATAAAAATTATTCCTAAAGCTTCATCTCGGCTCATTTACTTTTTGTTAAATATTAATATATAACTACTTTTACATATTTATAATTATAATTTTATATAACAAAATAAATATTATTTAGTTATTTTCATGGTGATTCTACACATACTAATATTGATTACGTAATACTATTTATGAAATATATCATTTTTATTTATACAACTAACAGACTCGTTTGAACTCATGAGTATATACAACTTCGATATATAAAACTCGTACTTGAGATTGTTTAAGTTCATCAATCTTGATATAAGGTTACAACCAACAAATCTAAAATACCTTGCGTGTCGGTAGGTGACCCATTTGTGGAGCTATTGATATGAATTGCATCCATTGAAACTGGTCTGCCAGTAATTCCAAAAATGAAGTGAAAAGGGCCCATATATTGTATAAAATGGCCAACCCATCCACTAATGATACATACATTGATAATTTGATACCCACTTAGGTGTCAAACTGTAGATTCAACAGCAATGTATGCTTTCACTAAGTTGGTATTAGGATTAAATTATTAGGTTTGCTGTATAGATATGCTAGTGGTTTTAACTTTTAAATATTATATGTAACATATAAATTATTATTTTTATGTAAGGTTTATCAAAGTGTTCAAAACTTTAAGTAGAGGTTTATTTTAAGTAGAGGTTGTGGTTCATGCTTATGAGTTATGTGGCATGAATATGTCTAAGATTTAAAATTGTTGATAAATATTTTAATATCAAGTCCTTTTACGATTTCTCTCCAAGGATGATGATTTGTGTTAGGATTTTCAATCATGAATCGTTGATGATGAAGATTTTCGGCTAAAAAGTAAGTTTGCCTTCAAGGTAAAGAATTCTTAGGTGATTGATTTTGTTAACCTTATTTTGTGTATTTAAACAATTAATCACATGATCATCAATCTACATTCGGTTGGACTTCTTGTTAATTAAGTTTACCAAATATATCATTGCAAGACAATTTATTGCCAACATATCAGGATAAATTTGATCCACGTAAATTAAGATTCAGACATGTGTTAGAGTATAAATTTTACTTGTATTTGTTTCGTTCCATCTTACATAAATCATGTCAATTTGGTTTATTGATAGTAAAAGTGTTACTTCAACAGTTTAATTATTTAATAAAACTTCTAATCTTTTTTCTCTTTTGGAAGGCCCTAATCTAATTCTTCCATACATCAAATTAAATCTAATTCTTCCATACATCAAATTAAATCTACTTCACATGTTTCAAATAAAGCTTGAATCAGTCACCTCAAATACAAAAGACATAGACCTTTACCATTAGGTTATGCTAGTGGTTGTTTTTTTTTTTTTTTTTTTCTGTTTTTGAATGGTTATAAGTTGTTATTTTCTTTCTTTTACCATATGATAAATACAGTAGTAATTAAATATCAAGGGTAAGTTTCATATGCCCCTAACAAACTTGCCAGATATCTTGTATAAATTTATTTTGAAAACTATAATATGAAATATGATTGGACAAATATACCCTTGTCTTACCTTAAATGAGATTTAAGTTTTTTTTTCTTTTCAAAGGAAAATTGAGATGTAAGTTGACGTATGAACCCTTTTGACAACTGAAAATGGCAATTTATCAATTGTTAGACAACAAGTTCCCAACTAAAATATTCCTTTTGATGTATGACGGTGACCGTGTTAAATTATTGGTCATTGCTCATTCTAAAAACAGAGATAAATAATTATGCCAGTTTTTATTATTTAATAAAAGGCATATATAATGGAGGTCATTAATAGAGGATCGTACCCGTGACTTTTTATAATTTAGAAATTTAAAACCATACAAAAGTAAGAAGATTTTATGATAGAGAATCAGGTCTAACGGATAAAATTTCACGAAAACAAACCGACGAATCTAATTTCATGGCAACTTGAGTTATTGTGGGCTTGTGGCATTAGCTACGGTCGCCACGACATAACCAGTATCGTGTTGACAACGCTGCACCGGTAAGACACGATAACAAGGCTATCATGATTGAAGAGATTAAATAAAACTTCATTTATATATATCTATAAACTTTACCTGACAGGACAAGTTGAAAAATAATAAAAAAAAAATTTAAGTCAAAAAGATATCTATCGAATACATTTTTACAAGCTTCAAACCCTTTAAGACTAATCTTCTTCTTGATCATATCTACTAGTTCATGAATTCATTTTGATTTCATACTTGTTCTTCAAGATTAAGTGTGAGGTTTATCTGATTGGAAAATTCAAGTAAACAATCGAATTGTTATAATTTGAAAATGATACACACGAATCTCATGTTATTTGGATTCATCTACGATTGCTACACAAAGTGCTGATTGGATATGTTAGTTTATTACTATAACAAGACTTATTGTTAGGCATTGCATTTTTCAGTTTTGAACTCTTGCAACAATTATTGTCTCATTCATGTTGAAGTTACTAGTCTTTGTTTCATTGTCATCCTACTCTGAAGTGTAAATAGTTTCATTTTATGTTGTCTTTATTAAAATAAACAACAACAAACTAGTAAATGAGTCTTCTATTAACTTGATAAGCTAATCACACGTTACCACTTAAAAACAAACAATACTACTTTATTAAAATATCAAACATGAAGACGATCCAAAATGTCACACGTAATTGCAACGATAATCACAAGAAAACCGCACATAACCATCGAAAATTTGTTACACCGTCAACGTGTAATCACTCGATCAAACCCACACCCACACTTTCCGTATGTTCAACCGTCACCACACCATTTCTTTTCTCTTTTCTCTTTATTCCCCTTTATCTTTTTCATTTTTTACAATTTGCCCCCTTTTACTTTTCCAAAAGCTGTCTCATTATTGATCCATTATTCCACCAACACGAAAGTACCCACACCGCCGGCGTATCAATCTCCGGCGATGACGTCACTCGCCGGAAAACATATTACTCAAAACAACAGAGAATTCATTGATTTGTATGCACAGATGATCACTAATGATGTTTAATTTCATAAATTCGAACCCTAAAGCTATTCAAATGATTTAGAATGGATGTAAACTCCGATTGGATCGACTAACCGTCGTAAATGCACCGACGAGAGTTTGTCCCGACGGTAGGTACGATTGTCGCCGGTGAGCTCTGTTTTCTGCTTTAATCGCCGGATTATTCTTCACCGTTTCGTCGTTCGTCTTCTTCTTCGTCGCGATTAAAGGTTTAAACAGCAGAAACGGAGATTCCTTACCGTCGCTGTTGCTCCGGTACAGAATGTCGCGAAACTTCCACCGGCGTGACGAATCGCCGGTGGAATTGCTCTTCTTACACCTTTCCGGCGACTCTGTCTTCGGCTTCCACACGCAATAGGTTCCCGGAGTGATTCCGTCGAGATCGTCGGCCTCTGATGACGATGATGAACCGAAATCGCGATCTTCGCTGAAAAGCTTTCGCAGAGGAAGACGCACCACCGCCAGAGACGACGGCTTACCGTCGCTCTCCGCCGTGTCGGTGACGACGTTGATCCGATTAGGATCAACGTCTAACAACAAACTCCGATCAAATAGAGGATACCGAGGCAGTATACGACCTTGTGTGAAGATCTCATCAGCTGAATTCGAAGAGGAATTCACGTCGGTACAAACAACAGCAAACTCAAACTCATCATCATCATCATCATTGTGATTATCGTGATTACAATCATTCTCATCCTTTGTGTTTTCCGGATGAATAATATCATCAACCTTTTCATCATAATCGTTGAAGTTGAAGATATCATCATATTCGCTTGCATTTTCGTGGCGAAATTCTTCGATAACCCTAGCGGCAACATCTGCGAGGTTGTTGGAAGAATAGGTGGTGAAGGTGGGTGATACACCGGTGAGTGTACCGGACTGCATGGTGTCACCGGAGATGAAATTCAGGAGTTTTGAGTTGGTATTGAAGAGCGAGTGTGTGATTGAAATGTGAAATGAATGTATTCGAGGGGAAGTTACTTGTGTGTGAAGTGGCAAACTAGGCTTTTTATTGGGCCGACAATATACTCTGTATAAAATTATTTTAATCGGTCTCAACTATCAGCATTTTGTTTTAAAATAAGACTTAAACCTATAAACGATTAATATTTTTATGTTATTGATATATCATTTTAACCAATTAAACTAAATGATCATTGGTAAGGCTAAAATATCTAATCTCATTATACAATTTTCTCATGATAGGTATATATATGTGATATAGAATTAAGAATATTTAAGATGAGTATATAGTTGTCATTAAAAAAAAAAGAAATAGTTTCGTAAAATAAAAACAATTAAGCTATAACCTTTGAGTCATTAACAATGTTTTTTTTCTTTTATAACTTTTAGAAATGTCTTAGACGCCTTAATAAGATGTTTTATGTTTCTAGAATTGAAAGCAATATTAATTCTCTCTTGTGTATCATATATGGTTGTATGTAATTGTGTTATTTTTTAATCGAAATTACTATGCTAAGGTGATGCTTTATGCGGTCTTAAATGATGTACTTATTCGATCATCAATAAGCAATTACTTACGTAGGTTTTACATAATTCATTGATCTTATTTATATTATTGGCTTTTTTTTAGTTATTATTACAACCATAGAATATAATTACATCTTATCAATACATAATATTCCAATCAAAACATATCATTTATCTCGATAGTATGTATTTTTTAACATCAAGGGTCACTTTTGTGCAAATGGGCACGCATCTTCTCAAGTAATGTGACGAGGATGGTCACCCAGATGGGGAAATGTATGATAGCTAAATTGATCATCTTCAAAAGAAATGACAATTTTAATAAACTAGGTTGACGTGACACTAAAATTTCATAAAAATCAAACCCGTAACTCTAGTTTTGTTGTTCAATGTATGATGGTTGACATGGATAATGGTCCTGAAAGTCACCTTCTAATTCATTACCATACAAAGTCAAATTTCATACAAATAAAACCCTAAGTTATATTAGATGTAGTTCAGTGGCGGAGCTTGAACTATTTCGTAAGGGGGCGGGGGCAAAATTAATTTTTTTAGGGGGGGCGAACTCGATATTTATATAAAAATTTACGCTATCGGGCTAAAATTTAACACTACGGACGAAAAAATAGGGCCCCCCGGCCCCTATGATGCTCCGCCTCTATTGTAGTTTGTTTTTTCGGAGATACAATGTCTGCAGTCCGGTAGAAAAAGAGGTGGACCAAACATCTGGATTCTGCAAGAAAAAAACTGTTTGATTTTTAACTTTTTCAGACTTCCAAAATAACATAAACAACCCAAACCAAACAAAATCACAAACCACAAACCAAATTACACACCCTAAGTAAACCAATACACAAAAACAAGGTTTAAGGCAATTTAATATGTAATCTAAAAACACTTTATAATCGATATCAATCTTGAAGTTGAAGAGTAATTTGTTTAACATCAAAGGTCAACAATAAAAAGTATTTCAATTCAGATCAAACAAGAAAACCCAATCCAACTGTATATTACATCAATTAACAATCAACTTACTGCTTGAATTTGAGACCGAGAAGGGGGATGGGGTTAGAACGATCGAAAGGGGGAGATGGGGATAGAATTTGGGAGGTGATTTGTTTTGAGAAGATGTTTGAAGTTAATTTTTGGGTCTGCACCAAAAAAAGGTCAAGAAGACCACCTTGCACAGACCTTTTTTAATGACAATTTGCAAATGGTAATGTCTGCGTGTGGTGTGCGGGGCGCAGACAGAAGAGCTCGCGCAGACATTTTTAAAAAAGACAAACACCACCTTAGGCTAACTAACAATCCGAAACCAAGCATCAAAGCCATTCCAAGCCGAACACACAACCTCTTCAAACTCCTACAATTTTGTAACTCTGGATGGTTCCTATATTGGACGTTTGTTTCCAAAAGTTCATAAGACAACGATAAACTTAGGTTTGCCAGTCATATCTCCAGCTCAAACATATATCTTGATCTAATCATATATCCCACCCACATGACAGCCCTTACTTCAATTCTAAACAAACATTTATTGCTTATTCCTAAGAATATTCATATACAAATATATATTATTATTACTTTTGAAACGAACGCAGGAACCGTACGTACATACATATATGTAAGTTCTTCCATTGGAGCTATTTCTGATTTAGAATGTATCGATTTACTGTTTATTCATTTGCAAACTTCAGAATAAAGTGAGAATATCTCACATAGACATCATGTTTAGATAAATTACATAATGCGATAATGCATGTATAATGATTTGTTTAAAATAAAATAATGACAACGAAACAACATATTTGAAGCAATAAACGAAAGCTATTGTATAAAATCGATATCAGTTTCTACTAATGAAATTATTCGAGGTTTACAAACGTCAGTGTGTCAATGTAAAACTGTGGCCTAACATATCTAACACTTCTTCCTTTTTGGTTTTCACCTGCAATTCTCTCAAATCTTCTTTCTGCTCATACTGTATTATAGTAACCTCCAATTTTCACCTGAATCCATTACATCGCCTCTGCAAAATCAATAACAAAGATCATCATCATAATCATCATCCTGTTATCTGTGTTAGTATAAAGCTACGGATTGTTTTCTTCCATTTTTGGTTGTGTTCTTAAATCAGATCATTTTTTAGTAATATGCTTTTATTACATTCAAGCATACGCGCTATATTCTTGATCAGAATTCAACAAGGAAAAATCTTTAACTAAAAGAAAATGAATCACTACCTTCTCGGTGAAATTTTTGAGAACCATTATCAGCATCCTATCACCGGTGATTTGCCTAATTCCCCGTATCATATCACGTCTAGAGATCTTATGCTCCTGTTAAATGATAACCAAAACCATTAGGATCAAGAAACTGAAACCAAGATTTAAGGTTGCAAGAAAGTATTTGTTGGCACTTACAATGTAGCTTCGACGAATTTGTGTCATCTCTTTGATAGCTTTAGGGGGCAAAATCTTTGACAGTGCTGCAATCAGATCTGGAATAGGGATCCAAGGGGAAACCGGTCTCTCAACGTGAACTCCGTCTTGTCTAGGCCCTGGATCATATTTAACCGCGTGTTTAATCAATTGGAACCACTTAATGACACGATGAAAGTCCTTGATACCTACAAGAGATTCTTGATATGACTTACTGTTAATGTTCGTTAGAGTCTTGAAACTTATGACGAATTCAGGTAATATATGAGTGTTCATCTGACTACTCCAAATGATATACTTCTTTGGGGACACCAAGTCGTCGACACCCGACTGGAAATCCTCAGAACTCGGATGGGATTGCGTAGAACCATGGTTAACAAGCTCTGATTTGCCCAATAACACGCGACAAAGAATAATGTGTTTGACTCCATCTTCATCAGCAATTGCAGAGTGCACACTGTTAATATTATGGAATCATTATCATAATATATTCTAATAGAAACAAAAAACCAAGATCAAATCCTATTGTTAAGCACCAAGATCAAATCATATTGTTAAGGCTATTAAAACTATAGAATCACCTAAAAAACACATAATCAGAGTAGAATGAACTATGACGAACATGAATTAAGATCAACTAAATTACCATAAAGAAAATGAATAAAGATCAATTACACTGACCATAAAGAACATAGATTAAGATCAACCAAAATTAACATAAAGGACATTAAGATCAACTAAACTAACCATGAAGAACATGATTAAGATCAACTGAACTAACCATGAAGAACATGAATTAAGATCAACTAAATTACCATAAAGAACATGAACAAAGATCAACTACACTGACCATAAAGAACATAGATTAAGATCAACTAAACTAACCATAAAGAACATGAATTAAGATCAACTAAACAAACCGTGAAGAACATGATTAAGATCAACTAAACTAACCATAAAGAACATGAATTAAGATCAACTGACCTTTCAAGAGGAGAATGATCAGCAGAAAGAACAACCCCATGATCACTAAAACCATTCTTCTGAATATTCTCATAGCCAAATCCGTGCAAAATAATATTATTGATCTGATCCTTTGAAGCACCAAACCAAGCATACTTGACGTTAGCATCACCACCGTTTCTCTTCTCCACAGCTTTTGTGTAAATCTGAAAGCTACTAACCCTAGCTTGAGCGATTGCACTAGCATTGAACATATTCCTGTGTATATACTGAACATGAACATTCATCCCAATATCACTCAATCTAGATACAAACTTCTTCTCAATAATCCCATGCAATCTATCACCCTCATCCAATCGAACCAATCCGTTGATTTCAATCGAATCATTTTCAACATGATCAACGTTTCCACTTCCAGAAATCACACTCTCGCAATCAGAAACCGATGAAGAATCATCATCATCTTCTTCTTCTTGTAACACATCTCCAGAAACAGAACGTTCGATAACAGGAGCATAAACACCACCTTCACCTCCAAAACTCGACGAAATCCCTTCACCAGCATCTATCATTCTCCGATCAACAACGGCCGGAGATAATCGTAATCGTGCCATTGTGAATCACTTAAACACCACCGAACTAACCAAATCAAAATCCGCAAACCTAACGTATATAACCAAAGAATGAATCACAACTAACAGTCTAACACAACTTCAGCATTCCAATTGAGCAATCCCCAATCTGTGAACCCAAATTGTCGCTTGAACAAAACGCTGCGTATATACACCGCCACAAATCAATCAACAACACGAATCTATGCCTCTACGATTCCAAAATACACCCAACATCCACCAAATTAACAAAAATAACACTCAATCAACTGTATGTGATAGTGTATTCGTGTACATCAAGAAACTTTGTGAGTCAATCTTTAGAAGAATTCGTTTATAAACGCATATAAGTTATTATAGGCACGCCGCCAACAGATAGAAATAATCGACCGACTGCATCCGATATTTGAGAAATACAGAGACACAGGGGCGGCGGAAACTGACGGCTGCAGCCACCGGTTTTTATGAAGGTGGTGAGTCGGTTACAGTGAAGAAGAAAACTTATCCCCCACGGAATCGCACACCGAATTGTAAATTACGAAAGTGCCCTTGGGGTTTCTTGGGAAAGTGGACACGTGAATTGAGTCGGCAACTGTTGGGATCTGTTACGTGTGAAATTTTGCTTCTTTCGGGAAACTTGCATACGAGTGTTAAAAAGTCATTTTGTAGCATTTATTTAATATTATGAAAAGGGGCATAAATGTGTAACATGGTTAGTTGGTTATGTTTTTTAATTAAACTTGTTAACTTTGATTAGAGAAACGTAAAGAACACGTTTTTAAATAACATTAGCATGGAATAAACGTAAAGGACACGGCTTTAATTTTCTGATAAAGATCTTAATATGGGTTGGTTTTGTTTTTGTATGGTTATCATAAGATGATGTGGAAGTCAGAAATCCCTTTATAAAAGTCATGATTTTTTTTCTGTGTTGAATTTGCTTATTAAAGACAATGTGAATCGTTGATTGATTAAAAGTTTTTTATTTTCTTTTAACATGATTTTGGTTGTAACTAGTATTAAGTTTATGTGTTACAACGAGAGGCGTAAAACTGCACCAAGTAGCACCAATGGCATATTACCGCCGGTGATCACTAACACCGAAAAATAACGTATTTAAAAAGAAATAAAAAATAAAAAAATACAACCAAACGAAAAGTATATGTTAAAACGTTGAACCACACAGGTGAAACGTAAAACATATAAAACAATAAGTAAGCTGATCTAGGAAAAAAACGTAAAAACATTGCACCACATATGCACGTTGCGGCGTGTTAATGCGCAAAATTTAGAGTGAAACGTAAAACAAAAATTTTAAAAATATGAAAAGTATATGGACCAAATTTAAAAGTAAAAAGATATTAGGGCTAAAATGTAAAAATTTAAAAGCATTGGGTTTTTGTTAAAAGTTAAAGATTAAAAATACAAAAGATGAATACAACCAACTAATATATATGAAGCAACTCATAAGTCACACCAAAGTACATAATTAGTATATATAAAAATAAATTTAAAAGTTGACCCAACATTTAAAGAAGTATTTTTATAACGGCCAACTAATATAGCCCAGTCATCCGGGGTACCTCAATAGTGAAAAGACACCCCATACGTCCGACGAGGACAGACAACGCTTGGTAGCCCAAGCCCACCAACCACCAATTTCAGAAAAAAAAACTCGTCATCTCAACACCCGCTGCAGTAAAACTCCGCACACCAACAGCATTTTGCATTTGATGAGAATCAAACTCACAATTTGTAATGCTTATGTATACTCATAATATATAAATATAGTTGATAATTAATATTATTATATTAATACGAAAAATCTACAATGTTTTTGTCTATTTCAATTATTGGGCGGTGGTGTCTTTTGCGAAGGAGGGATGGGCAGCCGACCATAATCCATTGGGCTGAGGATATGGTTACTCACTTACTCGTTACCATAGTTTTTAACTCTAATTGTATATCTATAAATATAGTCTTGGGCTAATTTAATCTCTTGAGCACATCAATAATATATATATATATATATATATATATATATATATATATATATATATATATATATATATATATATATATATATAGGATTGGGTTCATATAAAAACCCTAAGTAATTGTGAGAACCCTTTAACCTTATATTTAACCATTGATTTAATATTAAATAATCAAGATTCCATTTGAATGGCTTAGATGAGATCAGGGGTAAAAAGGTCAATTTAGTGTTTGTATTTTTCTGAAAGATGTCATTTCTCTTTATTAAAAAGCATCCATAATTTGAAATCAAAACACCTAATTTACTCAACCTTTAGAACCACCTTAATTTTTTATTTGTTCTTGAATCGCACCACCAGATTTGAATAGTGTCTTAGTCATCAACACCATCGTGTCGTCTTTCTCGCAACCGCCGCAATGTCGTTTTTTGCATGACCTAATCTCAGTGTGAAGCAATGAAGCTCACATGGCTCAGATTTGTGTACGAATCAATGAAACCATTGCTAAACCACCACACTATCGCTAAACCATCGCACTAGCGCTAAACCATCGCCACGACGTTGGCTTTCTCGTCTTCCACCACCACCGCCACTGTTTCTTTCGCCGGATAAAGGGATGTCGTTGTTTCGTCGGGGGTGATCAAGGTTGTGGAGATGGTGATAACCATCGCTAAACCACCGCACCATCCCACTAAATCAACCCAGCCAACTACGGTGACTCAGATCTGGTTCGAATCAACCTATATTTTTCATTAATTGATCCACATCTCTTCTCCAAAAATGCCATCAGGTATGTTTTTGGGCTTTGTGTAGATCAGGAATTTTTGTTGTTGGGTTGCAAACTGTTGAACCATTATACTTTGTATATTATTGGACTGCGGATTCCATATATTTCTTAAGATAATGTAAGTTTTGATTTTAATTATGAACCAAAAAGAAGAACAATTTAGATTGGAAGTTTTTAGAATGAAAAAGAATAGTAATTTTACTTGGATTTTGAGTATTATTATGGTGTTTTTATACTGTAAATAGAAAACAAGTGCACCATAGAGTGACATATATATATTTTTTGTTTGATTCTGGTTCTATAAAATAGGTAATACATATTTTGTTGGTGTAATATCATACGTGTTGTTTTTATAGTGATGCAATTTCACATGTTGATTTGCACCAATAGTCGTTTCTTCTCCAACATGGTTACAACTGTTAGCTTTCAAACATGTTTACAGACTAGAAGAAGACCCACAAGACAAAAGCTAATTTTCTTAGTTTACATTGGTTTACATTGGAAAAACATTACCGGTATAATTTTGCTATAGTAGTGTAAATACAGTGGTGATTTTTTTGTTACAGTAGTGTAGTTTTTTTAATTATTTAATTTTGTTACAATAGTGTAATTACATTGGTGTTTTGTTGTTACAGTGGTATGATATTGTTATTTTGGTTTAATTACAGTGTACAAATTTCGTTACGGTGGTTGTCGGTTGATAGGCTTTTAAGTGGGTTCCGATGGGAAATGGCTTTCAAGTGGGTTCCGATGGGACTACCAACAGTCACTCCACGAGCTCCGGTATGATTCAGGCGGTGCCGGTGAGCCGCCGTCGAAGAGCTTGTAGCCGTTGGATGAATCGCCTTACACCGAGCGATGTCGAAGCTGGAGAGGGTCGGACCATTTCGCCGTTCAGGTTCGGACCAACGGTCTGTTTCGATTCGAACTGGAAATGGCTTTCAAGTGGGTTCCGATGGGACTACCAACAGTCACTCCGGTGAGTTGTCGGTTGATAGCTCACTGACATTCTCCGTTGGTGGGTCTCTCTTGGGGCTAAATCGGGTCACCGACGGTCCGTTGGTGGGTTCTATCAGATCTGATTTATTTTGTGATTCTTATGGTTTGCTTGCTTAATGTTTTCACTTGAATTATCAATTTTAGTGGTTTCTGTATTGTATGATTTCTTTGATCTTTTAATGTTGATTTAGATCTTGGTTTTTCTTGTGGGTGTTGTTGTGAAGATGTTCTTGATTCTAATCGAAGATTCGATTACAGATCATAAAAAATGGTGTAGCATATTTTTTTAACATATGCTAGTTGTGTAGCATTTGATTACTAGTTGTGCTAGTAATTTTTTTTAACAAAATCTGTAGTATAGCATTTTACATCGAAGTTATAGATTGGTTTACATTAGTTTACATTGGGTTACAATAGTGTACATTGGTTTACAGTCTGGTTTTCGTGACAGTTTTGCTATAAGTTACAGTAGTATAACAGTGTAACTTGATGTAACTGTGTACGAGTAATACTTTTTTTTATTTACATTGGTTAATATTTTGGGTTGTTTTGTTCCAGATGTAGTGCTAAATCATTAGGACATGGTGTAATTGCGTATGGTTTACATTTAAAAAACGTTTGATTTACATTGGTTAATATTTTGGGTTGTTTTGTTCCAGATGTAGTGCTAAATCATTAGGACATGTAGTGCTAAATCATTAGGACATGGTGTAATTTCGTATGGTTTACATTTAAAAAACGTTTGATTTACATTGGTTAATGATTCGTTTGTGTTTACAGATCGTTTTACATTAGTTAATATTGGTTTACATTAGTTTACATTGGTTTATATTGATGTAATGTCGTTTGGTGGTTGTAATGATTATGCTACTTTTAGTCGTAGTGGTGTAATATCATGTATTTAACAGTGATAAAGGGTTTTTTTTTACAACTTTGCTAAAGATTACATTAGTATAACATGATGTAATGTCCTTTGGTTGTTAGGTTGTCGTTATGAGGATGTTATTGTTAGTTGGAGTGGTGTAATATCTGGTGTACAAGTTTGATATAGTAGTGCAATATTATATGAGCTATTGTCGTTTGCAAAATAATATGGGAATTAACATTGTAAGTTGTTGTTTTTGTTATAGTTTTGCTTAATTTTACAACAATGTAACGTTGTAATATGATGTAAGTACGTACAAGTGAAACTTTTTTTGCAATACTATAGTAGAATTAAAGAGAAAAATATGAGGAGTTTAATGGTGTAATTTTTAAAGAATAATAACAATTTATAAAAAAGTTATGAGTGTTTAAATAAAAAGGGGGTAAAGTTTTTAAATATAAAACAAAGAAATAGGAGGATGACACTTGTCATGATCCTGTTGAATCTGAATTTTGATGGATTTGTTAAATGACCTTTATGCCCTTTTTTATTTAAAAAAAAAATAAAAGATCTTATCCATCCATTTTTTGATCTATGGTTAGGATTGGGTTAAAGGGTTCTCACAAAATTAAAGGGTTCTCATAATAACCAAACCCTATATATATATATATATATATATATATATATATATTAGGTGTAGCATGGGAATGTAGGTAATATCGCCTGATTAAAAATAACTTTTGATTGGAATAAAAACATTTATATCCTAAAAAGAGTATCTGACCTCACAATCAGTACAACCACGAACAATGGCTGTTTCGTTAATGTAAAAAGAAAGCAATTTTCAATTTTATAATAGATACAAGGGAATTACTATAATTTTGATGTTGTAAATACATTATCTCGTCACACCTTTCAAAAAGGTGGTGGTTTTTAATTATATTATCTTTGTAGATAGATGTCCTTATGATACACAATTGCTTAATATATAAGTTTTTGATAGCTTTAGTCGGTTCATTATAAAGTATCAAATAGTTTAGAAATATGATGAAGCCAAAACTATCATATTCATCAATGTTCATTTTTAATATAGATCATTTTTAATATAGATATATACATATATACATTGATAGTAATTATGGTGATATTTAAGATAGCATTTGTTTTTAAACGGACAACTAATTAAAACCTTGTTTTTCGGGCACTCCAATGGCGAAAAGGCACCCCATCCATACGTCCGCGAGCACAAACAATGTTGGGTAGCCCAAACCCATCAACTATCAATTCCAGAAAAAACCCGTAACTCTATGGCCCACTGCGGTAAAACCAAACCACCAACAACATTTTGCTGTCGGTAAGAGTTCTTAAACAAACTCGTTAGAGTAAGCTAAGATACTAACTTTTTAGATCGATTTAATGAAATATTGTATGATAATCTAATATATTCTTTTATTAATAAAAATTATATTAATAACGAGGATAGTGAGAACTAAAAATAATAACATTATTAAAAACAAAAGGGGCATTCCGAGAATCGAACTCGGGACCTCTCGCACCCAAAGCGAGAATCATACCACTAGACCAAATGCCCACATGTTATCCTTTGCAGATTATATCTTAAATATACTAACAACCCTTGTATGATTATAATTTTTTCAGGATATTACGGAGGAGCAAATGTACCACTGTATATGTACAAATCATATGTGACATTCGGTAATATTTTGAGCATATCTTGCAAAAACATGAATTTCTCATAGCCGAAAGTCCGAAACCGAGCCTTTATGATACATAGATACATGATTCGAATCATCAACAACTATAAAGATACAAAGTTCTGTATTGTTTAAACAAACATCAAAGATTTCAACTTTCAACTAGCTGGCCGGCTCATATCTGCACACGCAATCGTATATATTCCCTTTAATCAACTTCTCAGCCAACCGTTGATTCTTCACCATCGCGAGCTACACAAAAAGATTTTGATCATAACCATCATCACCCGACCCAAAAAAGAAACTTTCTTCAGGATAAACAAGATATCTTTGTGAAAATGGTGGAAGGATCGAGTTTTACCTTTAAAGCGTCACATTTAAATCGCGCATTATAGTTGGTATGCAAAGCGCGTCCCATTCCTTCCAAAATGACCTACATGATGCAGAATATTAATAATAACATCAAAAACTTGTTCTCAAATCAGTTTGCAGTAATAATTGTGTTATTTACACCAAAATGCATACCAAATCAGCATCTTTGGCAACCGCGGCTAGCTCAGAGCTGACTTGCCTCAAGTCAATGCATGGACTCCCACAACCATTTTCAACCACCATTAATGGAGTTGAAGATAGTTTCTCACTTGGATTATCTTGACTGTTACTCATTGCATCCAATAGTAAACCACCAGCTTCAGCAGCTCCACGAAGAATGTCACAGTGCTGTCGATATAACAATGAAATTTATTCAGCAACCAAATATTATTACATAACCGAGCCATATAAATATTTTTATAAAACCTTGGCAGCCTCAGCAACAATTTCTGGGAGTTCCATCGCTGTAACATCGTTTAGTGCTGGAAGGGAGTTTGCAACAAGCACAACCTGCAGGAAAAAAAATCATTAGCAATTTATAATATTTAAAAGTTTTAAAGGGCGTTTATGTCTTTGGACTCACTTCAGTTCCACGGCGTAGAAGTTCACGGGCCAGGGGAAGCATTCCTAAAACAACATCAGCACCCGAATTGTCGACAAAGAGCAAAGCTCTTTTATGACGAGTACAAGGTTTCTTGTCTCCAAAACCCATTCTTTCCTTAAATGCATCAAAATCATCCACCTAAAATACATGCACAAGTAAACACGTCATTCTTTTTTTCTTCTTTAATTATTTAATATTTAAATGCACTTGCCCGCCATGGTCTTTGCATCTTTTTGCGACTCATTCTATAGATTTCAATGATCGTTCCTTTGTGATAAAGATCAACACAAGCACGCGATCCCCAATCAAAGATATTTGCGGCAAGAACGCCTTCTATCAACGTCAGAAGTCTTGTTTCCTGAAAAAGAAATTTTTTTAATTGTATTCATTTTAAGGGAAACAGAGTGTCCATAATACTATCTCTATAAAATGTCTATACTTTTGGGAGTAATTCAATGACATGATGAACTGCCAACATACCTCACTCATACTATCAAGCTCCATTAAAAGGTCGGGCAAGACAGCAAGCGATGCCTCATTCTCTCTGCCAAACAATTTAAATTAAATTTCTACAAAACAAAATTAAATGTCATACCAGTTCAAAGAAAAAAGGCAAAATGATAGAAATAATACCTCTGTTTTATTGTACTATATGCATCAAAAAAGTTGAATTCTCGCAAGCATTCTTCTCTTAATTCAAGAAGATTTGCCAGCCCTAATTTCCCATAAGCAGCAGGTTCTTCAATCAACCTGTAGCATATTACGGCGTTGTGCACATATAGAAGTTGTAAAATTTGACATGTTGGAGAATATTTAATATTCTTTTCAAAGATACATCTCTAGGTACAGAACCTTGCCAAATGAGCAGAAAATGCACGAGCAAAGGCATCACCCCTTCTTCTGGCATCATCTGTTCCACCTTCGCTCGCCACCGCCTGCATATTCCATAATTATATTAAAATACAAAATAACAAGACTTAATGTTATTATAATATAAAATCCATGATTTGAAGCAAGGTATCAAAATAGCTCAAGGAAAATTCATTATTATGTTTACCTTGTCAACAAGGTCTGGTAGATGCTCAGACAATACTGTGAACCAGTATCTACAAGATAAACATCCAACATAAAAAACAATGACTATCATTGCACCTTTAGTACACAAAATAATTAGATAGATAATAATAATAACTTACTCAAGCTCATTGGGATCAGCAAGATCAATGGTGTTTGGTTCGTAACTGTAAATAACACCAACTTAAAAACATCAATCAAGCGCGAAACTACCTCTATTATGAATGTTTAATCATTTAAAAAATTAAGTACTATAACTAATGATTGTAATTAGCATACGTTTTAGGGTCAGCCAACAAGGGGAAAACTTCTAGTGAGGGAACCAAATGAAGAACACCAACATTTAAATTACTTTCATCACAACGAAGGGCGTCTCCTTTTGAAGATGGGGCCTCAAAGCCACCTAAACCAGTAGTTCTTGGAGAAGCCATTGGAACAGGGGCAGTTATTTTAATTCCCTTCCTTACAAATTTCTCCATCCATGATATCTGAAATAAGTATTCGACACAATACTACGAAAGTAAGTAAACTACTTTTCCAAAAAAAAAATCTAAACTCCAAATAAGTGAACATATAAATATAGCAAAACACATACATCAAAAGGATACCAATACATGAACGACAAGAACTAGTATATGCAAAGAGAAGTTATGAAATGCAACTCAAATAATCAGATCCAGTTTTATTAGTTCAGGATTTAAAGAAGAGTTTCATATGAATTGGCACATAAATATCAAAACAAACATAGTCACATGGTCGAAATTTAAATATAATGTTTGAATGGAATTTGTTTCAGATTTCATCAGCTATATGTACAAAAATTGAAGTTAGATTACAGTGATTATCAACATTACAACATGGTTACAATAGTTTGTTACAGTTACAAAAGAATCTACATATCGATCTGCAATACTTTTCTTATGGTCCCACATTACATGATTGTACAGTTTGGCTACACAAAAAAGAACTCTACAGTACACATTTCTTTAAAGCATTGAATACAAAGCTAAATATATTACAAGTTAAGTTCATTAAAAACCCAAACAATATCATTCCGTTTTCATCACTAATCGTAAAAAAAACGATATTACAAAAGATATATATCGAAAAGGTACAACTTTTCCCACTCATTTGCTATAACAAGATTCTGGACCTTGTGTCTGCCCTTAGAAATATATTAATGAAAAGGTTTGCATCAAGTTTGAAGTTAAATCAATTTGTAATAAACTTGATATGGTTGCTTATAAACTAAAAAACAAGTATTAATTTCAGTAAACAATACTATTTATGTTGACATATAATTATTCCAGCAGGCGGTTGATATGGTCATATAACTCATATTATGTTCTGTGACCATAAACTTGCCTTCTCATTCAAATCCCCAAGTGGGGGCCCATGAATCTTTCCTCCAGTGTAAGGAGCACCCATTGGAAATCTTTCCACCAGCTGATGAACCATTAAGTCATCTAATCCATGTTTCTCATAACTCATAAATGCACCTAAAGCTCCCAAAAAACCTTCATGGCGCAAAAACATAGCTTGTGCACCTCCTTTTGACCTAAGTCAATGGATTATTTATCCGAAACTCAGGTCAACAACTAATATAAATGGGAGAGATTAGGAGCGAATTTCCTAGAGCTTTTGTTAAAAAACTTAGGCAGACGTAACGGAAAAGATAGTAAATCCTTACCAAAAGTGGATAGCAAAGGAAATGGTATCCATGGTATAAGCATGGCCCCTGATGAAAAATCCTCCAAAAAATATTCGCTTTATTCCAAGTTGCAATGCAGTTAGATAAGATATCTACATAAATAACAGAAAGCCTCTTTAAGATACCCTTCTCTGTTATTTCCACAATTCCACCACAGAAAAGAAGACGATCAAGAAAAAATAAGTAGATGAAAAAAATTAATAACAAAATATGATCACTTCTCAGGTGAATTTACTATGCTATTTTCAAGGTCTTATTTTATTTCTCTAGTCATTTCATCGTCTATTTCCTCTTGAATTAAAACTGGTGGAAATCAACTATATTATCTAAGTTCAATGTACATTACACAAATAGGCACACATGTACACTAAGGTTTAGATGATTGCAGTAGTTGTGAAGTTTATATAGTCATAATTAACACATTACTCGTTTGCAAGATAAACAATTAAAAAAAACTGTTTCGACACGTTACTCAAGCTGTCCGATCTTCCCATCTTGCCACCTCAATTGTGAGAGATGGAACAGTGATTGTAGTGAGTGCTTCTCTTCATACAAGGAATGGGGAATGCAACAAGATATGTCTTGTAAGCATGACATATTCATGTTCACTACTCCACCTATTATTGAATTTCATAATGCTTAAAATACTACCTAATTTCATAACAAAACAATGTCACTATATACAGTACCTGCCCTATATTATAAGATATCATACGAAGGAGAGATAGAGAAATATCTTCTGGTCTATAGTCTTCAATCTCCTTGTTCTCAGAAATTGCCTTGCCAAAACTTGAAGCAATCGTTGATGCAGAAAGTCCAATCTGTAAATAGAATAGGAGATTCAGGTAATAATTTTCAGAAACTAAAAAGCTATAAACTTTTTTGCAACTGTGAATTTTATAAACCGACATAACATAAAAATCTCTTACCTTTGAGTAATCTAATCCTCCATATATGTCCCCAACAAGCATGTCTACAGAGCTATTATCTCCCCTTTGACTTAACTCCAGCAGTTCATCAAAACTGTAAAAATGTAGTATCATTATTTAATTTATTTTCTACCGTGTATAAAAGTAGTCGAGACTCAAAAGACAGTATTAACCTCTTGCACTTTGTCAATAGTCTCCCCAATCCCCAATAAGTACCACCACCTACATTTGTCCCACTAACCCGTTGAAACTTCCCATCACCATCCACCTACATAAATGCAATCTTTTAAAATATATTACCTTAATTAGGACTAAAATTGAAAGAATCATAAGAATGACAGAAGAAACAAGGGATACCTTTATCATGCTCACACCAGATCCAATATTAACAAGAAGATAAGGGTACAGATCATTATGGTCTATCTGCACAAACTCTTTATGACCTTCCTTATGAGTGAAAGCTTCATGGCGAATTGCCTACAGGAAGTTAACTTCTTTTAACTTTAATTGATATGAGTGTGGACTCAATCAATAAACTGATATGCAGAAAATAAAAATAGCACCTTTAGCAAAAAATTTGCACCAGCAACAAGACAGTCCATCTCATCTTCTTTGTCTATGACAACTCCAAGTTTTTCTTTAAATAAATCGGCAAACTTGTACGCCCCACCACCTGTAGCCTTCTCACACATTCAAATTAGTCAATTGATACAAAGCTTGAATTCTTTTATGAAATGTTTTACGGAAACATCTAACTTCAATGAAAAAAGAATGTACATATATATAGTATGCACCTTGATTACTGCATTGTCATTGCCTGAAATTGGACCAAAAAAAATTGTATTAGGTGTGAAGTTTAAGTGAAATAAGTATAAGATAAGTAACAAAAGAATCACACCTCCTCTATGAAGTTGCTTCGAGTGAATGAATTCTAAACATTCATTAATTTTAGCTGTTTCAAATTTCACAAAATGCAGCCTTCCTCCAAGAATTGGAAAACTTCTTCTGTTACCATTTGTAAGACCAAACCTCTCCTTTGTTGACATTTTCCTCTTGTCGTTAACTACTCGATCCTCATGTCTTGAAAAATAAACTAACTTGATGAGAGATCCTGTTACAAATTTAATAAAAATAGCAACTTGTCAAAATCACAGCAAAATAATAATAAAAAGGGTACTCTTTAGTGTATAACCATCATTAAAACCAATCTTTAAAGAGAATTTACTACACTGCACGACAAATTAATCAAAAAAATCATGTTAAAAGAACAAGAAAATCACCTCCAATGTCAAGTGCCAAGTGGGATATATCATCAGATTGATTCGGTAACAGAATCGTGGGGTCTCTTTCTTCAAAATTCCCTTGAATTGCTGCACCACTAAGATCAAGCTGTGGTCTTGAACTTGATCTATGAATCGAATTACCGACCGGTGGAGCCATTTCTTTCTCTGTATCTTCTTTCTCAGTTATGTTGTTAGTATCTTCATTTATAGTGTTAATGGCTTCAATTTCTGATTGGTCTATTTTTAAGTCATCCATTGCTAAAATCAATGCTACCACCCTCTCTCCACCTAACAACCTCCTAAACAGGTCAGTGTCAAAATTGGATTCATCAATCCTATCGTTACATAAACAGACAATTCTCAAATAAATTATCACAAATTTACCAATTTAACAAGACCAATTCAATAAATATTCAACATCATACATGTGTGTATCAAATCAACACACAATTCATGATACCCACATGGAAATTAATAAACTAACTACAACTTCAGCTAGTATCTGTTACAAGTTATTATTAATGGCCGCCTGAAATTGACTTTTTGTGCTTTTACAATTGAAATCGATTTACCCCTTTCATTTTCTATAAAAATTGAAGACCAATACAATAAAGTTTGTGGCTTTAAGTGATCGATAACAACAAAGTGAAAAAAGAAGTGATATGCAGACAAGAAATGAGTAGTTGAGAGTACCAACAACTTCAGTTTGTGGGTGTTCGATTGGATGATTTTGGGAGTATGAATATGTTGATCTGTTGCAATCTTGATCGGTGGTATTATGCCGAAGCAGCTCGCCTAACGAAAGTATCTCCACAGTGGGTCAAGAGTTTGGGATCTTGAAAAAAGTGAATATCTGATCGCAAATGTTGACCTATTATCTTCTTTTTAGAATTCTATAAATTATAATGAAAGGTATTGAAAAACAATTGGGTTTTTGAAAGATTGTTGTTCTAGAAAGAGTGAGTTGTTATTTTATTGGTTTGATTATATTTGTTATATTTTTATTTAAAAGTATTATTTTTTTACATTTTGCTTCTCAGGGTTTGAAAAAGTTGTCATTTTCGTCCGTTAACATGAATTTTGTGAAATAAATTTTATCAATTACACGTAAACATAAATTCAGAATTCATTATTATATGAAAATTTACATAAGTACCCTTAACGATAAATATTTAACATTTTAAAACAATGGAGCTAACATTTTTGAATGAAAATAATAACATTTTTTCAAACATTGGAGAGCCAAATGCAAAAAAAATAAAATATTTTTGAATAAAAGTAACAAATATGACCAAATTACAAGGAAGAAAATGACAATTCACTCTTCTAGGAACATATGAAAGCTTGTAATCACAAAAGTAGTTTTAATTTTAGAACCATGAAAAATATAAATTTATAAGTATCATGTTTCAGGGAGATAAAAAGTAGGACGCTTATGTAGTTACATATGTAAAAAAATATGTAAAATGTTAATGTGATGCTGATATTTTTTTTACTTAAAATTTATATATATTTGGATGGTTTTCTAGGTTTTGTATATCCATATGTTATGATTAAACCATGTGTAAGTACCATGGGGCATATGACTTCTTATTGTTTTGTTTTCTTTTGTTTTTAAATTTATGCACTCACAAGAACCCCAATAAAAAATAAAAAATATCAACATATAGAATCAACAATATACAACGATAACGACTGCTCTCTTCTGGCATGACGGTTCTTCTTTTGTTTTCATGTTTTGCTTGATGATGAGGTGCATGCCACATTTAAGAGTTATTTTCACTCTAGATCTGGTTTTCATAGGTTTTTGTTTTAGAATAACAACAATCAAACCCTTATTTCATTTGAACTAGCTAATGGGTGTTAGGCATGCATTTGGTTCTGGGTTCTTTAGTTTTTGGTTGCTATTGGCTCACTGATATTGAATGTTTGCTTTTCAGACGGTGATTTGGTGTTCATTAGTGTAAACCCTAACTTTTTTTTCTCGAATTAAGATGTGTTTTGCCTTTTGGGTTTAAACTGTTTGAGGTCATCAAAACTATTAGTTTGTGGTTATGTTGATTGCAGTTCTTTGAATTGTACTTTGGTTAGCCTCGTCTGATATTTGAGACATTATTTGATATTCGTGAGATTTTGTTTTTGCCCTTTGGATTAATGTTGTTTGAATTTATTATTGTTGGGTTTACATACGTGTATGGAGCAACAGGTGGTTTGTTACTCTGTCGTCGTCGCGTTTGGATTAGACCATTGACAGATCAAAATGATGAAGATTTAATGTCGTTGATGATGATGAGAAACACTCATCCGAGACTTGTTGTTGGTTTCATGTTCATCGATGGTTATATGGTTCTCTTTTTGGCCTTTGTTGGTATATTGATTTGCCATTGTTACTGATGTCAATGAAGACGGGCTATTGCTCATTAATGACTACCATTTATCATAATGATTGGTGGCATGAATATGTTTGGTGTGTCGTTGTTTCAGTGTTAGGGTTGTGAAGACATGAGTGGGGTGATATCGGTTGCTTTAACATGGTTACTATTTACGGTTAGCAACCGCAATAAAACATCCGTTTTGAGCCGGAACCGGACTATAATGATAAGTCATGCACGCAAATAATGTAGATGGTGCACACTAGTTATTACTTAAAATTAATTGAAAGTGAAAAATATACAAAAATTGAGTCAATTTTCACTTTATGTTTGTTTATTTATAAACCTTGAGGATGAAATTAGTAATTTAGTAGATATAGAAACAAAATACAAGTTATGAAACTAGAATCAGGAATTCCACTTGTTACACATATGGTCTTAGTAAGAAACGTCATGAAGTGATTATGCTAGAGGTGCAAAAGAAACTAAGAATTGGATTTTAACCCGAACCGAATCATTTTTAAAACCAACTTAAACCCAAGCCATAGGTTGAAATAAATTTGTAACACCGACACTAAAGCCCTGTTTGAAACCTGCGACAATGAAGGACTCGATCAGCGGCAAGGGAAAGCTGGACTCGGTCACAAGCGAGGGAAAGGGTGGGTCAGAAGCTAGAAATAATACAAACCGTTTCGTGAAGATCATCCAAACATACGGTGATATAAAACACGTGGGATTAAGATTACCATTTACCAAATCAAACACTTCATCCCAAGTCCACTTGAGCCTTGTTCTAATTCAGAAAATACATACATATTCAGATATCCAGAATATCAGATGTACCAAACATCTACAGACACATAACATGACCAAAACGTACACCATATTCGAAGCTTATTATTTCCCGATTTCAACACAACATATTTCATCTAAGCTTCAAACTCCTCATAACGCTATAAAAGAGAAGGAAAATACAAAAGAAAAAGAAAAAAACATACTGTTAAAATGCATATGGTTTTGTTGTGTGTTCGGTGCCCAGGCAGGTATGAATGATCAGGCCTCAGCAGCCTTGTCGGCGGTGGAAGCAACCGATTTACCACGCTTTGTCTCGTAATCTTTGACTGCTGCCTTGATGGCATCCTCTGCAAGCATGCTGCAATGGAGTTTCACAGGAGGTAGAGAAAGGTGCTTTGCAATTTCTCTGTAACAAAATCATGCAATTATAAATTTGACACCCATAAAATGTGCGCTTCGACAATGATATAATTATAACTGACAATAAATATTAGATACAAAGTGATATTATTTTTGCCATTGCATTCATAAAAAATATGAGCCCTAAATCAACATGACATATTTACAAAAGGCTTCAGTTTCTTTGTGAAAATGTATGTATAGCCAAAAAAGGACCGCATATAAAATCAGGGCAAGTTATAACTCTTCAAGTTAAATCTGTGTAATACGATCAGCTAAACCTTATCTGGCTACTCCAGGAGCAACTGTTCATGGACATTATGGGAATATGGGGAAATCCTTTACGAAGGAGATACATTAGTTACATTTATATATGAAAAGTCACATTTATATATGAAAAATCAAGATCTGGTGATATACATACTTCTTTAATTTTATAACTTAACACACCAATATTATTTTATAAATTCAATTTCAAATTTATATATGTCCTGATGTTTATTTTAATTCTATTTAGTACACTCAATAAATCTATTAAGCTACAAAAGATATTCTTTAAAATATCAATAAATTCACAAACAAATGAAACAAGCCACAAATAAAAGTTCATAATAAATTATATTTATGTTAACTTTAGAAATTAAAAATATACTTAAATTCTTTTTTGAGGAATTAAGATTATAACAATTTTCTGAACAATAAAAAATCTAAACAGATTGTAAACTTACTCATCCATTGAACGAAGAGAAAAAGCTCTACCTCTCAAGAATAGAATCCTTTAAAAGAAAGGAATCACATTCCTTAAAAAGAGGCCAATTCCCATTCCTATGTGGTCAACAAACATGTTTTGTTCAACCCAGCATTTCGCTTTCCATTCTTGAATGCCAAACACTAACTTAGGTTTATCATGTATCTCTATCTAGGCCCACACACCCATCTACTGTATTATATACTTGGGATAATTAGTTGCTAATGACATTCTTCTTTTACCCTCAAGTGTTGACATGGTACCAAAGGCAAGTCTTTGATAACCAGAACCCTATACTCTTCCCTTATAATCTGCCAAAAAGAGACACTGTGGGTACAACTTGTGCTTCAGTTAGTGGCAGAATCTAGCTGTATGTGAAGTGTGTCATAAGGTCCTGGCTTTTGATCTCCCACAGAGTTCAGAAACAACACTCTAATTCTTAGATTCAGGACTAAGCTGAGTAGCTGACCATACTTAAACTTCAAGTATTTTTGTGCAGTTTTAAAAAACTTGACTGTTCAAGAGGTTGTCTAATTCTCAAAAGCTAAACGAGTCACGAGTGTTTGATGTTTTGAGGGGTCTTCTGTTGTGATATATCAACTAAAAGTGAATAATATGCTTCTAGCTTAAAGTTAAGGAGACAGTTTGTAATTGGTAGATGAGTGACCTAGGTTGAACAATAAATAAAAGTTCAGGTACTTTAATGCAAGTGCTATATTAAATTTAATTTTTTGTGGGCGCTTTCGCATTGTTGGCCACTCCCTCAGGCCCTCACTTTCATGCTCACACACTTAAAGTCTTGCCCTTACAATTTTCTAAAAGGCATTAATAAGAGCCAAATAGAAGAGTGACCTTCTTATTTTTGAACGGCCAACGAATACTATAAACCCAGCCACCCGGGTAAACCCGCTGGCAAAAGGCCACCCATGCCCTGCAAACACAGACAACGCTGGTGACCCGGCCCACCCAACATTATAGAGGAAACCCACTGTGGTAAAACCCTTGGGCCACCTGGAGCATATTTCACCAAGTGAGACTTAAACCCATGACCTTTGCATTGAAAGACCATGGGGTTGTCTCCTCCCAAACCAAGTGACCTTCTAACTTTGACATTAAGTGGATCTCTAACAGTATGATAAGTAGTTCATTAAAAATATATTAATAAGAAACAATTTGTTTATCTAAAAGGAACTAAAAGAAATGCCAGAGCGACAAAACAAGTAGAAAAATAGAACCATGCAACCTCTAATGAGAATCTCGTGGTTTATAAAATATAACACAAGAAGCTTGGATCCATTGGGTGCTCATGAAGAGAGCTAAGAAAGTTAGCATTAAATATAAATAATTAAAGGCCTATTGAATATAGGTGCAAGCTTCTAGTATATAAATATGAATCCTAAAATGCAAATCATGAAGTAGAAAGCACAAATCAGTTCAAACATGGACGGCAACAAATTCAGAGAAAGGACCGAAACTCACGTGTTCTTGATGGTCAGCACTTCTTCCATCTGTTTTCCTTTGACCCATTCAGTAGCTGAAATCACAAAGTTATTATTAACAATTAACAAACTACCATATTACAACAACACAAACCAATTGATCAAACTTCTCACCACATAATCAATCTTTAATCCTCAACACACTTCTCATTACAGAATAAGGTGATCTGATCAAACAACATAAACAACCTAATGCTACTAATCATGCCTGTATACTGCAAAGCAGAGCATACTTATGTACTTCCTGTCAGTTGGAAGCTAGATGTTAAAAGTAACCATACAAACTGTTTTCAATTGAATATCACCCATCTGAACCCTAGAATCTAAACATAATCTTCTAGAAACAATCCACAAACCAAAATATCAAATGACCTTTAAGCACTTAACTGCTAAACAAATATTAACCATAGCAGAGGCACAAAGGATCATTTCAACAACATCAAAACATAGTCTCGCCTGTATTAACCCCACACCACACTAACCCCTTAAAAAATGACATTTCTCCCAATTTCTTGGAACCCACCCATCCCCAAAATCAATCAAAACCCTAAAATCTCCTCACACGTTACAAAATCCTACAAAAACCCAATAAATCCCAACAAGAAAGAAAACCCACCAACAGAAGACGACGCAATAGCAGACCCACAACCAAACGTCTTGAAACAAGCATCCGTGATCTTCCCCGTCTCTTCATCAACCTTAATCTGAAGCTTCATAACATCCCCACAAGCAGGGGCACCCACGAGCCCTGTGCCGACGGTGGGATCGTTCTTGTCGAAAGCACCGACGTTACGGGGGTTGTTGTAATGGTCCACAACCCTCTCGTGGTACAAACGAGTCGCCGGAGGTGCAGACCACCGTGGCTCCGCTAATCGTAGGCCTGTGATCCTCTTGGTAACGTGCCTCAACATTTTTGTGATTGTGTGTTGGTGATTGATTGAGATTATTAGGGTTATGAGGGTATGAAATTGAATGTGTGGAGATAAGATTGATTACAGGTGTTGGAAATTGGGGATGAAATATTACGGATTGCCGACTTACGTTGATGAAGGTGGTATTTGGATAATTTCAGCAGGCCTGTTGCCTGTAACAAATGGGCTTTTTTGGCCCACGTTTTTTCCACTTTTGAAACCAAGTCAGGCCCATTATTTGAAACCACACACTTTTTTTAATTAGATAGTTTAAAACTTATTAATAATTGTTTCGTGATCACGTTTATCTAAAAGCTTACCGTTCAAAACCATTTTATTAGAAGGGTGAGAGTCGTCTTGGGTTTGCTGGTTTCACAGGTTGTCACGTCAGTGTCACGTGATATTTTTTGAATTTTCCTCAGATGTCCTAGTTTTGCATGGTGTCGTCCAATTTTCCACACATTCCTCCAACGTGTATTATGGGTGGTACTATATAAGTTGCATTCAAATAACATAAGCTACTGAATCTTGAAGAATTTTCACCAGGTCTGAAGGTTAACTTTCTCACCGGGACCGTGGGGTGGTGTTTCCACCTAGTCCAGGTTTCCCCAACCCTTCCTGAGTCACGATAACGTCGTCTAGTAAAAAATTATGTTAACATAGATTATTATTATTTATATAACAAAGCAAAGCAAGGTCAGTGTCTATGATTGTAGAAGTCGCTAGGAGCTGCAAGTCGATCGACTAAGGAGTTACGAGTACTTGGTTTAGGTGGGGGTACATGGACATAACAAATTATAAATAAATTAATTTTAGGAAATTATGTCTATGTTTAAACATCATAAGCTTACTAATATTATAAAACGATACATAAATACCAATATAATTGAAAACTATACAAGTTAGCATAATAAAGTACCTCAAAACGTTAAACATAACTACACGTCAATTTAATTTATTTAAATAAAATAAATTGAAAGTTATAACTAAAGTGTGTATTGTTCATGAGAAACTAAAATTTTAAATAGTTGGATTTGAAATTAACAAATTCCAAATGGATTTCAATTTTCAAATCGGTGGGCGTGGCGCGAGTGGCAATGGGATAAGTCGATAACAACGTTGTGGCAACAGGATAAGTCGATAACAACGTTGTGGCAACAACACTAGCAGGGCCAATTTGACAACAACAATGGTGACAATGACAGTGATGGTGACAACGATGGCAAAGCTCGTGGCGACAACAATAGTGACAGTGGATGCAAGGTCACTGGTGGAGGCGACGACATGGGTGATTGATGTGAAGAAGGTGATTGGTTAGAGATTTCAAATTTGTTGGTTGAATCTTCATAACTTGTAAGGACTAAGGAATGTTAAATTTCCTTATATGAACGAACTTAAGTGAATTAGTTTTAAATTTTATTTTTATTTGTTTCTCAACCAAACATTTTAATAATGTAATTCAAATTCAAATTTCAATGAACTAACACACTAATAAATAAAATTCTAATTCTAATTTTTATTGAATTCTATATACTAAACGTAAGTTAGGTTTAATTCATAGTGAAATATGAAAAACTTGTTTGGGTGTGTGGTTAGTTTGTCTTCCATAAACAGGTCTACTGTCATTTCAGTTGTTTAGTCAATAATCACCACGTTTCCCATTAGGTCTATTCCTTTTGTGCAATCAATGTCTTTTCTTATGTTCATTCTATCTTCACATAACTACTATCATCCTTGTTTGAATTCCACTATTGTCTCCATAGATCCCTACACTACATAGGGGAAACAAAAGTTACCACCTAAGATTATAAGTACTAATCTATGTCGTTTTATGTAAATTTAAAAATTTTGTTATCTTTCAAATCATGATTTCAATTAAGGTATGTTTATTTATAGTGTAAAGCCGGACGACACGTCAAGAAACTTTATATACGCAAAGTGATCGCTCATTCATGATGCAAGTCGGAAAAGTAAAGTAAAATCTTATTTGAGATAGAAAATTCATCAAAATACTTTTATTTGGTCTTTTTCAAAAAATTAATTGAAATTTCATGGCTTCTTCAATTTGAAAATTTGGATGTGTTTTTTAGTTTTTTAACTTTTACAGAAGTATTAAAAAATCTCTAATTTAAAATAACAGTTTCAAGTCATGTTTCATGGTTGAAAAAGTCCTAGAACCTTTTTATTTCACATCAACGAGTTTATTTTTTTATAAATTCAAAAAAATCTATATACAGTTATCTCTGCAGCTAATTTTTAATAAGAAAAACAAACAATAATTCCCATAATCATTTGACATCTATACTAATAAAAAATCAAAATGTCTAGAAATCACTTTGTATTTTTTTATACCGTCCACCCAAAAGTCGCAAAATATTTTAAATTTGGTATTTTTAAAAAGTAAAATTTTTATAAACAAAAATAATTAAAATTAGAGTTATAATAAGAGAATTTTTAAAAACATATAACGGTTTTTTTAATATAATGTTTTTTTTTTGAAAATAATTAATACAAAAATATAACAAGTTGATATTGATATTTTAATACTTAGTTCTTATTCTTACGTAATATATATTATTTTAAAATATTTTTTATAATTAATAACTTTTCATTTTATTTAATATTTTTATTATTCAACTTATACGAAGTTAGTAAAGCTACTTAAAGCTACTGTGTAATAATGTTTAACCAATAAATCGGTGGTAGAGGGTTCCACACGTCGACTTGCTATTTTAGGAAATCATTTATTGGCTTTGTCCTTTGTGGGTTCATTGTATCCTTGATTTCGGTTATGAGCACCCAATTAAATTCCTAATATTAGAAAGTGGAGCCCGTCATAATCAACTTAGCATGCTTTAATCAATATACTAATCAAGAAACTAAATATCTACATATATTCAAGTACTTGTATATGCTTTAAGATAAACTATAAATCTTTCTAGTGGTATGTTGCGGCTTATTGGGCTGACTATCATATATATAATATTTCACTGTTATATAGTGTTATCTAGCATTAAGCGTAAAAAATGTTACGTTTGAGTAAATATTTTTGAACATTTATGAATATGTATGGTTTTAAAGAAATAAGAGAATGGGTATAATATAACCTTACCATGTCACAATACAAACAGTCTAATTAATTGTAAAATAAATTATGATTTTTGTTAAAAGAAACTAGTATTTTCTCATAAATAAGAATAGCATAATAATGTTTTTAATCACGCTTTGCAGTTCCATATAAAATATTATTGTACCAAAGCAATTGAATTATTCCAAAATATACCGTAATAATTTGAGATTTAACGACATCAAATCAATTTAGAGTATTCACGGTGGATTCCTTATCCTTATTCATATAATTACATTAAAAATCATTATATTTTCTCTCTCATTTTCAATTAAATAATACTTTTTATACTCTTATAAATACTTTTTTCTTTTTGCTCCACTCACAACCACTTTCAAAAATATTAAAAAATTTATATAGATTGAATAACGATTCTTTTTTAAAAATCACTATTTTGATAAACAAAAAAATACATGAACATAAGATGGTACAAATAAAAAAAATACTATATTGATAAATATTTTTACATCTACGTTATTTTCGTTAATAAGTTTCCATCTATTCATTAGATTTCATGTATTTATTCAAATTATTATTTCTACCCTTAGTCCTTACAAATGTGATCTTATATATGTATTATTTCTATACATAAGTGTGATTTTTGAACAATTGACATAAAAAAATTATCTTTATACCCCTACAAGTGTACTCTTTACATAATGTAAAACTATCATTTCTCATACATAGGTATTATGCTTTGTATAGTTAAGGTATATCGAATATTAATGTTTGATGCATGTCAACGTAAATCATGCGGAACTAAACGGGTAGAATTTCTATTCTTGTTATATAGGTAAATGGTAATAGTTTTTGGTTATCCCGTTTATTTTCAAACGATAGAAAATTAAAAGGCTGTCAAGTTACATTTATAAGTTTAATACCCACATTAAGATAATGTAAGTTAAGCATTTAAATATAGAACTTCTTAGACTTTTAAAAAGAAATATATGCATGCCTAACTTAATACGTAATTATATATATATTTAAGTTATCTATTCATAGGTTGATCAATCGATAAGATGCAACGAATTTTACCCAACTAAAAGCAAGCCAATAAACGGGTTTGTGGTACCTTATCACCAATATAATATATATATTAAATTGTCTATAGTTATCTTATTAGAATTAATATTTTTTTTATCAAAGTATTCAATAAACCTAATAAATAATTAAATAGTATGTTCTATATTATTCAATTATTCATTAATTAGTTGTCTAAAAAAATATAGAAAGTATTTTTGGTTAATCCAACATATTAAATGACTGAAACAAGATGGAAGTTACTAATCCTTCCATTCAAAGAAAGGTTACTAAAGTTTAAAGAGAGGAAGGAGAAAATATGCTAAAAGGTTCAGTAAGAGATATAACTACAGTGTTATACTATTATTATTGTGTACACCATATAGTTAAACAACTAGTTTGGTTAGTTGGATAACTAAGTTATATTTTTTTTCATAAATGGAGTTAAAAGACTTAATTAAAGTCTAAAACTTAAAGATTCAAACAGTAATAAATTAATAAGAATATTGATACATAAGAAAAATCAAAGAACAAATAAGAAGACACCATTCATCTCTTGTAGCAAGGTTATAACAACACGTTTAATATAAATATATTACAACCACATATATGGGATAAACATAAGTAACGAACTCTATAACTAATGACCTAGATTAGGATGTATATAAGTAGCGTACTAGATAAAGTAGATAACAACTCAATGTTGTTAATTAACGTTTACCTTAATAAGTTTTATCGGAGATGAAATTTATAAACGAAAAAAATAATGCCAACACAGAAACTAATTGCATGTTCTATCAATCTATCTACAATTTTTCTATGATATTTAAAGCAAACATAAATAAATATTGTTTTTTGTCAGTTTACGTAAACACGTAATTTTGGTAGGCTTATATCAAATAGGGTAAACATTGCATGCTCATCAATCATTATCATCTATACCAAACCCTAACTTGTTTAAGTTTGTATTAACATGTCGGTGGAATAAATTGCCAACTTTATAAAATGATAAGTTTAAACATAAAATGTTAGCTTTATACATTTTATAAGAGACCCTATTTAAAACATTTTAATAAGTAACCGAGACACGACATCATCTCTTTAGTGGTCTAGCTAGAAAAAAAATAGTACAATGTCTCATTTGAGACATAACAGGCGCATTATTATTCAAGATAAGAAACCTTATATTTATATGATTGGTTTTTTCTCTTTTAAACGAGACTTAAACCCTTACCACTTGATATGAACATTATTTCAACAACTTAGTGTCATTATATATACTTACATTTGAACACGTGAATAGTGAATTACTATACTATATGCATAATGTATAATTTATTATAGTTTATTTCTATTTTGATGCTCTCTTTCTTTCACGTATTCGTACCCCCAACAAGCAAATTTAACTTTATCCATGCAGCCACCTCTATCTTGAATGAAGGTAATACATGTCTTTATCTATTCCATCAAAGTTTCTCGATTTTACTCTTTCGACTTTTCTTCTACATCTCCAAGCTGACGTAAACTCTCTCTCTCTCTCTCTCTCTCTCTCTCTCTCTCTCTCTCTCTCTCTCTCTCTCTCTTACTAAAGCATCCAATTCACAGTGGTGGGTGGAGATGAGCATCCTCCAACGGCGAAGGCGACACAAAGACTTCAGGCTGTCAAGAAATCGTGTACCGCGCTTTACACCAAGGATGTTTACTTCAATCATGGTTTTTGTTATAAACCACCTCAACCAAACCCTAGAAACATAAAACGTGAAATCGGTGATCCAAGATTTAATCAAACATCAGTTCATCTTGATAACATCTTATGAATACAAATTGCTCTTCTAGTTAAGCTACATTTCCTTTGATCATTTGTCTTTTATTTCATTTATTAAAGATGAAATGTTTAAACCAAATATAAATGTCATGGTGGCTAGTACTAAAGGTGGTAAATCGGTTTATACGTCTTAGAAACATAAATCAACAAGACAAGAAAATAATCAAGATTTGATTTGTCATTTTCTAACATTTTTAATAAACAAATCGTGTTCAAGTTTAACTAAATATTATTTTATAGAATTTTCAACCCAAGACTAAAAGTTTGATTTTTTAAGGATAGTTCTTCTACACGAATATAAATTAATGGAGTTTCAAGAGGATAACAAGATCTGTTTTGCAATAAAGGCGCCTCTAAAGTTTGGTAGGATAATTTGAAACTTTTTTTATCACCGTCTTACATTATACTCAAACTTAACAAGTTATCAAAGATTTTCTATATCTTATAAATTACATCACGTTAGTACATAATTAACCCCACATCATCAATTTATCAAAACATAAAACCATCATCCAATAGCTCACATGAATAATAACTACTTAAAGAACAAAATTATAAAAGTTCATTAATAGTTAATAAAATTCATCCCAAAATGTATGTCAAGTAACACCAATTTTTCATTTACAAAAGAAAACATTAAGGTTAAAGGTAATGTCATACATTCACTCAACCTGAAAGACAAAAGCCTCCACCAAAAACTCTGTATAATTAAACAAGCCTAATACACACAAAAAAAAAAAAAAAAAACATCTGTCACATGATTCTCACTTTTTATTAGGGGCTAATTTTACTATTTCACATAAATGTCATGCTCTTAATTAGTTGTATTTTGCATATGTAAAGTTCCATTCCCTCAAATATACTATAACACCACTTTGACCCATCTATGTTTTGAACTAGTAATATTTGGTTGGGTCACGCAACTTTCTCCATCAAGGGGCCTGATATATATTAGTATATATATTAATTACCACTTCTACCTTTTGTTTATATTATAATTTATTACACCATTGGACAATTTAATCATTTTTATTTTTATGCGCAAATATATGCAAGTGTTTTGAAGATATTAAAAAAACACAAGCATGTATATAACGTATATATATTTGAATGACACCTATGGCCGGTAAATGAAAGATCGTGTATCAACATACAAGAGAAATAATTGGCTTGAGATATCCTAGTAAATCATTTTTATACTTTATCACACTTTTTATATTCCTGTGCAAATTGCTATGTTACGAAACTTATCGGACTAGATTAAGATATTTGATTCAATCGACTTTCAAGATAATATATAAACCATTTTTGTGTTGATAATTCGGTGGCCAAAGTAAGTTAGGTATGAAAACTTTAGTATTACTTTTTAATATATGAAAATGAAATATGCATGCAGCATGCCCTTTTAAGACATACAACTTTACAATTTGAGGATATATAGTTGTCACTTGTTATAAGTTGCAACTTTTTTTTTTCATACATTTTATATTAAACCAGATTATAATTTAACAATATCACCAATATCACCTTTAAGGGTACTTACTTTTCAGTAGGATTTTTTTTTTCAAATTAAATAAAAATAATTAGAGAAAAAATTGTATTTTTTTCAAACCGCTTAAAATGTTTTTTAAGGTAATCTTATTATTGTGAGTTTAAAATATGTATTGCAAGTAGTTTCTGGTTTGCTTTTTCTTGGGAAAGTATAACTTATGATTCTTTTTTTTAGGTTAAGACTTGTGATTTTCTAAAAAAACAAATCTCACCAAAATAAACACATGTTTGCTTTTTCTTGGATACATTGGCGTTTTTAGTTTATAGGGATTACGAAAATGGTTCTAAAAATTGAGAAACTTAATTTTATTATTCATTTGTATTGAAATTGCTTAGAGTTGAGACAGTGAGTTTTCCCAGTAATAGGTTTTTTCCTGAGGAGGTTGGGAGTGCGGTCCCGGCTGAAAAACGGATAGATGAGTCCGGTTAAGATAATACATATCCTCCGAAACAAGGTAACACATTTGCCGTTAATAAAAACCCTTAAATTAATAGCCATTAATAAGATAAAAAGGACAAGATATATACGACCGAAGTTCACCTCATAGGGGTGTTTGGTTTAGGGATTTAAGATTACACTTAAGGCGAAGGTTGTTTTCGTTTTGAGTATTTGGACTTTAAAATTTGATATAAAACCTATAAAACATGAGTTTATAAAAACTCACCAAATTGTTAGGTTATACTAATTCACGTGGACCCTCTTTTATTTTCTCATTTCTCTCATTTTTCTTATTTAAAATAACGTATGTGTGTACATCCTATTTTTTAAACAATTATACACCTCTCATTTATTTTCTTTCAATATATACTCATATTTAATCTTCTTACAACACAAACTAAGGGTGAGCAAACCTCGGGCTAGAACGGTTAAATTGAAGTGCCGAACCAATATATTATATAAACAATTAAGTTTTTATACAAAAGCTCATATTCAGAACTAACATTACAATTTTTTAGTTTGAGACTGGTATTAATAAAAATTTCCAAAATCAAAGATTCTTTACGTAAATAGATTTTCTTTAACACTTCAAATTCTTACGCTGAAACATAAGACGTTTTATGAAATTTAAATTTGTCAATGTAACATGTTATTTTTATCAGCGTTTAAATGTAATCCTTTTTAAGAATCGAACTGTTAATATAAATTTCATTCAAACTACATGCTAATGTTAACGTAAGAGTCATCAAAACCGAACATTACAAATTTTAACATCTTAATACAACACAAACACTCGCATACTAGTTTACATTTAAAACTTTTGGAGGTTATCACTTATCTTTTAGTACTTTAGTCATTTTCTCTTATTTATTTAAAACTTTATTTGGTTGTCTCTTTCGTTCTCATGTACGATATTGTGTAGTTTATTAGCAGGAGGATGTGTTTATTTATGCTTACTCACCACACACTATTTCTCTCCTTCACGCCAAAAACCCCTCTCTTTCACCTTCTTCCCCAATCGCCATTGCTGTTCAATCCAGTTGGGTACATTTCTAATTCATCAGTCTTCATAACCACATACTTTTCTTTTCTTCAAACTCACCATTTCCACATAAATTTCCTTGCTTTCTTCTTCGTATTCTATAACATGTAACAGCATTACAAGCAATTTGTTCGATCTATTACCCTCTTTAGCCAACACCCATTTGCTAGAAACTTATCAAGATCTCCATTTACTGTATATCTGTCATGGGTTCTCGTTGATTTCGCTAGAATACTTCAATTCAGGCAATACCCATCTGTTTCAAACCGTTGTAGATCAATTTCTGTTCATATTTGGTAAATGGGTCTTCGCTAAATTCGGTTGTGTGTGTGTGTGTGTCTCTTGAGTCTTTTGAGTGTCAGACATCCAGTGGTTTGCTTTTCAAACATGTAATTGTTAGTTTGTTACATTGGTTGATATTGCATTGATACTGTTTGATGAATTGTCCAAGAGAAAGAGTTGAGTAAGGTTATGCTATCAATTTCTTCTGATCCGTTGTTAAACTTAATTTGAGGTCTCTGTAGATGGAGTTTATGATGATGAACTCGTTTCGTTAACATTGTTGCTTTTCACTTGCCTATGGAGTTGAAGTAGGGAAGTTCACTCTAATCTAGTTCACATTCATCGCTAATTAATTATTTTCTGATATTTTTTAACAATATTTGCTCATATTCATTCTTTAATGATCCCTGAGATGTGATCATCAGCAAGTGTATATAGATATTACCATCATGAACTACCTCAGGGGTCCTTAAGACCTTAACTCCCTATAGTCTTATACAAAATTTTTTACTAATTCAACATAAGAATTCAGCCATCATCATGAAGTAAAACTCATTGCATTTCTGCCCATTCCTACACATATGGTTTGTATACAAAATTGAGTTGTTATAGTATTAGCCTCTCGAGCTTGTGTGTGCTTTAGTTGTTTCCATTCCCACTTCAAAGTTATCTTTCAACAAAATAAAAACAAAACAACAAGTATTCATAGCAAGATGGAAGAAACATTTGTTCCCTTTCGTGGAATCAAGAAAGATCTTAAAGGAAGATTATTGTGCTACAAGCAAGACTGGACAGGTGGCATCCGGGCGGGTATCAGGTTCGAAAAAAATTCTTTTTGAATAACTAATTTGTTGTGCAATTTGCAAATGATTTTTGAAACCATGGGTCTTGCCCTTTCTTGATCAGGATTCTGGCTCCAACAACTTATATATTCTTTGCTTCAGCAATTCCAGTTATATCTTTCGGGGAACAACTAGAAAGAGATACTGGTTTGGAAGTTTTCAGTTGTTTTTTTTTGGGTTTTTTCTATTGCATATCTGCTAATATGAATCTTTATGATTCTTTTAACAGAGGGGAGTTTAACTGCAGTTCAAACTCTAGCATCAACAGCACTCTGTGGCATTATCCACTCTATAGTTGGAGGACAGCCATTACTGATACTAGGTGTAGCTGAGCCCACGGTGTTAATGTACACGTTTATGTTCAAATTTGCAAAAGATCAGAAAGATTTAGGGCAACCCCTTTTTCTAGCCTGGTCTGGATGGTACTTTCTGGCTATTCATGTGGCTTAAACTAGTAAAATTTTGAAAAGAAAATAAGTTTTAAATATGTAATGTAATATCATCGAGAACAGGGTTTGTGTGTGGACTGCCCTTTTGCTGGTTTTGCTATCTGTTTTGGGTGCTTGCTCGATTATCAATAGATTCACACGGGTGGCTGGTGAATTGTTTGGTCTTCTGATTGCGATGCTCTTCATGCAACAGGCTATTAAAGTGAGTTTTTTCCTTTTACCTTAAATACACTTTACTTAATCATTGGTTATTAGATAAATTTGCAACTAGTAGTTATTTGGATGGTTCCTGCTTATCTGTTTATTTTAGTGTAAATAAGCACTTTTGAATGTGCAATCCTAGACATCCACTTATGTTACATGATTACTCTCTAGTATGTTTCTAGTATTAACATACAAGTATCATTTTTCATAGGGAGTTGTGGAGGAATTTGGTATTCCAAAAAGTGAGGATCCCAATCAGCTTGCATTTCAACCTTCTTGGCGGTTTGGGAATGGAATGTTTGCACTCGTTTTGTCATTTGGACTTCTTATAACTGCTTTGAAGAGCCGTAAAGCACGGTCTTGGCGTTATGGGACTGGTTAGTGTTTCACCTTGTTTTTTTTCTATAGCCAGAAATCACTACGGGTATGGGTTTGATAATTGGGTGGAAATATGGAATGGGTATGGATTTTATTTTCTAACACAACCCTTAACATGGGTATAGAAGATTCCCAACTTTTGGTATTAAACTCATACCCTTCAACAGAAACCTGCTAAATAATTTGGTTCCTCTTGATCTTGATGAAGTAAAACAATCACCCAAACTCAACAATTATCCGGAACTCAAGAAATAGATTCTTTTATGTTTTTTCTAACTGTTAGTTGTTCTCTTAAGGGTGGTTACGAGGATTCATTGCGGATTATGGTGTTCCTGTTATGGTGGTTGTTTGGACCGGTGTTTCATATATGCCAGTAAATGATGTCCCAAAAGGGATACCAAGGCGGCTTTTTAGTCCCAATCCATGGTCTCCTGGTGCATATACAAATTGGACTGTTGCAAAGGTGGGTCTTTCAACCAATATTTCATATTTGTTTCTAAGACCATAATCTCATACTTAAAAACCTGCAGGAAATGTTGAATGTGCCACCCGTGTATATTGTTGGAGCTTTCATTCCAGCAACCATGATTGCAGTGCTTTACTATTTTGATCATAGTGTTGCATCTCAACTTGCTCAACAAAAAGAGTTTAATTTAAAGAAACCTTCATCATATCATTATGATCTCCTTCTGTTGGGCTTTCTGGTAAAAGATCACTGCTTTAATAGATCCAATGATATAAACAACTAGTAAATTAACCTTTTTATTCATTTTTTGGTCAGACATTGCTATGTGGACTCATTGGCATTCCTCCAGCCAACGGTGTTATTCCGCAATCTCCCATGCATACTAAGAGCTTAGCCACTTTAAAACATCAGGTGCACCTTAATTTTTCAAGTTAAACCAAGATTTTTACACTATAATTTTTTTTTCATTGTGAAACAGCTTCTAAGACGTAAACTTGTGGACACTGCTCGGAAAAGTATGAACAAAAATTCAAACTTGAGTGAACTATATGAGAATATGAAACAAGCATACAATGAAATGCAGACACCACTTGTTTATCAGATTCCATCAAGTCTGGTAAATAACCATTTACTCTTATTTAATACAACTTTAATGAATATCAATATCGTGTATCCATTAATTAACTTCCATTTTCTTACAGGGATTAAAAGAGCTAAAAGAGTCAACAATTCAACAAGCTTCAAGTAGTGGTTACATAAATGCACCCGTTGATGAAACTGTATTTGATGTTGATAAGGATATTGATGATCTTTTACATGTTGAAGTCAAAGAGCAACGACTTAGTAATCTGTTACAAGCAATAATGGTGGGTGGGTGTTTGGCTGCTATGCCATTCCTAAAGAAGATTCCAACTTCAGTTCTTTGGGGGTATTTTGCTTTTATGGCAATTGAAAGTTTACCCGGAAATCAATTTTGGGAAAGAATATTATTACTTTTCACAGCTCCAAGTCGAAGATACAAGTAAATATGGCATTTTTTTCACAGATTTCAAGTTAAAATTGTAATTTTTTGTATTAATTTTGAAAATCTTGATCAGGGTCTTGGAAGAACATCACGCTACATTCGTGGAAACTGTGCCTTTCAAAACGGTTGCTGCTTTCACATTATTTCAAGCAGTTTATTTGCTTACTTGTTTTGGAATAACGTGGATTCCAATAGCCGGTGTTCTCTTCCCCCTTATGATCATGCTTTTAGTTCCAGCAAGGCAATATTTACTTCCTAAATTCTTTAAAGGTGCACATCTTCAAGATTTAGACGCAGCTGAATACGAAGAAGCCTCAGCTACACCCTACAACATGACCTTTGGTGTAAGTCGACTTGTTAGAAAAATTAAACTATCAAGTCAAAACATTTTCAAACTAAAAAAAGTTGTGTTCTTGCAGGAGGATGATGCTCATTCAAGAACCCGAACCCCACAAGTCGATAGTGCAGAAGTTCTTGATGGAATTATGACAAGAAGCCGAGGTGAGATTCGTCACAGTGGCAGTTTAAAAGTAAAAGGTTTGCCCCAAACCCAAATGGAAGATATGAGGCCTGTGTATAGTCCCCGTATCTCACAGCAGGCTTACAGTCCACGTTTGAATGAGTTACAAGTCGACAAGAGCCCAAATCACCCGGGAAAGGGCTAGAAATCAAGAAAACTCCCAGCCCGTGACCGTCTATCTTTGATCAAACGTGTCACGGTTCATCATCTTGCTAAGTAATGCTTGAGAGGTTGTGTGCTTGTGTTTTAATCATGATTTTATAGGTGTTGTGTTTATTTGGAATGTAAGTACTTTGTGGAAAGAGTGTCTTTATGATATTCTAGTGTTCCTGAATGTATGCATATAGGCTGGGCAGAACACATATCACTAAATTTTAAAGATTAATATATCAATACTTTGCTATGCACTTTGTATTTGAATTTTTGGATCAAGATTCATGTTATGACCCTTCACATTCATGTTTCACATCACTTAAAACATAATACAGTGAAATCTAACTTCATAACTTCATTATATTGAATAGGGAGATTGAGGTGTCCCCTGAGTGGCCTGGGATGAAACTGAAAGATGCACTTTTGCTTTTCAACACTTGTTATGAATGACATATGACATGCTTTTTTTTATCTTCTTTGAATGTAAAAGTGTACCATGATTACTTTTGATTTTTGAACCATAATGAAATATAACACCAAATGTTAGTTCAATGATATGATAATTGAGGGTACATTTCTTAGTGGAACTCAAAGGGTTCATTCCACTAGATATTATCAACTGACTCAACTTGTACCTCCATCTTTATTTTAAATTTGTGTCTTCTTTTTTGTGAACCAAATCTCTTAGTGACCACCTCATATTCACCTTTTGGGCCCCTACCCTATAATTTACTATGTTTCTCCCTGAGAATAAATAAAGTACAATAATTGATTTTAATTTTCTAAGTGTTTTGTCTTGTATTTTGTTTGAGTGAAAATGAATATATGAATTGACTATCTACTTGAGGGCACAAGGAATATAATGAAACCTAGGTTTGTTTAAGTAGTTAAGATTATCTTAATATGATACCTTAAAAGGTATTTTGAGTTTAAACATTGTTAATGAATAGAAACTTTAATTCATAAAGGATGTTAAAAGACAAAGCATCTTATAGTTTTCCGGGGAAAGTAAAATTAAGAATCTTCTTCATACATGTTTTTATATTTGATCACCCAACAAAGACTATTGATTTGTGTATCAAGAATAATTTTAAAAACCTGAACACGCTATAAAAAATGGAAAACGACCTCTTTAGTGGTTAATAGTGAAACCACTAACCAAAAAGATCAGGTAAATCACAACTTGTCCTGGGCAGATAACTTTCAAACGGTTAAGGTAGGAAACTATTAAAAGCAAGATTTGAACCCGAAATGTCTTCTAGAAGAGAAACCTATGTTTACTACTGCATAATCCCTTAAAGGTTAGTGAAAGCAAATACTGCATGTGTTTTAAAGTTTAAACCTTGTTCCACATTTCAACCATCAAACTGCAATTAGCTAAATTGAATCAACTTCCCAGAGCTATAATGTCAAAATCCAATCAATGCATGAAGTACAAGTTACTATTAATCTACTGTTTTTATATTTCTTGATTTGCAAATAGACTTTACCTTGTATGATTGTTTTCAATATCTTATAAAGTTGGTAATCCTTTCTGGTAGGATAGTTGTCCCCATTTCTTGTTGGGCAGTTCATTCCAATTTGGACCACCTTTATTTTTATTAAGGGGTAGTTTTGGTATACAATTTGCTTAAAACTTGAGTTAGAACTGTTTTCATATTTGGTATGGTTTTTTGTCAAATTGATAAAGCAAGTCTGTTACATTCTCTTTTAAACATTGTTCGGTTTGATCTAGATGAAATCTTGTGCGCCTTTGAAAATAATCATTTAGCTTAAGGTTTAAGCTATGAGATACTTGTGGCTAAATGTGTTGACAACTACAATTGCACGCCATGAAGAGCTTTCATCCCTTACGGCGTGCCACTATAGTTATCATAACCAGCCACCTGACATACAATAACCATGTATTACTGTTTACCACTACCACATGCAGTCATAACTAATGTTCTAGATGAACTACCCTATAAAAGAATCAAAAGCAATCCCAAAAGCATATAATACTTCATTTTTCAATCACCAAGATTCCATTTTTATGCATAATCACTCGAAAACACTCGGACAAAACACATTATTTCCCCGCTCATGTCAAGACATGAAAACATGTAAACTTTCAGATCTCATTGTCTGACAAACAGGACAATTTTGCACCAACACTTCACAATCTTTACACAAACACAAGTGCCTACAAGGCAGTAACAAAACACAAACTTCCTTACCGTTGCAGGCTTTGCAGTTTAATGGCTTCATAGAAAATGTTTGATTTGGGTTCCCCAAAGCATCATTTACATTTGTATACGAAGCAGCATCATCGACCTCACTGTCTCCGTACCCTTCTTTCACTTGTGTGGGCTTTTGTGCAATGACTTGTTGAAGATTGTTCTTGAGGGCGTTCACTAGTGACTCATTGTATCTTGCTCTGTGATGCCAAGTTTGAGCTTCCACTGCAACTTGTTTTATTTTTAATCCTAATTCCATGTTTTTTCTGTTCATGTTGACTATTTCAACATCTTTCTCATTTAACTTCTTTGCTACTTCTTTCTCCAATGTGTTTAGTAACAAAGCAGTATGTTTCTGATTCAATTCTCTTATACCTTTCAAGAAATTTTCTTCCTGAAAACAACACAATTCCAAAGCTGATGATTAGAATTGGAATAAGGGTTATGACTTGTGACTTTCAACCACATGAACGGGTCATTTTTAGCCTCAGTACAAAAGGCTGGTTGGGTTGACCCGCTAACACATTGATTATCTTTTAATGAATATACGATTATAAAGACTTAACAATAACAATCTAGGATTCTAGATCTTTGAAAAATCGACATTGGAGGATGTATGTATGGGCAAATGGGGTGAAATTGCAGAAGAGATTTACCTGAACTTTAATATAATGATCAAGGAATTCTTTTTGGCGATCCATTTCAAGTTTGATACTGTTGGTGAGTGAATGAGTGGCAGGGTGGAGAGCTTTTAAGTTTTCATTAACAGACGTGACAGAAGAGTTGCGTTCATCTTCTTCATAAGATAGTTTCAGGCCAGTAGATACATGATTTGGGTTCATGTTGTTTCTAGTGAGGCCTACATCATCTTGACAAAAGTTGTTGTTCAAAGATACGTGAAGCTTTTGCTGTGCAGACACAGGTCCTGTGTCACGAGCCCTCTTGATGGGCCGACTTGAAGCCATTGTATGCTCGTTTCCCACAAAGTTCATGTTGTCGATTGCACAACCACCTGGAACTGCACCATATAAAGTTGAGTTGAGTTAAATTGCCACAAACAAGCAACCAAAGATTATGTAAGAACGTTATCTAAAGCCAATTGTCACATGGGTTAGCTAACTTATTATGATTACAATCTTCTAATAAGTTAAAGTCAAAACAATCTTGGAAAATCATGTAAGCAGCCATAAGAAAACTGATAATCGAGATAAGGTCAAAACTATCTTGGAAAATCATGTAAGTAGCCATAAAAAAACAGATTATTAAGATAAGCGTAAACTTAGCTACCACATAGCCTGCATTCTCAATCTCAACTGCAAAACTCTTTACAGTTGTTCTTCTGTGACTACTTATGAAACTTGAACACAAAGACATTGTTTTATGTTCAGAAACTTGTACATAGAACACATATAAAGCAATCGACAATATCGAACTCACATTTTCCGAATAGCTGAAGCTGAGGCAATGCACTCATGTCATACTGTGACCGGTGTTCCTCCGGTAAAGCAGGATATCCAGAATGGCCATTTGTAAGACCACCAAACATGTTACTGTTTCAACCACAATGTTCCACAGATCAATAACAGAATCCCATAAATCTTTCCACATCAGAATTCAATAAATCACAGAAAAACTCATTAAAAATACAAACTTTACAATCGGGTAAAGAATTAACCTCAATCTCGCCACAAAATTTCAATAACAAACCAAAGATATTTCAACAATCGACAACAACCCTTAGATCAACACGAATTCCCCTTAACTCCACCAAACCCTAAATCCCCCATAAAACCCAAAACGCAAACCAACAATACGATCGGAAATCAAATAGAAATTGATATAATACCTTTGAAATTGCGATCGGAATCAAAGGGGATGACTGAAAATGATGAAGGGTATAATGGGTTGAAGATGATGATGATGATGAGGATTGTGTTGTTGTTGGATGTTGTTGTTGTTGTTGTGGTGTTGTTGTAAAAACTAAAAACTAAAAAGGAGAGAGCTTGTTGAAGAATTCTTCCTTCTTCCATGGTTGTGGCAGCTTTGTTTTCGTTTTCCCACCACTTAATTTTTGTTGTTTTGTTAAGGACGTGCGTTCGTAATTTGACTATTCTCATTTTGGGGGTTCATCTTCAATTTCATCACTCTTTTCGTTGTTTTGTGGGTTTCATTTTCGCTTTCTTTATTATCTATCGCACATCCCCAACTACCTTTTCAATTCTTCCACTCTTTATATTATATTCATCGCATCAATTTTCTCTTCTTTTTTTAGTTTTTTAATGCCTTATTTTCGGCTTTTATATCATCTATTTTGTCCTCAATATTGTTAATTAAGAGATTGTTTCGAATATTATATATGAAATATTTAAAGAGCATCTACCCAAATACAAAAAGAAAAAGAAAAAAAGAAAAGAGGTTTTAAACGTTACCGGCTCTAGATAGGATGGCTTACTCTTTAGTTGAGCTAGACCGCATGAAATCACTTTTCTTTTTCTTAAACGGTGATGTCGTCAGGTTTGAAACTTTAATCTTTTAGCAGCTTGTGGGACCTGACCTGAAGCCTGAAGGTGATTAGTCCACTAAGGTGGGGTTAGTAATGTCTTAGGAATAGTTGATTCATGACGTAATCATGATTTTTATTGATAAAAGTCATGAATATGTAAGGTTAAAAAGAGTTACATTGAGTTGTCGCAAAAGGAGTTGGAACCTTTGGTGATGTGTTTAGATTGTTTGAGTAATTTAAAAGGTTGAAAGAGTAGTAAGTTTGTTTTAATGCGATAGATGAAAAAAAGATGTGATGTATTCTTTAGTGGCAGAGCTTGAATCATATCATATGAAGGGCGAGGTAAAAGTAAACTATTTTAAAATTGGGGGGGGGGGGGGGGGGGGTAGTGAATGCATGACTACATATAAAAAGTAGTTCACGAATAACGACTTAAACGTCTTTGTTCACTAGTTGTAAATGCTTTATTTTTCAACTCAAATTGATATAAAGATTTTAGTCGATTGACTTTTAGCAGTTGAGAATTGAAATGGTTAAATACTTAAGTATCATAATAAATACACACGTATTATTTACGCCAATATCATAGCGCGTGTGAGTAATCTGTTTGAAAAACATTATATAATCTTATAATTATATATGTTGTTTACAAGAAAGGTGGTATGTAAGCAAGAAGGGAGGAATGAAGGTGGTTTGAAGCAAAGGCTGCTAAGCTTTAATTGAGTAGTTGGGGTTTGACCAGCACCCACCCACTATTTACTCGTGGGTCCGAACCCATCGTCTGACCCTGGCCCTTGCCTTCGGGTCGTCAAGGTCACGTTTACGTTAACTCTTTTTCACACGTTATTCCAGACACGGACCCTCTTTTTAATTTTGTCGCTTTAATATATCAGCCATCCCTATTTACGTCTCATATTTTCATAATACTATAGGGCTAAATTAAATTGTGATAAATGGAAGTTACTCAAATTAGAGAGCGTTTTATGTAATGTTTTGAAGACCGGATCGGACCGCTGGTCCAACCGGGAATCGGCGGGGTGGTTGAACCGGTTCACATATGTTCATTTTGGAGGGGTTCGTCCATATTTCATTGTTCTTACCTTCAACGAGCGGGTTCATCACAACAATGTTCGACGCTAGTTAACTTACGATTATATTTTAAACTTTTGTGTTGCTTGGTATTTAATAACGATGATTAATACCAAACAAAGCCTAACGTAAGATATTAAGTGTTAACAACAAAATCTTAAATATCCATGTTTACTTTATATAAGTACGATCGATAAAATTTATTAAATTGCATGATAAACAACCTCATAATGTTGTTTGTTGTATTGAAACCAATATCGTAAAAAGAATCGGTTTCTCGACTGGAGCCGACTGAAGGATATAATCTTGATATGTTTATAATTGAAATGTTTAATTTGGACAAAGTAAAAGATCAAGGTATGAAAACAAAAGTTTGGTTTAATTAATTACTAGTTATCAGTTGGTTAGGATTAGATAATTATTAGTTTATCTTTTTGATTATTAAATAGTATTTGAGTTAGATTATGATTAGTTTATGTCTAGTATAAATATAGGGTTTTGTATTTGGTTTTATAAATCGAGTTCAAGAATAATAAAAGAGTTGAATTATGTTACTTCAAATATGTGTGTTTACATATATTTTCGGGTTGATCCAATTGGTTACTCAAACACCGACAAACCAAGTCGAACCAAAACCAATACTGGAACCGGTTTGGTATAATTCAGTTTGTAATCATTTTGTAACTTACGTTTAAAACAGTTTGAAACTAGTATACTCGAATCGAACCAACCACTTTTTCTCCAAGAACGAGTATCGAACCTAGGGCTGTCCAAAACGCTCGTCGCTCGCTCGACGTTCGTTTGAAATTTGCTCAAAAAATGCTTGTTCGAACTTTTGCTCGGTTTTAAACGAGCCGATCGGCTCGGATCTGTACGAGCAAAGTTTCGCTCGGCTCGGTTCGGTTCGGCTCGAATTATTTATTATTATTATATATATACACACACACACTATATATATAGTTTATATATATCACTTTAATAGATTTGGCTCATTGTATACAAATATATAATTATATTTATATATACTAAATCAATCAAACAAATAAAAACTTAACACTAAGCATAAAGGTGAAATCCTAAGACGCTAAGAGATAAAATTTGACCGTCATCATTCTCTACAATATGTTCATCGCCTTATCGGCTACAATATTAGCCTAATCGTCAGCCACAAACATATTATAATTTATGAAAATGTTACGTTATAAAAAGTTGTTGCTTTTTAAGTTATTAGCCTAATCGGTTGTACAAATTGGTTGCCGCTCATTTGTGCTCGCTCGAAAAATTAACGCTCGAAAAATGCTCGTTCGATTTTTCGCTCGGTTGTAATGAGTCAATCAGCTCGATTCGGTTTGAAAACGAGCCAAGCACGAGTAAAGTTCCGCTTGGTTTGACTCGGCTCGTGAAGAGCCCTAATCGAACCTGAACAGGCTCCACCTCTTGAAAGTTGAAACTAGAAATTATGTATTCTTGTTGGGCTGAAATTGCTTAGCCCAAAATATTAAAAGCCCAAGGCAACAGGAAAAAACAAGAACCGAAAATTAAACCATTAAATTTTGAAAATGATTTAATTTTAGTAATTAAATAAGTCCATTAAACTTTTTATTTTTCTTAATTTTTTAAATATGATGCCTTGAATACGAAGAAATTTCATCGCAAAAACAGAGTAGAAGCCCTATAAAGGAGACACGCTGACACAGGTATACAAATAATTACCTGTTAAAAACTTATTTTAAACTAAACCCTGAACAAGCCACGTGTCGAAGATATAATAAAAATAAAAGAAAAGCATTGAAAAAACAATCAATAGAATTTAAGTAACGGGTAACTTTGTAAAATAGTAATCAACTTTTAAAATTGTTCCAATTAGATAATTCAAGCTTTAAAAGTGTTCCAATTAGGTAACTCAAGTTTTAAAAGTGTTCCAATTAGATCACTTAGTTTTTATATTTATATAAATTAAAAGTCTTAACATGTTTTTTAACATGCTATACTTTTGGTTTCAGTTAAAAAATATTTTTTTCTATCTTTTGATGCTGATATGAAACGTTGACGTAAATTTTAGGTACTTTTTTTATATATTTCATAATTAACATGTTTTTTTATTTTTAATATAATTTTATATATTAAAATTTTGACCCTCACGTCTTCTTCACCGTTACTTTCTTGACATAAGAAAATTTAATGATGACTCGATTTGATCGTTTGGTGGTCCAATTTGAGAAAAATATGCATGAGTGACTAAATTAGAACACTTTTGAAACTTGGTTACTATTCTATGACATTTTCCCTAATAATGTTCACATTAGTTTGCATTGTATATTAGCTTTAGTAATTCGTGTATTACACTGGTGAATAAATCATGTTTGTACCCTTTTAGATTTAAGTAAATCATGTAATGTTCGCAAACATCCTATATAATATAGAGCACTCACTCACATAAGAAATGGGAAACGAACTGTAAATGCTCTAAATCATGTTTGTACCCTTTTAGATTTAAGTAAGCTTCATGTTTAATACTATGGTCTCATGTGCTTTGATATATTTTGTGATAGTTAACGAGCTTTTTCCCAAAAGAGTGCATTTATTGTACATAGGATACATAAACTTTCAGTTTCTATGTGCTATTACAAGTATTTAAACTTTTGTAAACAGACGTGCCTTTTGTTGTTACACGTGTCGTATAGTAAGTCTCATAAAACGAACAGGTAGGGTAACAGGTTGTTTTAAAAATTACCAAAATCAATCCATTGCTTAAATATAAAATAAATAAGTCGTGACTTATGGTGACGGTGGAAATAATTAAACAAAATATTAAAAGCAATAAACTCATTAGCTTAGTAATCAATAAATCTTGCATTGTTAAAGAATCACTGCTTCGACTTAGGTTGGTTTGGTTAGCGAATATATAATGTAGTTTTACTTCTTTAACAATGTCATTAAACTTTTATTCATGTCATTGCATTTTAAGTATTTTATGTCAAGTACTTCTTTTGCTAGTCTGGTACACTGCACAAACATATGAACTGATTACCAACCTGTTTGTCATTCTCACAATATACACTTGATTGAGGTATTTAGCTTATAACCCATGTGTCGTGTTCTATTCATTTACTCCACTTTTGGGAATTTAGCGCGCTGTTTTTCAGTTATGCGATAGCGTTACCTCTCATCATATACAACAAAACATGACAAACGTTGTTGTTATAGAATGTTTACCAAAGATAGTAATTAACATACTCTTCATTGTGTTGGACTTGTTTAACAATGCGAACAGAATACCCTTTAGTATAAATATTCTACTGGCGAAACAATTGTCATTTGCAGAGCACAAAGGTTTTAATGTCATTCACAATGGAACTCAAAGGTATGCCACCTATCTTCTTATATGTTTTATTGATCGCTGATTTAAACTGAAATTTTCATAACTTTCTCTCTGAATTTTTCATAAGTGTTTTTATCTAATAAGTGGTCCATATTACTGTTTTAGTTATGCATTAGATATAGTAAATAAATAATTCTTAACTGTTATTGTATGTAATGAACTAAAAAAAATCTAAATTTAAACATTTCAATTCGTTATCATTTGAGATAAGAGTTATTATAATGAACACTCAACTGTAATTTCTTTTAAATTTTTATAATTATAAGTTGTGTGGTAGCCACAAAGCTGACACATCATATATAACTCAATTATTTCCATGTTTAAATTATTTTTAGTGTTGTACTGTTGTGGTTACGACTTGCGATTTGGACGAACACACACAAACATGTATATTGTTTTAGGGGTTCTGTGATCGATGTGATGGCTTATGTGGTTCTCATACTAGCAAAAAGTTATACATATTAAAATTTTCACTAGATTCTCACTATCATATACTAACTTTTACGCTATACCCTGTATTTAAAAAATAAATATTATAAGTTTTCACATACAATAACAATTAATATAGAGTTTCTTACAAAATAAAGTACTTTTCCTTAAAAATCACAATATAACTATGAACTTTTACTTATTTTTTTTAACGGCGACCCAGATTCGGATAATATGTGTTATCTTAATCGGGCCCACCTATTTGATTTCCAGCTGGAACCGCGCCCCCAACTCCCTCAGAAGAAAACTCATTGCTGAAAAAATTTTATGACTCAACTCTAAGCATTTTGCTTAAAGTGAAACTTAAATCCATGACCTTTTAATATTTACATATCATGAGTAGTTCAGCTTAATCAGTTAGTTTAAAGATCATTGGTATGAATCTTTTACTTGATAAATAAAAGACTAGTATAAAATAAAAGCATATAGGAAATAATTAAACAAAATATTAAAAGCAAACCTAAAAAGTATCATCCTATATAATATTATGCTAGGATTGTTTTACTCATGGAATCTCATCTGTTTTCATCAAATTAAACTTGATAAAAATTAAATTAGGATAACTGTTTGAAAATTTAATGCTTTAATTTAATAATCGTGTTTATAACTCGAAAACTTCTTTTTTCAAAATCATAAAAATATACAAATTTAAACATTTCAATACATTGTCTTTTCTTGTCAAAATTTAGGAATGAATAGAAATAAAGTGAGTTGCGACTAGAGACTAGAGATGGAAATACTTTGCGTGTTTATATTAGCATAGGAATATTTCGTCCAAAGACTTAGTGCCTTTCTAATATGAGCGTACTTAATTAACATATGTGTTTGTTTATTTAGAAAATATTCACACAATCCCATTTATCTGTGTTTTTATTTTATTTTATCTTATGTATTTTATTTTATTTTCTACATCTCCTCTTTATAGAATACATACTATACTATAAGTTTTTAATGTGGAAGAAACAAATGTGAAATATAGAAAGTGTGACGACATATCCGAAGTTCATTTCTGGCTAATCTTGTTTCTCAAGTAAAGTTGAATTCTTTCTCAACCTAACACTGTTAACTTTTGTAAAAACAAAAAAAAAAAGGAAAAAAAAAAGAAGAAGGAAAATTTCCAAGAAAAACCTATATATGTTAGGAGTTTAAAGTTTCATTTAAATTAGTCAAAAACAGGAACTCAAAGACACAATTGGAAAAAGTATAAGTTATGTGTGAAAGATGATAGCATGTCATAATCATACACACATTATTAAAGATGGATTATTATTGTGATCAAAGAAACTAAGCACAAGACTTGTCTATAAGGACGAAGGAAGTGGGTGCCGCTCGACGCTCGTCCCACTCCTCATGTCCCAAAGTTGGGAATGGTGTTCCCACTCATTTCGTGTTGTTCGTCCCGCTAGCTTCTCCATCGCGCCTAGTGCCTTTTTTTTTTACTTTGTGTCCACTAAGCTAGGAAATGGTGTTCTAGCGCGGTACTAGGGGCACCACATTAGCTTCTCCATCCCGCCTAGTGCCTTTTTTTTACTCTGTTCCTATCATTTTCTAAATTTCGACTGCTTTTTTTATATTAATTATGCACAAACACATATCTTTTGTGCATTATTTCGTTTCTTACATGAAAATTAATAAATCAAAACTAAAGTTTGCTAAAAGAAAAGGTGCATGTAAATGATATAAACTTTATACAACATAAATGAGTTAGTAAACTTGCTATATACTATAACAAACCTTGTTTTGTTATCTTTATCGGCTAATATTATTACTATTAGTATCACCATTTCATAGAGAAGGGTTAGAATGCATCAAAGAGTGACATATGTCCTTTTTTGATGTTCTTTTATCACGTATAAAGATAAAGATTGGACCTTGAAATTATTGTATTATAATTTTGTCGTTTGTACATTTTAAATTAATTTCATTTAGAACTGTATCTTTATATTATTGACTTCGTTCTATATATGTAAATCTTTATACTGTAATTTGAATACCATAAAACCTTAGAATATTCAAAATTAACAAAACAACTTAGATGTATGATAAAATAAATAAAATTTGTAAAAAATAAAATAATGTTTAGAGACATCACATATAAATTTTCACAATTTCACAGTACTATGGATATAAAGTGTTTAGAGTTGACGTGGGTCTTTGCCGATTTTAGACTTTTATGAACATTTAAACTCGTTAAAACCTCTAAAGCAAGCCCATGCAAGGATCATCTCTGCAATTTTCTACCAATTAAGCTTCCACAATCATGGTGTCCTACAGAACCCATTTCATGATCATTTTCAGCTTTCTTCTCCTCTCAATCATGTTTGTTGGTTCACTTACCTTCAATTTCACAAATATTGATCCACTAAATCCGAATCAAATTCGGGACATAGTAATAGAAGGTAAAAGAGCTAATATCACTGACAATGAAACCCGATTGACCCCAAACGTGAGCTATCGCGCTGGACGGGCGACATATCTCAAACCACTTCATCTTTGGGATAACAAATCTGGTGAGCTAGCAAGCATTACTACCGATTTCACATTTGTGATCGATTCAAATGAGTTACAATATAATGGTGATGGTTTCACATTTTTTCTACCTCAGGATAATTTTTCGTTAAATAAGATGATAATAGGCTGGGGTTGGATTCAAAAGTCTTTGTATGGGGAATTATGAAATTAGCCATTCAAAAATACATGTAAGGTAACATATAGCCGTTTAAAAATAATTTTTTTAATGTTTTATATAGAATATGACCAGATTACAATATTTATTTGTCTATCTTGAAATTCAAAAAGAAAATATCAACAAAATATATTTGTATATGATCTACACATGAGTCATATGTAGGTTATATTAATTTCATATGTATGGTTAAATAAATAAAAAAGTTTAGAAACATATGAAAACATTACTTTGACATATAATGTACATAAACATACACAACTATATATAAAAGATATAAAATGTAAAAAGTATGAACTTTTGATATTAGTTCTAGTATCTTTAAATATATGAATGAGTTCTTGATTTATCTTAACCTTAAAACAATAGTAAAAATGTAAAATAAATGTTTATAACATTAACGTGCTTCTTCGAAAGAATCTTATATAATTAGTATGCTTTGCCAAAGAAAAATAGATTGGACCTTTTATTATATGCAGCGTTAGAAGATGAAATTTGGCTTCTATAAATCTTAATAATTGGACCTTTATCTAAAAAGATTGATGATTACTATTCAAGACTTTTCTTGAAATAGTATTTTTCCTTTTAACTAATTTTCTAGGTCGATTTAGAAAGTAAATCTATGATCCTTTAATCTTTCTATTATAATAAAGCAATAAAAATTTTGTCACTTGTCAAAGCCACTTTTGTCACATTGTCATTTTGATATAACTATAAAAGATTTCTTATTTTTTAAAACTTCATTTTTGTTTACTAATTTCTAGAAAAATTGTATGTTTGATAAACAATTTGCAAATCAACTAACTTAATTTCTTATCTAAAATATATTATTAAACATCAATTTATTATTTTTACGATTTATTAACTTATTACCCGTATATTTAAAGATTTTTTGAATGAAATTAAAACTTAAATTTTTACCTGACGTTTTAGCTATATTACATGATTTGGTTATATTACATAATCAATAAAAGAACTACAATATTTAGGGAAACCTTTTTAAGAAAATGAGGATCCAATAAACTATTTTATTGATTTTATTAGAAACTTTTTTAAAACAAAAACATCATTTTAAATATAATTTGGTTTGTCCAATAACATTAGGAGTGATAAATAATTTTTTTTAAATACACCCATTTTAGTAAATAAGTTTTTTATTAACACCCATTTGGAAAAAAACTCTATTTTTATTAATTACTATTTATATTTATCATCTAATTTGTTGTGGATAATCTGGTTTAGTTGTTTTTATGTTAACCGTAAGTTCATTCAAATTTCAAAGTTATAAGTAGAGATAGATTGAGAATATTATTTATGATAAGTGAGTAAAGTCACCAATACCACAACAAATATTATGTACAAAAAAGAAGTGTTTGTATTATGAATTATAACTGTAGTTTTTAAGTGTTTATTTTTGATGTAATCTAAATTGCAATGCATATTTTCAAGAAAAATATATAGTATTTTCAAGAAAAGCTCCAAATAAAAGTTATTAAACTTTTCAGATAATATCACATTTTTGGAACATGTTTTTTAAGTTAATTTCTTTCTAACAATATCACCTACACAGTTACAAATTAGTGATGGTTATTATATTCATTTACATCTACTTGCTACCCTTACACAATATTTCAAACATACAACTTAACTCAAACAGTTAATAAAGATTATATAATTAAACATCAAAAGGCAAAAGGTTTACATGTATTAAAATTTTGGTTAGTCTTACAAAATCTAGATATGGGATAGTAGGATACAACAGCATATCAATATCCACATCCACATTAAAAAGCATTCTTATGATGGGCCCCCTATGAAAAGAATAAAATAATTGCATGGGAGAAGCATATATTGTTATTGAAATTGTGACATAAGACCACACACAAAACAGAGCCCTCTGTTCCCAAAATCTTCTCTTATAAAACACCTTGAAAGCACAAAGCTTACACTCCAAGCACAACTTATTATAATTAATATTATTATAATTATTTAAAAATCTTGAAGAGGGTACTTACACTTTTTAAATTTATATAAAATAAAAAATTTATCTGAACCAAAGAAGCAAAGCATCTCTTGTTCCTGCAAACCTCCTTGCTTTCTCCTGTGAGTATCTCAGCTTTCCTTTGCTTGCAACTAACAACTTGAAATCTTTTCATCCTCTTTCAATAGTCTTCTCATAGTTAATCTATATCTTTTAGTGGAAATTCAAATCTAAAGTTTGGAATCTTGTGTTATGCTTCATGATTTCAACCATTAATCAACATGAAAATGCATGGGGAGGTGTTTTTTGTCTTTCTTGGAACACCTGCATTGCTATATATCACATGATCATCATCATCATCTCCTTTCATGAACTTGATCTTTGCTAAAGTTTTCACTTTCCCACAAATCAATCACATGAAATTAAAAAAAATTCATACCTCCATCTCAATCTCAATCTGAATCTCCATCTCTCTTTCTTTTTTCTGGGATTCAACCAACTTCATGTTCATTGCTTTGTCAAATCATTGTTAGAACACAATTTTTGTCACAAAAATGGATTTCTTGACAGGCGGGTCGAAGAACACATGGCAGCCTGTGATGGGTCCTGATACAACCACCTCAAGTTACTGGTTGAACTGGAGAGTGTTGTTATGTTGTGTATGGATTTTAACAGCAATGGGTGCAGCTTCATATCTTATAACAAAATATGAAGGACCCTTAAATCGAAAATCAAGAAACAGCGAAAACGATGAAGATGATGATGATGATTATGGTGGAGTGTTGTATGATGATGAAGTTTGGATGCCATGTTTGAAAGGCATACATCCTGCTTGGTTGATGACTTACAGAATATTAGCTTTCTTGGTGCTCTTGATTCTAATTACCCTAAATGCTGTTGTTGATGGTGGTGACATATTTTACTACTACACACAGTAAGTTTTTTCATCATCTTCTTCTTCTACCATGGATTATTATGAAATCAATCTTTATTTCTACACTTAATTTTAAAAAATCTTTGCTTGGTAATTAAATTCTTGTTCTATCTAAGAAAGTTACAAATTCCCCTCAATTAACAAATTTACCCATGTCACCGCCACAAACTTCTGCTGTTTTGTGTAAAGATAATCTTTTTTAAGTTTATTTTAGATATTTGATTACACTCTATGTTCACTAAAGCATCAAAATTGGCTTAATTTCACCTTTTTAAATCCTATGATGGTCAAATTGTTGTTATTAATTTATTATTTATCTAAATTTGATAACTTTTTGAAAGTAAAATATCAGAATGGCTTTATTCTGATTCTTCAATTTCATGCATTTTGTTTAAAATCTATATTTTTTTACCATCATGATTCTGAACTCTCTGTTCTTTTGGTGGTTATTGCAGGTGGACTTTTACATTGATTACTATATATTTCGGGGTATGTTTCATCACCATCATATAATTCTTGCATTAAGTTGCACAACCTTTATCTTTATGTCTTTATTAAAGCTGTTATTTTTTTTTAATTTTAAATTTTAAATTTCTTGATTTTATGTTCTTGGTGTCTTTCTTGGCATAGATTGGATCTTTGTTGTCAATTTACGGATGCTACAAATACCACAACAAAGCTGGTGGTGACAGAAGTGAATTTGATGAAGAACAAGCAGAAATTACCAATTTCTCCAATGCTGCAAAATATACAGGCGATAGGAATCATACACACCCTCGTCAAATCGCTGGCTTTTGGGGCTATGTTTTTCAGTTCATGTTTCAGGTAATGTTCCAAAAACAGTAATAATAAGGTTACCAAAAAAGGAAGCATTCATGAGTCATGACAATATTATTGTTTTTCAGATGCAGGCAGGCGCGATTGTGCTTACAGACTGTGTTTTCTGGTTTATCATGGTTCCATTTCTTACCATCAAAGATTATAATTTGAATTTCGTAAGTACAATGTACACTTTATTTAATTCGATCAAACAATGTTATGTTGTCGCTATTTTTTTGATTCTTTTGTTGGTGTTATATGGTGCAGCTGATTATAAACATGCACTCAATCAATGCAGTGTTTTTAATAGGTGAAACTGCTTTAAACAGCTTGGTAAGTTGTTTTTGTATTGTTTACACCAAATGAGACCATTTTATTCTGATTATGACCTTACAAATATGAAATTTTCAGCGATTCCCGTGGTTTAGAATTGCGTACTTTGTCCTTTGGACGTGCGTTTTTGTCGTGTTTCAGTGGATTGTTCACGCGTGCATAGCTATTTGGTTAGTTATCATCCTTTCAAATTATCTATATTTGGATATATTGTTGTGTGTTTCCAAAAGTAATCATAGGATTAGCATCATTATCACCTTTTTGATATTCTTAACAGGTGGCCTTATCCTTTTCTTGATCTATCATCCCCATTTTCTCCATTATGGTATGTTCACTTTCTAAGAACACATAGTGTCGGTGTTGTTTGTGTTTTTTCAAAAAGTTGCTTCTAAACCTTTGAAATTTGGTATGTTTGCAGGTACTTATTACTGGCACTGTTGCACTTACCATGTTATGGAATTTTTGTTCTAGTTATAAAACTGAAGCATTTTCTCTTGTCAACATGGTTCCCTGATTCTAACCGTTATGTTTTATAAAACACAAAACAGTTTACATAGATACTTATTACTAGAAATGACAGTCTCCTTTTTGGAGACGATTGATGACAAACCTTAGAAACTGATCGAACACCCAAGATTTTCTTGTAAGCCTGATAAGAATGTTAGAATGCTACTGGCATTCCTAGAAAATATGAAATATAATGGTTTGATGTAATTATACGTTGTATATGGCGTTATAAATTTGATTGTTTTTTTGTTGTCATACACAATACTTTTATATTTTATAATATATGCATTTAGTGGCCAATGGTTGTGATAGATTTTTTTTACGGAATTCAGACGGTGAAGTTACAAAATAATAATAATAATGACTATGTAGATCCATCTATTAATAAAAAGTGTGGCTGGACGGAGGGTCAACGGACTCCTAGACCCCTGTAGTTCCGTCCACAGATGCATTGTATGGTTTATTGTTGTCTGTTAAAGTGACAGATACATAAACACATGCAAAAAAGTGACTGTTTGGCAATTTTTAAGTGATTAAGTGCTAAACCAATAAAAGGTCTAAAACCATTAAGTGTTGAACCATTAAGAGGTCCAAACCATTAAAAGCTACTATATCACTTAACTATTCAAAGACAAATGTTTGACTAATTCAGATAAAAGGTCTTAATCATTTAACAATAGACCTCTTAACCATTCAATTTTTTTTTATTGTGTAATGCCTAACCATTCAGAGGCAAATGTCTGAACCATTCAGACATTTGCTCGCGAAACAAACAGTCCGAACCATTAAGTGCTGAATCATTCTGACATCTGAACTATTAAAAATATGATTCAAATGTTGTCAAACAGTCCCTCACGGTCTCACTTTTTGATCAATTTCATTGTAAAAACATGGGTTGTTCTTAGGCCCATGGTCAAAAAGATTGATGCAGAATTAGAACGTTTACAGGTCCATATAATTCTGAGCTAAGAGCCCACACGAATAGTTCAAGAGCCCTACCATTTTAGAACTTTTAAAAGCATACATTTCAAGTTGATCATCATTGTTTCATAAGTTGATTTGCTAAAAGTAAATGGCACAAACTATTTCAACTAAAGTGGACATAACTATCAAAAGCGAATAAGCAAAATGCAAAAAAAGATAAGGTTCCATTTACAAAGGTTGTATACTTATGTGTAATATTTGTCCCCTCATATGAACCCGTGTTGTTCATTTTACACTCAATGAGCTTGCAAATTTGTTTTTGTTTGCTCAAACTGCGATTTCAAGTTCATCCAACCCGGGAATACCATATCCCAAACTTGCTTCAAGTGTTGAGTTCTTATTTCATTCACAACTAATGCGTTTAAAACGAGTGTGATATTTGAGTGAGACATTCAATGTGTTCATGGTATCTCTCTTGTACACGACCTATATGAGATTTGTCTAGGATGCTTTACTTATGTTCGTATGCTAAACAAATGTTCCAATTTCTTTTATTATTGTATTTAGTTCGTAAAATTATTATGCAATAGACCAAAATCATGGTGTCTTATGTCAAAATGAGATCAATTCCTTCCTATACATCCTAGACACTAGACTTTAACTACGAGAGAAAATATGTTTTAGTCAAGCCGGTAATTTTTTTAAGGCAAGTTTTATCAGGTTGCTTCACTTGATAATAGTTTTTGTTTATTAAGTTGAATAATTTAAAAAACAGACTACATATACTACTAAAAATATAATAATTTTTTTCGTTAGTAAATGTTGTAGAAGTTTATAGAAAGTCTTACACACTTTATGACCTTTGAACTATTTAATCAAATTTATATTAAACTAGCTTTACAGTTTATTTATTCATTAAATACATTAAAAATAAAGTAAGCATGTAACGTTCAACATGGTTTTTGTACACCAAGTACCTTTAAAGCGGTATAATGACAATATATGTGTCCACGTATACACCCTAAACTTCATCGGCTCCAAATGAATACCTGAAAGAACCGTACACTAAGTCATCTTCCGGAACTCATGCTCCATTCCTCTTTAGAGTATCTTTAATATCATATTCTAAAACTTATTCAATAGTATATATCAACAAAAACAAATCCACCATATAGAATCTCTAGATATATTCATCTTTAGTCATTTAATACTTACCTTTGTAATAACACCTCTTCATGTTTGGTCCAGGTTCATACGTGAAACTTGATCTCATGAATCCTCATTCGCCATCACATTGCTACATCTCCTTTTTGACCAAAATAAACCTCCACTAAGCATCCCTAATACCTTGATGATAGATGGTTAAAGTTATAGCCAACTTGCTACAACACAAAGGGAACATTAGTTCTGCTACAAATTGATTCCCTAGAGAAGATGCATCTAGAACTCAAGAATACGACACCATGTCCTTTGTAATAGCTCTCTCCATGTGACCATGTCTTGGAAAGGATAGGGTGGATAGGAAAAGTAACTAAGAAAACTTGTTATTAAAATATATATGAGCTTAAAGAGTCAAATTACACCAGTGAGGACTTTAGGAAAAATTTAACTAAATTCCAAAAGTTGCATATTTAGTGTACTGAAAAGAGAGTTTCTTAATATAAGTGACTGCCTCTTTTTAGTACCTAGGTTTGTTTAATACAAACTCCTATAAGGCTGTCCAGTCTCGTGTCTTTGCATTGCGCTAGTAGAACCTTTTAACATCACCACCCTCATCGGAGAACTAGAAACAGAACACAAGTCTTCTAATTTAGCATTGAAGAAAAGCATTCAACAGCAGGCCATGGTCATGCTTAAAGGAACCAGGTACAACAAATTCAGTCTTGAAGTTCCTCTATGTTGCATTCATCTAGCCTTTCTTTAAAAATGCACAACAAATATCCTATCTGGAAACACTAAGAGAAAGAACCTTAAGAGATCTCCACTTTCAACATTCTAAAAACAATATTCCACTCAACCCAATTTAAAACATTTTACAACACAGTTCAAAAAAATAGCAGTCCACTCAGTAGTGCAACATTGAATCTAATAGTTAGAATGAAGTGTTGATGGAAAAAAAAAAGCAGAAGTTTAGTCATTTAAAGAGATACATTAACTATGGTTTGGAGAAGAGCACCAGGCCAAGGCAGTAGTGCAACACTAAGGCGACATTCAAAGACCTCAATAGCAAGCTATTGTGATGGGTCTTTCCCCTTAAAAAATTAGATTATTATCAAATGGGCCAATGGCCCACATATCAGATATTAAACAAATAAGAACGGATACTACACTTAATCTTAGCCAAAAGGCCGAGAAAGGTATGACTTCTCCCTTCTTAAAGCACACTTAATGTAGGCAGGCCCTTCCTCTTTGTACTCTTCACTGAGCCAATGTGGGACAAATTAACTAGATTCTAGATTTTAAAATACCAAAATTAACAAACAAATTAACTAAATTCTAGAAATCTAAATACCCAAATCAACAATAAAAAAATTAACAAACAAATAAATGAAATAAGTCAATAACAACAATCAAGACATCAAAGGGTTTGAACTTTGAATAAACAACTTAGAAAAGTACAAAACTAACTTTCAAGTTGCAACTTAAATTCTTAGAAAACACCAAAACCTCACAATGAATCAATGGCAGCACTGCAGCAGGCAGCAACCGCAGTACGGGGTAAGGGGTAAGGAGAGGACGCAGGTGGCAGCACAAGGAAGGGGGTGGCCGGAGCAGCCGAGCAGGTTGGTCAACGACGTGGGCATAGGTGCATCTCTTAAAGTTTATATTCCATAGCTAATGCGGACTAATATCTAATTAAACTAGCCTTTAAAGATCATAAACTAATGCAGATTAATGTCTAATTAAATGCCAAAATCAGAAAGTGTCCATCAATTGATATACACCTAATCACCACTCGAAATCCGTTTCTAAATTCACTTGAAACTTCCTGTTTCAAACTCAACATTGTGTTATAGTATTTGTGCTTTGATTATCTAAGAATACTTATCTTCATGTCTACTTCCAGCTATGTTTAACTTAAACTGACAATCTGATCATGATTCTAACTTATATTGGTTGGTTGTATACTCACATAATTCAGAGGGATTGTTAGAAACTACATGGGGTACATACAATCTTCTCTAGGTCTGTTTGTAAGAGCTAGAGAAAACCAAACATGGTACAAGAAAAAGCAAAACATACCTATATAAATTATATAAACAACTTGTAGAAGCAATTTGTCTCTAGACACGTAACGAAGATGTGCAGGTTCCAATGAACACACCTGCATGTGAAGGAGTGATATAAGCATATAGGTGTAATAGATACTCGAAGTTACTTGATAGTTTTGTCAAGTTCTGGTGTTGACTCAATTAAAAAAAATTACAGGAATTAATAGCACATTCACCTAAAAGTTTGGAAACTCCACGTCTATTTGGCCCAGTTCATCCAACTGTGCTTTATTACGAAGAGAAGTTACGTCAAGATGATGGAACACACACATTATGACGAAAAATGGGTGGTTAAGTAACTAAGCAAGCCACTAATAATGTTCCTAACCTCATCATAAAAACCATCTTTCACATTTATCTGGTAACCTTTTGTCTTTACTTCTATTTAAATCAATAACACCAATCACCTACAAACATTACAATAATTGCAATAAAAAGCTTAGTACTTGGAGAATGAAGACACGAAGTAACAATATCTTTCCGTTTCACTACAACTAAATCTAACTTGAAGCATATTATGACATGAAGGATCACAACAATAGAAGAAGGCAACTAACCAGTTCATTTACATAAGCTAAATCCACTGAGATGCATGAATCAGACTGTGACAACTCAAGAATTGATTGATAGCCTGCCAGCTAAAGCAATAACTAGGAAACAGAAAACTAAAAACGACAGGATTACCATTTACCACTAAAATAGTTAGCATGCTCATGAAGACTTTCAGACAAAACTAGTTTAAATATCATATATTAGTAAATCCATGTCAAGATTGTTATAATTGAATATAATAGATAAAGTGCATAACTGAGGCTTGACTTAAATCCCCCTTTACACAAGGGTTGGGGAGGAGCTGGATCGCACCATGATGTGATGATCGCAGCCTTACCCTACACTTTGTCCAGGAGGTTGATTCCACAAACTGTAGGGTAAGAAAATCTATTCATCTACCTGCATTTCAAATGATAATGTGATCAGTGAATTAAAAAAATTCAATCTTGATAGCAAATTTTGATTTCTGTGACCGTGTTCAACAGGCTTTATTGGACTCTATGTGCAGGTTTACGTGAAATAAATACAAGTAGAAACATATTCTAAGTAGAAATAACGTGCTTTATAGATACGCTTTGCATGTATAATTAGGTCATGTAATGATATGAACACTCCCAGAGAAATTGAATAGAAAAAGTAGTTAAAGTCCTTATAAGATGTAAGAAACAATCTCTATGCAAATAATCCACTAAACAATAAACAAGATAACACTCCAAATACCGTGATCAATAATATTTGTATCAATAGGATAAATGTGTCAGCTGCCATTTTCTGCAAAATACATATGGTCACGGGATCAGCTAAATGTTACTCCCTAATTGTGCATATGAATTCACTTATGCAGTCCTTTATGAAGAAAACCACTTTGGGAGTTGTGTGTGTGTGTGTTCTGAACAGAAAGAACCTAATAATAACATCTGACCTTCCGTTATGAATATCAAGGACAGCTTCAGCAGTCATCGTGGGGCTTACATAATCGTTTTCACGGGAAACCAATGCCAATGACAAAAAAGCTACACGGTCATTAGCAATTATAATAATAAACATATTACATCATGTTACAAAAGCAATCTAAGGAAATGATGACAATAAGTGAGAGACAAATTAAGAATGTATCTGACCAGTCGAGTACTGCTGCAAAGTTGATTCCCAAGAGAAGATGCATCGAGAACTCAAGAATATGACACCAAGTCCCATGTAATAGCTCTCTCCATGTCTTGGAAAGGATAAGGTGAATAAAAAAGTAACTAAGAAAACTGGTTATCAAAATATATATATGAGCATGAAGAGTCAAATTACACCAGTGAGGAGCATAAGAAAATATTACTCAATTCCAAAAGTTGCATATATTGTGTGCAGAAAAGAGAGTTTCTTAATATAAGTGACAACCTCTTTTTAATACCTAGGATTTTCTTTTTTTGATATATATCTCCTAAAAGTTTTCCAGCTCTCGTGTCTTTGCATTGCGCTAGTATAACCTTTTAACATCACCGTCCTCATCGGAGAACTAGAAACAAAACAAAAGTGTTCTAATTTAGCATCAAAGAAAAGCATTCAGAAACAAGACATGCTTAAAGGAACCAGCTTACAACAAATTCACTCTTGAGGTTCCGCTAAATCGCATTCATCTAAGCCTTATTTAAAAGATGCACAGCAGATATCCTGTCTGGAAACACTTAGCGAAAGTAAGAGTCTAAAGAGATATCGATGTTCACTTTCAACATTCTAGAAAAAATATTCCACTCAACCGAAGTTATAACATTTTATAACACCGTTCAAAAGATAGCAGTTCACGTATCACAAAACCTTGTTTTGAGCAGTTTATTAAAAATCTATATATAAATACATAGTTAGAAATGAAGTGTTGATAAAAAATGAGCAGAAGTAATTACTCATTTAAAGAGATTAATTTAACTATGGTTTGGAGGGGTGTGCCAGGCCAAGGCAGTAGTGCAACACCAAGGCGACACTCAAAGACCCCAATAGCAAGCTATTGTGATGGGCCTTTCCCCTTAAAAAATTAGATTAATATCGAGTGGGCCGATGGCCCACATATCAGATATTAAACTGATAAGAACAGATACTACACTTGATCTTAGCCAAAAGGCCGAGAAAGGTATGCTTTCTCCGTTCCTGAAGCTCACTTAATGTAGGCAGGCCCTTCCTCTTTGTATTCTTCACTGAGCCAATGTGGGACTGTCAGTTACTGTTTCACTTCGGTTGTCATCTCTTAAAGTTTATATTCCGTAGCTAATAGCGGACTAATATCTAACAAAACTAGCCTTTAAAGATCATAAACTAATAAAAAGTATATATCAATTGATCGACACTTAATCACCACCCCAAATCCGTTATTAAATCCACCTAAAACTTACTGTTTCAAACTTCACATTGTGTTATAGTTTTTGCACTTTGAATTTTCTAAGAACCCTTATCTACATGACTAATTCCAGCTCTGTTTAACTTAGACTGACAACCTGAACATGATTCCAACTTATGTCGGTTGGTAGCTTGGTTTCATACTCATGTAATTCAAAGGGATTGTGAGAAACTACATGGGGTTAATAGTGTCTTCTATAGGTGTGTTTGTAAGTGCTAGAGAAAACCAAACATGGTACAATAAAAAACAAAACATACCTGTTTGATTTATATAAACAACTTATAGGAGCAAATTGTCTCTAGACATGTAAGGAAGACATACAGGTTCCAAGAATACACCTGCATGTGAAGCAGTGATACAATCATATTGGTGCAATAGATAGTAGATACACAAAGTTAGTTGGTAATTTTGTTAAAGTTCCGGTGTCAACTCGATTAAAACAATTTGTAACAGAAATTAACTGCACCTTCTCCAAGAAGTCTGGAAATTCCTCGTATATTTGGTCCGGTTCATCCAGCTGCGCTTGGTTATGAAGAAAAGTGTTATCAAGAGAATGGAACATACACATACAGAAGAAAAACATGTGGTTACGTAAGCCACTAATAATGTTCCTAACCTCATCACAAAAAACCAACTTTCATAGTTGTCTAGTAACCTTTGTCTTTACTTTTATTTACATAAATAACACCAATCACCTACAATAATTTAGAAAAATATGCAACAAAAAGTAAATAGTAGTGTAGTACTTAAAGGACGAAGTATAACTGTCTTTCTGTTTTGCTGCAACTGAATCTAACTTGAAGCATATTATGACGTGAGGGATCACAACAGTGAGAAAAAGGCAACTAACCTGTTCATATACATAAGCTAAATCCACTGAGATGCATGAAGCAGACCATCGCAACTCAAGAATTGACTAATAGCCTGCCAGCAAAAGCAATGGTACAGTATTAGAAGACTAAAAATGGCAGCGTTACCACTAGAATAGTTAGAAATACTAAGTGGAATTTTAGAACAAGCATGAAACAAAGGAGCAAAGGTTACCTGATCCGATCAACAAAAGTACATACCTGGAAGTTGAATTTTTTTTCCATGACAAAGAAATGAAAAAGATAGAGTTGAAGTGAATCATAATGGCCTAACAGTAGCCATAGTGGATCCTAATGACAAGATATCAAAGATTACTAAAACGGCAGAAATATAGTATATTTTCTATAAGCAACTCGAGAAATTTTGGACCGCCCGTATAAATATACAAAAAGCTCGTTACTTCATAAATGAGGATTCTAGTAATTTATTATATTCAGCATGAGCATGAGCATGTGCACGTTATACAACAATATACACCTGCACATCCATTAAAGAGATTAGTATCACCTAAAGAAATCAAAAGTTCTTCAGATGAAATAAAGAATCACAATAATAGTAGAGTAACAAACCTTTACTGGATCATACATTTGAGATTAAATGATCAACAGTTCCACCAAGGAGACCGATACCCCCCGCCCCCTCCCTGCTAAAACTAGACTTAGCCAAATCTCTCAACTGCTTCATCCATGGCCGATCCGCCAGCACCTCAACTGCTTCATCCCGTTAAACCCGCTGCTGTTTTAACGGGAACTGACTCTCAATGTTTTTCTATCAACTTAATGGGTACAAAAAGCAGGAGAACCCCCCATGATGCTACTTTCAAACCCATGCACAAAGACTTATTATTAAGGTCAGAAATCAAAGAGTTCCATTCGTTCAAGATTTGAGCGATGAATGCGGCTAAAAACAAACTAAGCATCGCGATCCCAATCTTGGTCTGATCATGGGTTGAAAGAGTCTTCCTCAAAAGAACCAAACAAATGGCAAAGATCGCAACTTGGCTCGAAACAGAAATGATCTCCACCAGTTGAACCTTTTTCTTGATAAACGGTTTCTTGAGGACCATGAAAAACAGTTGAAATGAAGTAACACACAGTAATGTTATCGTGGGTGTTTCAGAATACCTGTTTCTTGAATATATACCCACCAAGATTCCTAAAGTAACCCGCTTGATTGATTCAAGAAAAATGTAGTAGATTCTTAAAATCCCAAATACCCTTTGAACAAAGGGTGCTTCTGCATCTTCGTTTTCATCGTCCGATGCGATGATGTTGTTACTGGTGGTGTTATAATCCAACCCTCCAGTAATCTGGGAGAGCATGTATTTTGGTGGTCCTCTTAGGTCCTCAAAAAGTGGGCCTAAGATGGTTAGCCATTTGGAACTTGAGTGGCTGATCCATGTCCATTGGCCTCGTTTTCCAGGGCCCAAAGTTACCTTAACCAGTGTTTGGTACCAATGCATTTTCTGATCTTCATGATGAACCTCTTTGTATTGAAGTAGCTTACCGCGTGATATTCCAAAAGAAAGGAACATAAACAATGCTAGGATTAGGAAAAACACGGTTCCTAGTATAAGAGTACCGACCACAATCCCTAAAGCAGATCCGCCTGCAAAAAACAAACATAAAGTTAGATTTCTGAGGTCAAACAGACTATATGTGGGACCAAATATTGTTATGGGATTCAATGTTTCAAGAAATTATAAGAAATTGTGTAAGTACCATAGCAACCCTAAACATGTTGAAAAGTCCCCATGATGAGGTGGTAAAAAGAATTATGTAAAATTTGGATTTGGAAGGTATAAGGTTTGACCTTGAAAGTCAAAGTACAGATTTACCTTTAAGTACTGATTCTGAGGCTGCAGAAACACATGGTACTGCAAGAATTACCAGAAAGATTTCAAATTTTGGGAAAATGACTGAGACATGAGGGTTTTCTTTCCCTTTTTTCTTTCTAAGCTTCAGTATAAGGAGGAACAAGATATGCAGAATAATCAAACCTCTGCTCATGACCGCCAGCCAAAACATACTCCGTTTGAAATCCGTCTACCTGAATAAATAATCCAAGTTCAGCCGATAAACTCGAAACAATACTTGTAGTTTATTATCACATACCCGTGTGAATCATTCGAATCAGCAATATATTCAGCTTCAGGTTGCATGTTTTGGCTCTGCGTATACAAACTGGCATTAGAAACCTTGGCAGAAAACAACAAAACTATTGGGGAATAAGAACTAGCTAACCTCAAAAAACGATTTGTACTCCATCGCGGTAAGTGGCAATCCATAAAGTGAGTCCAGTTTGCCAAGATTTGTGGCAGTAATTCGAGTAATTTGAGCTCCAGAAACACCAATTCTAGAACCGTATGAATGTGGATTCATAGGCCAAACGGGCGTCACGTAACCACGTTCCCATGAGAGTTTGAAATACGGGATACTCCATCTTAAACCCTTAACAAATTCACTGTACTCGATGGGTAAAGGAACCGCTAACCATCCAGATAAAGCAAAAATTTGAATGTGGCATACAATTCGCTGATTTCATGAAGCAAACAATCCAATAAGGATTCTTTCCCGGAAGTAAAAGTGTCTGAAAGTTAAGAAACTAACTTACAAAAAGAATTCTCGCTGGATTTGTCGTTAACAATGGCGATGGGGTTGCAAATGCTCCATAGTTCTGCAGGGAAGCTGTGGAAACAGTGAGCAGGGTTGCAACAATAGCGGTCAACACGAAAGCAGCAGTTGAAGAGCTGGAAAGCACCAAGGATGCAGCCTGTACAGAATCTGTAACAGGTTTATTAGTCATGTAGATTCATGATATACAACTAGATCAAGATTCAAGAAATGAATTCATACAGTGAAAAAACCGTAAGACATTAGATGCTAAATTCTTGTTTCCAGCAATATCTGTAGTTACGTTTTCAGGAACATGCACTAACACCCATTCTTCTGTTGGTTTAATCTTGACTTTGTAGACACTCTTACTTATTTCATGAAATCTGCACAAAATCATGTGAAACAGAAGTCAAAAATTATATGATCAAAACACAAATCCAAAGAAAGACTCACCCTTTCATTTGTCCTCCAGAAACAGATAACTGAGATGAGTTAAATCCAAAAAGAGGCTTCACAAACTTAACTGTCACAGGGATAAGCTTCTCTTCCGTCCTCATATGCGTCGTCCAGCTTTTTCTAACATCAGGCCGTTGAGTATCTACACATAACAAAATCTTACACAAATCCATTAGAACAAGCTATACTTCAACGTTTTAAGTCAAAGCTACTACAGTTTAAGTATAAATTCTTTAATTTACCAAAAAGAAATGTAACTGGTGCAACAGGTGAAACCGGGGTGCCTTGTCTGGTTAAGAGTAATCCTCAATCAAGCCTTGTGGTGACGATGGCGATATCGGAAATATCTACAAACTGAAACCCGAATCTTCGGTTTCCAAGGCTTTCATTATTGCTGGTGGCTAGTACAAGTGAGCCTCGACTAACTTTGAGTGATTTCAAGACATCTGTTGATGTGTTGACTATAGGTTCGGTAAAATACAAGTACAACTTTAAGTTCTTGTAGTTGATAGTCACTTGAACTGATTTAACACTATTATCGAGTTGTACTAGTTGTTTGAGTACATGAGTCCTCAGGTCAACATATACATTTCTTCTGTCTGTAAAATCAGTCAACAAGTGAGCATACTTACTTTTGAGTCACACTACCTGCTTTTTACTTGTAAAACTGGTATCAATTATGCTAATAATTTGAAACATAATGTATCTGATTCAATGTATTTGTTATACCATTCAATCTACATTGTTTGGTTCTTCATGGAATTCAAGAATCTGAAACAATTTTAGATTTTTGAATCACTCTGTTTGACCTTTAGGGAAATCAGTCTCACCAAAATGAACCAAGGATCTGGAACCCATGGTTCGTGCGAATTGATTCCCAGCAGCATCTCTACAATAATATTTGTCTGTTACTAACACTACTCTTCCATACTCAACATCTGTAGATAAATTCACTGAAATAGAATATTCAAGATTTGTCTTGATGGTTTTTAGACTGTGTTGAATAACTTGGCCTTGACCATAGACAAGAGGCTGCAAGTGAAAGAAACTTGGATCAAATTTATAACCAAAAGAAATGAAACCAAATACCTGTTGAAACCGCTAGGAAGCACCTACTTACGCTGCACTTATTTGCAGATAAACACCCAAAACCACTACCACCGCTGCAGGGTTCACTAAAAGATATATACACAGAAACTTGTGTTGCATTTGTGAAGGATTTTGATGCTGTAACATATGCTGTTGGGGGAACAGTGTCTGCAGGGCCAATGAGTATGTATTGTTAAAGTTTTGTTCATGATTACAGATACTAGTTTAAACTAGTAAGATGAAGGAGAGTTAGTAACCAATGGTCCTGTTATACGTAGCACAACGGGTCAGACGAGAGCTGGTGCTGCACACTTCAAATGTATGATTCCCGTCTTGCAGTTTTGTGTAAGAAATTTCTCCATATGAACAAATTGATGGCACGAGATCATCTAACTGCATGCAAGCATATAAGATTATATTTATGTTTTGTCAAATATAGCACTTTGTATGGGTGGCGAAACAAGTGGGTGCGGCGGGTAACATGTAAAATGGATTAGAGTTCTAAACCATGATGGGTTGATCTCAAAAAAACTTTTTTGTCTGTCTTTCTATGTTTAATTAACAGATACACGAACAAAGGTGCCTAGTATAATTACACTCATAGCAAAGCTAATAGATGACACGCTAAAAGAATAGTTCTACAATAATAATACGATATTTTTATTTGGTTTTATAAAACACAATCCAAATTGATGGAAATTGTAGAAATCAACACCATTACTGATTTGCCATAAGAATAGCTCGAATTGCAACCTTTTGAGTCTCATCCTGTTAAATTTGTTAAATCAAAAAATAGCATCCCAATTCTTTAAAATAATTCCCTCAGTTTCAAAACTAAAGCGAACTTTTGACTTTTCTGGTCAAACGAGCTTAACAAGAATCCAAATAGACACAAATCTGATCAATTGCATGTTTGACAATAGGATTTAAGACACTTCTCAAAATTGGGCTGACCCGATTCCAAAGCCATGCAAGAACATAATTCATGTGCTACAAGATTTATGATTCTACAGGCCATATACTAAGATGTCAGTTTTCCTGAATTGGCAATTATAATAATAACATATTAAAAATCATGTTACAAAAGCAATCTAAGGAAATGATGACAATAAGTGAGAGAAATTTAGAATGTATCTGACCAGTCAAGTACTGCAGCAAAGTTGATTCCCAATAGAAGATGCATTGAGAACTCAAGAATGACACCATGTCCCATGTAATAGCTCTCTCCATGTCTTGGAAAGGATAAGATGAATATAAAAGTAATAAGAAAACTGGTTATCAAAATATAACAAATTACACCAGTGAGGAGCACAGGAAAGTATTACTCAACTCCAAAAGTTCCATATATTGTGTGCAGAAAAGAGAGTTTCTTAATATAAGTGACAGCCTCTTTTTAATTCCTAGGATTTTTTTATTATATTTATCTCCTAAAGCATGGTACAATAAAATACAAAACATACCTGTTTGATTTATATAAACAACTTGTAGGAGCAATTTGTCTCTACACATGTAAGGAAGACGTAAGGTTCCAAGAACACACCTGCATGTGAAGCAGTGATATAATCATATTGATGCAATAGACACACAAAGTTACTTGATAATTATGTTAAGGTTCCGGTGTTAACTCCTCGCATATTTGGTCCGATTCATCCAGCTGCACTTGATTATGAAGAAAAGTTTTATCAAGAGAATGGAACATACACATACAGAAGAAAAACTGGTGGTTAAGTAAGCTATTAATAATGTTCCTAACCTCATCACAAAAAACCAACTTCTACAGTTGTCTAGTAACCTTTGTCTTTGCTTCTATTTACATCAATAACACCAATCACCTACAAAAATTAAATTAAACCAGAAATATATGCAACAAAAAGGTAAATAGTAGTGTAGTACTTAAAGAACGAAGTATCAATGTCTTTCTGTTTTGCTGCAACTGAATCTAACTTGAAGTGTATTATGGCGTGAGGGATCACAACAGTGAAAAAAAGGCAACTAACCTGTTCATATACATAAGCTAAATCCACTGAGATGCATGAAGCAGACCATCACAACTCAAGAATTGACTAATAGCCTGCCAGCAAAAGCAATAGTACGTACAGAATTAGAAGACTAAATATGGCAGCGTTACCACTAGAATAGTTAGAAATACTAAGTGGAATTTTGGAACAAGCATGAAACAAAGGAGCAAAGGTTACCTGATCCGATCAACACAAGTACATACCTGGAAGTTGAATGTTTTTTCCATGACAAAGAAATGAAAAAGATAGAGTTGAAGTGAATCATAATGGCCTAACAGTAGCCATAGTGGATCCTAATGACAAGATATCAAAGATTACTAAAACGGCAGAAATATAGTATATTTTCTATAAGCAACTCGAGAAATTTTGGACCGCCCGTATAAATATACAAAAAGCTCGTTACTTCATAAATGAGGATTCTAGTAATTTATTATATTCAGCATGAGCATGAGCATGTGCACGTTATACAACAATATACACCTGCACATCCATTAAAGAGATTAGTATCACCTAAAGAAATCAAAAGTTCTTCAGATGAAATAAAGAATCACAATTTAAAAGAGTAACAAACCTTTACTGGATCATACATTGAGATTAAATGATCAACAGTTCCACCAAGGAGACCGATACCATCTAGAAAGGGTAATAGGGGCATGATCAGTGTACAAAACAGAAAACAATAAGCATATATCATGATTGACGCTATACTTTTTCTCGAAAACTAGTTATAAACTTAGAGTGGTGTTTTCCACATGGCAAGGCATTACTGGACCATTTCTGAAAGGCCATTCGAGAGAACATCTAATATATATCTTGCATGCCTTTGGTTAGTGAAATGAAAACTTCTATGGTTCTATCTCTATTACTCCCCTGTTCTCTCATCGGTTGATCACTCTACAGAATAATATCCAGCAAATGAAATTACATCACATAATCAATAAATAAAACATCAGCAACAATAACGCTTAGTTAATTAAATAAGAAGCAATTAACAAACTACAACGCACGATCGATAAATCAAGCATCAGCACCAAAAACGCCTAATTAGTATCTACAACAGACGACATTACAACGCACAGTCGACAAATCAAAAATCAACACCAATCACGCAAAATCAATCGCAGTAAGTAACAAGCATATAAGAAGCAGTTAAGAAACAACCTGATCGGGTGATCGAATGTAAGAAACAACCTGATCGGGTGATCGAATGAACGTTATACTGAATCATAGTGACTACTGAACGTCGTATCTGTTCCGTCGATTTCCTCCATGACACCAAACGATCATGATCGTGGGAATGATGGTTGAAAGGATCGCTGAGGCTTCACGAAGAGAGAGACTGAGAATATGTGTGTGAGGAGGGGGGTGTGAAAAAGGGGGTTTGTGTGTTGATGTGGACTACTGGACTCATACAGTTGGATTTATAGAGGGAAAACGGAAAACTGAGTCGGTGGATTTTTTTTGTTTTATTTATGGTAATGATGCTGCAAAGATACGCCAATATCTTGATTTATTTAGGGAAAACTGAAACGCGAGTAGGTAGATTTAATTTGATTTGATTTGTTTTATTTTTGGCAATGATGCTGCAAAGGTACGCCAGATTTTGTTACGTACATCTATAATGACAATAAGTTTTTTTATGATAATTATTAATTGAAATTAAAACTTATAATTCAAGTCCTGTCCCTTTCACTTCTTTTTATTCTTTTTTCTTGCTTCTTGTTCCTTATTCCTTGTGGGTTCTTTTAGTTTAAGGGGTGTTTGCGATTACTTTTTAAAACAACTTATTAATTTATTTATTGATTTCAATAAATTAATAAGTTAGTATGAGTAACTTATTAACTTATTTCCTTCATAGTCCATTATATTGCCAAACAACTTATAACTTTTTAAAAAAATAATAAGTTATAAGTTGTTTAAAATAAACAATCCCAAACATGGCCTTAATTTTTTCTTTCTTTTATAAGTTCTTTTATGTTTTTTAGTTTTGAATTCTTCGTTAACGATCTTAAACCCTATGTAAATGTGTAATTATGACTGGTGTTGTTTGTTCTATTGTAACTATCTTAAACCCTATCATCTGAACTCTTGTTGGTCGATCAATAATTAGGTCTACATTGTTAATGGCATTCTTCGAAAATTTGGAATAAGATTATTTGATGTAATTGTACGGTGTATACAATGTTATAAGAGGTGTTCTTACTAATTGTTTATAATTGTTATGCAAAGTTCTTTTATCTTTTATAATATACATGTTTAGTGACAAACTAAGAGTTACAATATATAATCATAAGAAATTAGAATGTCAAATTATAAAAAAAAACAACTATACAAATTCCTTTATTAATAGAAAGAGCGGCTGGATGAAGGGTTAATAGACATTTACACCTCTCTAGTTACGTCCATAGATGCACTAGATGGTTTATTGTTATAAGCTAAACTGACATATGAAAGTAATAAAATGGGTGTTTGGAAATATGTAAATTGAAAACTAAAATTGTTTCAATATTTTTTAATAACGCAACAAATAATACGTTTGCAATCAAACAATTAAAATATAAACATGTTTATTTTTTATAATAGAAGTGTTGCCCACATTATAATTGTAACTGTTCAAGACGGCTTAAAATGATTGAACGTGTAAAAGACGCCTTAAAACAAACGTTACGTGATATCATTTAGAGGCCCACCTTTTCTTATATAATACCACTAATGAAAAAAATTAAAATATATTTAAAAAAAACGCATGCAGTCAACCCTTGCTTAAATAAATGAGATATTAAAACTTTATTGTAAAACATAACTTACGATTTAGCTTTATTGGATGACCACCCAAATTATATTTGAGTTGTAAAATTTCATTTTAACAAATAATTATTAGATATGTTTAATGTTTATGTTGCAAAATATGATGCATCATCAAATATTAGTGATACGATGAAAAACTGCAGCATTTTCAGAAACTTCAAGCGATTTGATTTATGCTTTGTATAATACATTGCTAAATGAAAATACTAAACAATAACAAGGTAACGGCTTGAGTAGTGAACCCAAGATGTATAGTGAGATCAACTTTATATATGATTTTAGTGCACAAGATTTTAAGAATGTTGATATGTTATGACTTATGACTTATAACTTTTTTATTTCAAGTTTGTAAGTCTTTAATCTTAATAAAATAATAGAAAGTTTAGTTATATTTTTTAATTTAATTGCATTTTAAAAAATAAAAATATTACAAAAAACCATTTTTTACCGCTTTGGGCCTGTACCTGTTGGAAACCAACCTAAACCACTACACCAGTCAAGAAAGGTTCCGTGTTGTTTCCCCTTAAACTAGATTAGAACCCAAATCGGATTTTACCATATTTGACCAAACAGTTTATTTATTCACTAAATACATTAGATAACCTTCAACATGGCTTTTCTACACTAATTAGTTTTAAACGGTTATAGTAACAACATATGTGTCCACCACATGTACACTTAAACTTCATCTGCTCCAAATGAATACCCAATCAAACCTAACAATTAAGTCATCTTCTGTAACTCACGCTCTTCATTCCACTCTAAATTATCTTTAACATCACATTCTGAAACTTATTCATGTGTAATAATAGTAAATATCAACAATAGCAAATCCACCATACAGAACCTCAAGATGTATTCATCTTTAGTAATAGAATACTTACCTTTCAATTCTCACAACATAAGAGTTTTCCATAGCCATTATCACAAACCTTTTTGAAAATCTCTTTGTAATAACACCTCTTCATGTTTAGTCCAGGTTCATACGTGAAACTTGATCCTGTGAGTCCTCATTCACCATCACATTGCTACATCTCCTTTTTGACCAAAAGGAACCTCCATTAAGCATCCCTAATACCTTGATGATAAATGGTTAAAGTTACAGCCAACTTGCTGCAACATAGAGGAAATAGTAAGAATGTATCTCACCACTCAAGTTCTACTACAAAATTGATTGCCTAGAGAAGATGCATCTAGAACTCAAATATATGACACCAACTCCCACGTCCTGGAAAGGATCGGGTTGATAGAAAAAGTAACTAAGAAAACTGGTTTATATATGAGCATGAAAAGTCAAATTACACCACCGAGGATGTTAGGAAAAAGTTTAACTCAATACCAAGAGTTGCATACTTTGTGTGTAGAAAAGAGATTTCTTAATATAAGTCATTGCTTCTTAGTACCTACAATTTTTTGATACAAATCTCCTTGAAGGGTGTCCAATTTTCACGTCTTTGCATTGCGTTAGTAGAACTGTTTAACATCATCATCCTCATCGAAGAACTAGAAACAGATTACAAGTGTTCTAATTTAGCATCAAAGAAAAGCATTCACAAACAGGGCATGCTTAAAGGAAGCAACTTGCAACAGATTGACAGTCTTGAAGTTCCTCTAAGTTGCATTCATCTACCCTATCTTTAAAAATGCACAACAAATATCCTATCTGGAAACACTAAAAGAAAGTAAGAGCCTAAAGAGATATCTTCACTTTTAACATTCTACAAACAATATTCCACTCAACCCAAATTATAACATTTTACACCACAGTTCAAAAGATAGCAGTCCACTCAGAGCACCAAACCTTGTTAAGATCAGTTTATTAGAAATCTATATATAAATACCCATGCTTACTGCTGAAAGAGTGAAACATACATATAATAGTTCTAAGTGAAGTGTTGAAAAAACAGCAAAAGTACGTAATCATTAAAGAACATAACTATAACTATGGCTTGGAGGGGTGCGACAGGCCAAGGCAGTAGTGCAACACCAAGACGACGCTCAAAGACCCCAATAGCAAGCTATTGTGTTGGGCCTTTCCCCTTAAAAAATTAGAATAATGTCGAGTGGGCCAATGGCCCACATATCAGATATTAAACTGATAAGAACAGATGCTACACTTGATCTTAGCCAAAAGGCCGAGAAAGATATGATTTCTACCTTCCTGAAGCTTGCTTAATGTAGGTAGGCCCTTCCTTTTTGTACTCTTCACATTGCAAATAGGATTAATATCTAATAAAAACTTGCTTTAAAAAGATCAAAACTAATAAAAAGTGTCCATCGATATAATGACACTTAATCACCACCCCAAATCGGTTTTTTAAATCTACCTGAAACTTATGGTTTCAAACTTCACATTGTCTTATAGATTTTGCGCTTTAAGTTTCTAAAAACCCTTATCTACATGACTATTTCCAGCTATCTTTAACCTAAATTGACAGCCTGCTTATGATTCTAACTTGTCTTGGCTGGTTGCATACTCACATAATTCAAAGGGACTGTTAGAAACTACACGGGGTTCATATTGTCTTCTCTAGGTCTGTTTGTAAGTGCTAGAGAAAACCAAAGATGGTACAAGAAAAAACAAAACATACCTATTTGATTTATATAGGCAACTTGAAGAAGCAATTTGTCTCTAGATGTGTAAGGAAGAAGTGTAGGTTTGAATGAACACACCTGCATGTGAAGTAATGATATAATCATAAAGGTGCAATACATAGAGAAAGTTTACTTGATAACTTTGTTCAAGTTCTAGTGTTGACTTGATTAAAACAATTTGTAACAGGAACTAATAGCACCTGGTCCAATCAACACAAGTACATACCAAACTTGAGAGTTGGATTTTTTAAAAAGATAGAGTTATAACTGGATCATAATGGCCTAACATTAGCAATAGTGGATCCTAATGACAAGATATTAAAGATTCCTAAAACTGCAAAACTACAGTATACATGCTATAAGCAACTCAAAAAAATTTTGGATCACCCATATAACATACAAAAACTCAATACTTTAATAAATGAGGATTCTAATAAGTTGATATGGTCAGCATGAGCATGTGCAGGTTAAAGAACAATATACACCCGCACATTCATCAAAGAAATTTGCATGTGATCAACGAAAATGAAGAAGATAGGTTCCACACCTTAGAATATCCTTGACAGATTTCAAAGTATCACGTAAAGAAATCAATTCTTTAAATGAAATAGAGAATCGCATTTAAAGAGTAACAAACCTTTACGGGAGCATGCATCGAGATAAATGATCAGTAGTTCCACCAAGGACATTTAGAAATGGAATTAGGGGCATAATTAGTGTACAAAACAGAATCCAATAAACAGAGATCATTAAACATAGTATGAAACTATACATTTCTCAATAACTATTCCCTTCCCAAATTTGTCTAGTAAACATAATGACCGAGAAGTAGGATGCCTTTTAAGTCTTTGGCATTGGTACGAACTTCAAATGCAGATTATTTCTTGGTTGATAAGGGAGATCACATTCGGTCATATAAAAGACATCTTAGCATCATTCAACTTGGTGTAATTTTATAATATATGGACTGTTCAGCACCCATTAGCTTGCTTCCCTTGGCACAGATTATTCTATCATCTATCATTCATTATGGTCAACCATATATTAGTAAATCTATTTGAAGATTGTTATGATTGAAATAATAGATAAAGTGCATAACCAGTGCTTGAATTAGCTCCCGCTTTACACAGGGGCCGGGTAGGAGCTCGATCGCATCGTGATGTGATGATCGCAGCATTAACCTACACTTTGTGCAGGAGGTTGATTCCCACAAAGTGTAGGGTAAGAAAATCTATTAACCTACCTACATTTCAAATGATAATGTGATCAGTGAATTAAAAGAGTTCAATCTCGATAGCAAATTTTGATTTCCGTGACCATGTTCAACAGGCTTTATTGGACTCTATGTGCAGGTTTATGTGAAACAAATACAAGTAGAAGCATATTGCAAGTAAAAATAACCAGCTTTATATATACACTTTGCATGTATAATTAGGTCATGTAATGGTATGAACATTCCCAGAGAAATGGAATATGAAAAAGTAGTAAACGTCTTTATAAGATGTAAGATCCAATCTCTATACGCAAATAAGCCTCAAAACAATAAAGAAGATTACACTCCAAATACTGTGATTATTAATCTTTGTACCGATAGGAATAAATGTGTCAGCTGTCAATTCCCGCAAAATAAATAAGGTCACAGGATCAGCTAAATGTTACTCCCTAATTGTGCAATATGAATTCACTTAAGCAGTCCATTATGAAAAAAACAGCATCAGGAGTGTGTGTGTGTGTGTTCTGAACAGAAAGAAGCTTTTGATAACATCTGACCTTCTGTTATGAATATCAAGCACAGCTTCAGCAGTCATCGTGGGCCTTGCATAATATATATCACAGGAAACCAATGCCAAGTCGAAAAAGTTACCCAGCCATCAGCAATTATAATCAAGAACATATAAAAATCATGTTACAATATCTTTCTATGAAAATAAAGACAATAAGTGAGAGACAAATTAAGAATGTATCTAACCAGTTAAGCACTGCTGCAAAGTTAAATCCCTAGAGAAGATGCATCGAGAACTCAAGAATATGACACCAAGTCCCATGTAATAGCTCTCTCCATGTCTTAGAAAGGATTGGGTGAATAAAAAAAGTAAGAAAATTGGTTATCAAAATATATATGAGCGTGAAGAGTCAAATTACACCAGCGAGGAGCTTAGGAAAAATTACCCAATTCCAAGAGTTGCATATTTTGTGTGCAGAAAACAGAGTTTCTTATTATAAGTGACAAGCCTCTTTTTAACACCTAGGATTTTTCTGAAACATATCTCCTAACATGTTTTCCAACTCTGTGTCTTTACATTGCGCTAATAGAACCTTTTAACATCACCTTCCTCATCGGAAAACTAGAAACATAACAAAAGTGTTCTGATTTATCATCAAAGAAAAGTATTCACAAACAGGACATGCTTAAAGGAACCAGCTTACAACAAATTCAGTCTTGAAGTTCCTCTAAATCGCATTCATTTAAGCCTTCTTTAAACAATGCACAACAGATATTATATCGGGAAACACGATCCAAAGGAAGAGCCTGAAGAGATATCAATCTCCACTTTCAACATTCTAGAAACAATATTCCACTCAACTCGAGTTATAACAGTTTTACAACACAATTCAAAAGATAGCAGTTGACGCAACACCAAACCCTGTTTTGAGCAGTTTATTAAAAATCTATACATAAATACCTATGCCTACTGCTGAAAGAGTGAAATCATACATATATTAGTTCCTAATGAAGTGTTGGGAAAAAAAGAGCAAAAGTACTCATTTAAGAAGATAACTTTAACTATGGTTTGGAGGGGTGCACCAGGGCATGGCAGTAGTGTTAAACCAAGGCGACGCTTAAAGACCCCAATAGCAAGCTATTGTGTTGAGCCTTTCCCCATAAGAAATTCAATTAATATCAAGTAGGCCGATGGCTCACATATCTTAGCCAAAAGGCAGAAAAAGGTATGCTTTCTACCTTCCTGAAGCTCACTAAATGTAAGTAGGCCCTTCCTCTTTGTACTCTTCACTGAGCCAATGTGGGACTATCAGTTACTGTTTCACTTAGGCTGTCATCTCTCAAAGTTCATATCCCATAGCTAATGCAGACTAATATCTAATAAAACTAGACTTTAGATATCATAAACTAATAAAGGCATGCATTAATTGATCGACACTCAATCACCACCCCAAATCCATTTTTAAATCCACCTGAATCTTACTAATCTTACTGTTTCAAACTTCACATTATGTTATAGATTTTGCGCTTTGATTTTCTAAAAACCCTCATCTACATGACTAATTCCAGCTCTTTTAAACTTAAACTGACAACCTAATCATAATTCCAACTTATGCCGGTTGGTCGCTTAGTTGCATACTCACGTAATTCAAAGGGATTGTGAGAAACTACATGGGGTTCATAGTGTCTTCTCTAGGTGTGTTTATAAGTGCTAGAGAAAACCAACATGGTACGAGAAAAAACAAAACATACCTATAAAAAACTTGTAGGAGCAATTTGTCTCTAGACATGTAAGGAAGACATGCAAGTTCCAAAACACACCTGCATGTGAAGCGGTGAAATTATCATATTGGTGCGATAGATACAATTTGTTAAAGTTCCAGTGTTAACTCAGATTAGAACAATTTGTAACAGGAATTATTTGCACCTCATTATGAAAAGTCTGGAAACTTCTTGTATATTTGGTCCGGTTTATCCAGCTGCGCTTTATTATGAAGAGAAATTTCATCCAGCTGGTGGTTAAGTAAGCCGCTAATAATGTTCCAGTTGCCTAGTAAACTTTGTCTTTACTTCTATTCACATCAATAACACCAATCACCTACAAATGTTATAATAAATCAGAAAAAAAAATGCAACAGATAGGTAAGTAGTACTTAGAGGACGAAGCATCACTGTCTTTCTTTTTGGCTGCAACTGAATCTAACTGGGATGCATGATGCGCACTGTCACAACTCAAAAATTGATTAGTAGCCTGCCAGCAAAAGCAATGGTAAGGAAATAGAAGACTTAAGATGGCAGGGTTAGAAATACTAGGTGGAACTTTAGAACAAAGGAGCAAAGGTTACCTGGTCCAATCAACACAAGTACATACCAAACTTGGAATTAATTTTTTTTTCATGACAAAGAAATGAAAAGATAGAGTTACAGTAGCTATAGACTATAGTGGATCCTAATTTAAACATATCAAATATTCCTTAAACGGAAAAATATAGTATAGTTGCTTATCCTAATGAAAAAATATCAAATATTCCTTAAAACGGAAAAAATATAGTATACTTCCTATAAGCAACTCAAGAAATTTTGGATCACCCATATAAATATACAAAAAGCTTAATACTTCAAAATGAGTGTTCTAGTAATTCACTATGGTCAGCATGAGCAGGCGCTTATACAACCATATACACCTGCACATCCATTAAAGAAATTAGTATCACATAAAGAAATCAAAAGTTCTTTAGATGGTACAAGAAAAAACAAAACATACCTTTTTGATTTATATAAGCAACTTGAAGAAGCAATTTGTCTCTACATGTGTAAGGAAGACGTGCAATAGATACAGAAAGTTACTCGATATATTTGTTCAGGTTCTGGTGTTGACTAAATTAAAACAATTTTTACAAGAATAGCACCTTCTCCAAAAAGTCTGGAAACTCCACACATATTTGGCCCAGTTCATCAAGCTGCGCTTTATTACGAAGAAAAGTTAAATCAAGATGATAGAACATACACATCATGAGAAAAACAGGTGGTTAGGTAACTAAGTATGCCACTAATAATGTTCCTAACCTCATCATAAAAACCATCTTTCACAGTTGTCTAGTAACCTTTTTTTTCTTTACTTCTACTTACATCAATAACACCAGTCACCTACAAACATTCCAATAAATCAGAAAAAATTGCAACAAAAAGTTAAGTAGTACTTAGAGGACAAAGTAACAATTTCTTTCTGTTTCACAACAAAAGAATCTAACTTGAAGCATATTATGGCATAAGGGATCACAACCACAAAAAAAGGTAACCAACCCGTTCATATACATAAGCTAAATCCACTGAGATGCATGAATTAAGCAACCTGTCACAACTCAAGAATTGATTAATAGCCTGCCAGCTTAAGCAATAACATGGAAACAGAAGACTATAAGCGGCAGGATTACCACTAAAATAGTTAGCATGCTTATGAAGACTTTCAGACAAAACTAGTTTAAATATCATGTAGATATGAAGAAGTGCAGAAAATCTCTACAAGATAAATTAAAGCATATACGGATAAAACCTGTTAACAAAGTCATATTACGTGTAAGCAGCATTACTTGCCATTTAACATGCATGTAAATGTGTCAGTTGTCGTTTCCTGCAAAATACATATGGTAACAGGATCAGCTAAAAGTTACTTCCTCATTGTGCATATGAATTCACTTAAGTAGTCCATTATGAAAAAGCCAACTTTGGGAGTTGTGTATGTGTTTGAGTGTTCTGATCAGAAAGAAGCTTTTAGTAACATCTGACCTTCTGTTATGAATATCAAGCACAGTTTCAGCAGTCATTGTGGGTCTTACATAATTGTTTTCGTGGCATAACAATGCCAATGACAAAAAAGATACACGGCCATTAGCAATTATAATCAAGAACAGATTAAACATCATGTTACAAAAGCAATTTAAGGAGATGAAGACAATAAGTGACAGAAAAATTAAGAATGCATCTGACCAGTCAAATACAGCTGCAAAGTTGATTCCCTAGAGAAGATGCTATAGACTATAGTGGATCCTGATGAAAAAATATAGTATACTTGCTATAAGCAACTCAAGAAATTTTGGATCACCCATATAAATATACAAAAAGCTCAAAACTTACATAAATGAGGATTCTAACCATATACACCTGCACATCCATTGAAGAGCTTAGTATCACCTAAAGAAATCAAAAGTTCTTTAGATGAAACAAAGAATCACATTTAATGAGTAACAAACCTTTATGACAAAAGTTCTTTACCTGAATTTCACATGGAGCAGAAGTAACTCTTTAGAACAAAATATTGTATGTAAGGGGACGAGCAGAAGTATCTTTTACCCATATCAATTAGAGGTAACTCTGCAGCACCCTCATCCCAGAGTTCCAGCACATGGAGCTTTCATGTTAGATCAATTATCGTAGTAGCAAATTCCAGCCCTGGTGACATTTTACTTTCACTATTAGTTAACTCCACAGTATCCACTAATCAGTACTACGTAATAAATAAAGAGAACTTAAGTTTATGATATAGTAAATATGAAGAATCTTATGTGAACTTAAATTCAATAATGATAACAAAATTAAAACTCATCAAGATAATAGTCTTCATAACTAAATGTAATACAATCGGTCTTAATCTAGAACGACCGTTACAACAGGATTACCAAAAAGGTAACCAACCTGTTCATATACATAAGCTAAATCCACTGAGATGCATGAAGCAGCCTGTCACAAGTCAAGAATTGATTAATAGCCTGCCAGCTTAAGCAATAACATGGAAACAGAAGACTATAAGCGGCAGGATTACCACTAAAATAGTTAGCATGCTCATAAGCGGCAGGATTACCATTTAACATGCATGTAAATGTGTCAGTTGTCGTTTCCTGCAAAATACATATGGTAACAGGATCAGCTAAAAGTTACTTCCTCATTGTGCATATGAATTCACTTAAGCAGTCCATTATGAAAAAGCCAGCTTTGGGAGTTGTGTATGTGTGTGAGTGTTCTGATCAGAAAGAAGCTTTTAGTAACATCTGACCTTCTGTTATGAATATCAAGCACAGTTTCAGCAGTCATTGTGGGTCTTACATAATTGTTTTCGTGGCAAAACAATGCCAATGACAAAAAAGATACACGCCCATTAGCAATTATAATCAATAACAGATTAAACATCATGTTACAAAAGCAATTTAAGGAGATGAAGACAATAAGTGACAGACAAATTAAGAATGCATCTGACTAGTCAAGTACAGCTGCAAAGTTGATTCCCTAGAGAAGATGCTATAGACTATAGTGGATCCTAATGAAAAAATATCAAATATTCCTTGAACAGCAAAAATATAGTATCCTTGCTATAAGCAACTCGAGAAATTTTGGATCACCCATATAAATATACAAAAAGCTCAAAACTTACATAAATGAGGATTCTAGTATTTTACTATGGTCAGCATGAGCAGGTGCACGTTATACAACCATATACATCTGCACATCCATTAAAGATATTAATATCACCTAAAGAAATCAAAAGTTCTTTAGATGAAACAAAGAATCACATTTATTGAGTAACAAACTTTTATGACAAAAGTTCTTTACCTGACTTTCACATGGAGCAGAAGTAAATCTTTAGAACAAAATATAGTATGTAAGGGGACGAGCAGAAGTATCTTTTACCCATATCAATTAGAGGTAACTCTGCAGCACCCTCATCCCAGAGTTCCAGCACATGGAGCTTTCATGTAAGATCAATTATCGTAGTAGCAAATTCCAGCCCTGGTGACATTTTACTTTCACAATTAGTTAACTCCACAGTATCCACTAATCAGTACTACGTAATAAACAAAGAGAACTTAAGTTTATGATATAGTAAATATGAAGAATCTTATGTGAATTTAAATTCAATAATGATAACAAAATTAAACTCATCAAGATAATAGTCTTCATAACTAAATGTAATACAATAGGTCTTAATCTAGAACGACCGTTACAACAGGATTACCAAATACGGATGCATGTTCACCTTATAATTACCTATGACCTGCATGATAAAAAGCCATAACAGTGCCAAACAAGTTTAGGCATAGTATTTTATAATTAAATCTCAAGGCAAAAGAATATGTGTTTCAAAGATGTTTAAACTTTTCAAACAATATCATTTTGTCATTATTTAGACTAACTAGTATTTTCAATTAATCCGAAAATTAGTTACTATCTAGCATGCTTTTGCTTAGTGAAATGAAAACTTCTATCTATACTACTCCCCTGTTCTCTCATCGGTTGATAACTCTACAGAATAATATATAGCAAATGAAATTACAACACATAATCAACATATAAGTTATAAAACATGTTGACGCTTAGGTAATCAGATAAGAAACAGTTAATAAATTACAACGCACGATCAATAAGTCAAGCATCAGCACCAAAAACGCCTAATTAGTGTATACAACATCGCACAGTCGATAAATCAAAAATCAGCACCAATAATGCCAAATCAATCGTAGCAACTAATAAGCAGATAAGAATCAATAAAGAAATCAGCAAATAATAAGAGGAAAAAGGATGAGGGAGAAATTAGGTCACAGAATACGCAAGTGCATGTAAGAATCGTAGTGAGTAGTGAACGTGGTTGAACACTTGAAACGTTACTATTCCGTCGATTTCCTCCATGACCCCAAACGATCAAGATCGTGGAAATGATGATTGAAAGGATCGCTGAGGCTTGATGAAGACAGAGAGACTGTGTGTATGTCAGAGAGAATGTGTGTGTGAAAGAGGGGTTGTTGTGTGTTGGTGTGGACTACAAGAGTCGTATGGTATGGTTGGATTTATAGAGGGAAAACTGAAAAGTGAGTCGGTGGATTATTTTTGTTTTATTTTTGGTAATGATGTTGTAAAGATACGCCAATATCTTGATTTGATTTGTTTTAATTATGGCAGTGATGCTGCAAAGGTACGCCACTATCGGGATTTTGTTACGTACGTCTGTTTGAATGATAATTATTGATTATTGATTTAAATTAAAACATAACAAATATTGGAATGATCGAGTCCCGGCCCTTCAACTTCTTTTTATTCTTTCTTCTTCTTTTTTTTTATTTTTCCTTGTTCCTTGTGGGTTTTCTTTCTTTTATTATCTTTTTAGTTTCTTTTATTTATTTTTAGTTGTGAATTCTTTATTTACCAATTTTAAACCCTATGTAAATGTGTAATTATGACTGTTAGCTACTAAAATCATAAATCTCATGGTGTTTCACGATATGGTTTATTTGTTTCTACTCATGATAGTATAACTCTAAACTAACCTTCGGTTGTTTGTTCTATTATAACTATCTGATCTCTTGTTGGGCGATCAATAACTATTTGCTTCTACTCATGTGTAATATAAGTATTCTTTTGGACTTAGAATGTTCTTTTTAACATTTGACGTGACCTCTTGTTCCACGTTTTTAATGAATGTGCATACAAGATAAAATTCAACTTGTTACATATTTAAAAAGGTTATCAAACAAAAAGATAGCTTAATAACGTTCCATGATATTATGTGAACCGTGGTTAGGCTACACCGTTTACTACATCAGGTTGGTCTACTATTGAAAAACAACTAAAATGTTTTATATTTTTAAAACCGCAAAATTTTACTTATTGAGAGCTTATAATCCCACGAGTCCTTTGGTACCTAACCGTATATTTAATAACTACAAAACTAAACGAATTATCGTTTAGAGGACCACCTTTTTTTGAAATAATACCACCAATGAAAAAAAACTTAGAAAATATTTTAAGGAAATGCATGCGGTTAACCCTTGCTTAAATAAATGAGGGATTGAAACTTTATTGAAAAAAACAATTTACCATTTAGATTTATTGGATGACAACCCATATTATATTTAAGTGGTAAAATCTAAATTTAACCAAGAGTTATTACATATGTTTAATGTTTATGCCACAATATGATGCATCATTATATATTCACGATACAATGAAAAACGTGGCATTTTCGGGAAGTTCAAGTGATTTGATGTATGCATTGTATGATACATTACTAAATGAAAATACTAAACGACAACAGGGTAACACCTCAAGTAGCGAAGCCGGGATGTATGGTGAGATCGACTTTATATCAGATTTTAGTGTACAAGAATTTAAGATTTTTGATATGTTATGACTTGTAACTTTTTTTTTATTTCAAGTTTGTAAATCTTTAATCTTAAATAAAATATGAGAAATTTGAGTTATATTATATTATTTAATTGTGTTTTAAAACAAATAAAAAAATACTAAAAAATGTTTTTTTACAGGTATAGACCCGAACCGGTTGGAAACCGACCTAAATCGGTTGGGAAAGGTTCCTGATTATTTCCCCTCAAACTGGTTTAGAACCCAAACCGGTTCGGTTTGAAACCCGAATCCTTAAAAACGATTTGTACACCACTATATAAAACATGGGTCGCTTTGTTTAGAACTGTGCAATGGGTTGGAACCAGACCAACCCGACCTAGACCCGAAACCAATTATGGGGTACAAAATTAGGACCGTCACCTGGACTGTTAATTGATGGGTCGGTCTGGACAGAACCAAATTTAATGTGCCTGTTCAACAAACTATAATCGGGTGGACTGGATTAAACAATTTTGGATGCACAAAACAATCATCCAATTCAATGCAACCCAACCCATTCACAAAAAAATAACTACTAAAACTACCAAAAAAACAAACAAAAAATGCAAATGCAGAAACCGACTCAACAAGAGGCCATCAGAAAACAATGAAGATGATGAAGATGATATGGAGACTATGGAGATGATACGAAGATGATGAAACGATGGATTTAGGGTTGTGCAATGATGAAGACGATGGATTGAGAGTTGTGGAATCATAAATATGGAGTAGATTATCAGTTAAACAAATGACATATTTAAAATTAGTTTTTTTTTTATTTTAGTCAGGTTTTTAAGGCTGCCATCGGGTTTGGACCGAACCCAGACCGGACCCATTCATAGCTATTTTCATGTATCGGGGACCGAACATGTTGCTTACTACATGGGTAAGTTCCGGTTATAGACGGGGTTGGTACTCGGGTTTTACACGGCCCAGACCGTGAATTGCTCACCCCTAGCTCTGTTTCCGCACCCCCCACCCCCACTCACCTTTTGATCAATAACATTGTAGAAACATAAGATGTTTTTAGAGATTGGTGCATAATTGGAAACTTTACATACATACCCATCGAATTATAAGCCAAATGCCCACACAAATAGTTCAAGGGCCCATATCATTTTAGAACTTTCAAAAGCATACATCATTTGCTAAAAGCTAATGGCACATACCATTTCAACTGAATTGGACATAACTATCAAATAGTGAATAAGCAAAATGAGAAAAAGATAATGTTCAATTTACAAAGGTTGTTTACTTGATCAAATAGTGACTTTTATTCTATTTGATCAAATTCTTATAAACTAGCTTTACAGTTTATTAATTCACTAAAAACATTAGAAATAAAGTAACAATGTAACCATCAACATGGTTTTTCTACACTAATTAGTTTTAAAGTGCTTATATTGACAACATATGTGTCCACCACACGTACACCTTAAACTTCATTCGCTCCAAATGAATACCCAAACAAACCTAACATTAAGTCATCTTCTGGAACTCACGCTCCATTCCTCTATAAATTATCTTTAACATCATATTCTGAAACTTATTCATGTGTGATAATAGTAAAAATATCAACAAAAACAAATCCACCATATAGAATTTCTAGATTTATTTATCTTTAGTAATTTGATACTTACCTTTCAAATCTCATAACATAAGAGTTTTCCATACCCATTATCAGAAACCTTTTTGAAAATCTCTTTGTAATAACACCTCTTCATGTTTAGTCCAGGTTCATACGTGAAGCTTGATCTTGTGAGTCCTCATTCACCATCACATTGTTACATCTCCTTTTGACCAAAAGGAACCTCCATTAAGCATCCCTAATTCCTTGATGATAAATGGTTAAAGTTATAGCCAACTTGCTGCAACATAGAGGAAACAGTAAGAATGTATCTCACCACTCAAGTTCTACTACAAAATTGATTCCCTAGAGAAGATGCATCTAGAACTCAAGAATATGAGACCAAGTCCCATGTCTTGGAAAGGATTGGGTGCATAGAAACAGTAACTAAGAAAACTGGTTATCAAAATATATATGAGCATGAAAAGTCAAATTACACCAATGAGGACGTTAGGAAAAAGTTTAACTCAATACCTAAGAGTTGCATACTTTGTGTGTGGAGAAGAGAGTTTTTTAATATAAGTGACCGCTTCTTCTTAGTACCTACAATTTTTTTGATAAAAATCTCCTAAAAGGCTTTCTCCGTGTCTTTGCATTGAGTTAGTAGAACCGTTTAACATCATCATCCTCATCGAAGAACTAAAAAAAGATTACAAGTGTTCTAATTTAGCATAAAAGAAGAGCATTCACAAACAGGGCATGCTTAAAGGAAGCAGCTTGCAACAGATTCGCAGTCTTGAAGTTCCTCTAAGTTGCATTCATCTACCCTATCTTTAAAAATGCACAACAAATATACTATCTAGAAACACTAAGAGAAAGTAAGAGCACGAAGAGATATCTTCACTTACAACATTCTAGAATCAATATTCCACTCAACCAAAATTACAACATTTTACAACACAGTTCAGATATAGCAGTCTACTACTCTACTCGATACCAAACCTTGTTTCAAGCAATTTATTAAAAATCTATATATAAATACCCATGCTCACTGCTGAAAGAGTGAAACATACATATAATAGTTCAAAGTGAAGCGCACTCAAAGACCAATAGCAAGCTATTGTGGTGGGCCTTTCCCCAGATAACCCACATATCAGATATTAAACTGATAAGAATATATACTGCACTTGATCTTAGCGCAAAGGCCGAGAAAGGTATGCTTTCTCCCTTCCTGAAGCTCACTTAATGTAGGAAGGCCCTTCCTCTTTGTACTCATCACTGAGCCAATGTGGGACTGTCAGTTAATGTTTCACTAGCCTTAAAAACTAATGCTGATTAATGTCTAATTAACTGCGAAGATCAAAAAGTGTCCATCAATCGATCAACACTTAATCACCAGTCCAGATCTTCCTGAAACTTACTGTTTCAAACTCAACATTGTGTTATAGTTTTTGTGCTTTGATTTTCTTAGAACCCTTATCTACATGACTAATTCCAGCTCTGTTTAACTTAAACTGACATCCTGATCATGATTCTAACTTATGTCGGTTGCATACTCACATAACTCAAAAGGATTGTGAGAACCTACATGGGGTTCATAGTTTCTTCTCTGGCTGTGTTCGTATGCGCTAGAGAAAACCAAACATGGTACAAGAAAAAACAAAACATACCTGTTTGATTTATCTAAACAACTTGTAGTGGCAAATTGTCTCTACATGTAAGGAAGATGTGCAGGTTCCAAAAACACACCTGCATGTGAAGCAGTAATATAATCATATAGGTGCAATAGATACATCAAGTTACATGATAATTTTGTTAGAGTTCCAGTGTTAACTCAATTAAAATAATTTGTAACAAAAATGAATAGCACCTTCTCCAAAAAGTCCAAAAACTCCTCGTATATTTGGTCCAGTTCATCAAGGCTGCGCTTTGTTAATAAAAAAAATTTGTCAAGAGAATGGAACATACACATAAAGAAGAAAAACGGGTGGTTAAGTATGCCACAAATGATGTTCCTACTTCCTAAATTCATCACAAAAACCCATCTTTCACAGTTGTCTAGTGACCTTTGTCTTCTATTCACATCAATAACACCAATCACCTAAAAAAATAAAAATAAATCAGAAAAAAATTGCAACAAAAGGCTAAGTAGTACTTAGATGATGAAGTATCAATATCTTTCTGCTTTGCTGCAACTGAATCTAACTTGAAACATATTATGACGTGAGGGATCACAAGTCACAACAGTGAATAAAAGGCAACTAACCAGTTCATTTACATAAGCTAAATCCACTGATATACATGAAGCAGACCGTCGCAACTCAAGAATTGATTTATAGCCTGCCAGCAAAAGCATTAATGGTATGGATAAGAAGACTAAAAATGGCAGGGTTACCACTATAATAATTAGCATGCTCTTGAAGAATTTCAGAAAAAACTAGTTCAAATATCATGCAGATATGCAGAAGTGCAGAAAGGCTCTACAAAGATGTAAATATTTTATGTGAACTTCAGTAGGTAAAATAATGATACCAACTGAAATCTCGTCAAGATAATACACACCCTTACAACAGGATATACGGATGCTTGTTCACCTAATAAGGATACCTATGACCTGCATGAGAAAAAGCCATAACAGACCCAAACAAGTTTCAAAGATGTTTAAACATTTTAAACAATATCAATTTGTCAATATTTAGACTAACTAGAATTTCCAATTAATCCGAAATATAGTTACTATCTAGCATGCTTTTGCTTTAGTGAAATGAAAACTTTTATCTATACTACTCTGTTCTCTCATCGGTTGATAACTCTACAGAATTATATACAGCAAATGAAATTACAACACATAATCAAACATGTAAGTTATAAAACATCAACACCGATAACTGTTGGGTAATCAGATAAGAAGCAGTTAAGAAATTACAACGCACGATCAATAAACCAAGCATGAGCACCAAAAACTCCTAATTAGTATCTACAGCAGATGACATTAGAGTGCACAGTCGATAAATCACAGATCAGCACCAATAACGCCTAATCAATCGCAGTAACTAACAAGCAGAGAAGAAGCAATTAAGAAATCAGCAAATTATAACAATAAAAAAGGATGAAGGAGAAATTAGGTCACAGAAAATGGAAATGCATGTCCTGATCGGGTGATCGAATGAACGTTATATATACTGAACGTCGTTGAGCGCTTGAACCGTTTCTATTTGGTGGATCTCCTCCATTTCACCAAGAGAGATCATGGTGGTGGAAATGATGAAGAAAGAGAGAGACTGTGTGTGTGTTGTGTGTGAGAAAGAGGGGGTGTTGTGTGTTGGTGTGGACTACAGGAATCCGTATGGTTGGATTTATAGAGGGAAAACTGAAAAGCTGAGTCGGTAGATTTGATTTGATTTATTTTTGGCAATAATGCTGAAAAGATACGCCAATATCTTCATTTTGTTAGTACATCTATAGTGATATTATTACTTTTAATTAATTACGCACTCATGTAATTACTTTTAATCTGTATCATAATCAATATTGATAAATTAATATCTTTAAAAGACACATGTTATTTTTTAGTTTGTCCATATAGAATTTAAACACATGTACTTAATAAAATAAATATTACAAAATCAATAGATGGTTATTGGATTTTAATAATCATAACTTTTACTTATTGATTGATATTAATCTCAACTCAATAAATATTTATATACACTCTCAAATTTAATCTTATTTTCCTCTAACAATTATTACTAACTGAGAGTTAACATCATGGTGTAGACTACTTATATGACCAAAACACTAAGCACAAGGCTGAAATCAACCATTAGGTTCGTCAATCTAAAACTTTAGCACTCTGAAACCCGTCAATCTTCACATCCTGATCTGAATCATTTGACTCGTTAGAGGTAGATTTCAGGTGATGATGGTTCGTTAAACACTAAAAAATGGACCTAACTTGAGCCAGGAGGTGGCATATATAGAAAATGACTCAAAGTTAGACTCATTTCATAAAAAAAGACTAACGGGGGTTAACTCGGATCGTTAGAGGAAAATAAGTTTAAAATTGAAATTGTCTATAAACATTTCCTAAATTGTGATTAATCTCGGTTAATATATGAAAGTTAAGATTATTAAAATTCAATTACTCATTATGTTCCTTAATAAATGCATATTTACTATCATGTTAATCAATTAAAATTTTTTTTAAAAAAATATAATGTTTATTAAAAATATTTTATTAATAGTTAATTTTGTTAAAATTAAATTAAATTTCTTGCTAATCACTATTAAAATCAAAATTCTTTAAACATCAAATTTTTTTAAGCAAATATTTTTTTAATATAAAAAATCACGAAGTCAAACACAATTACAGCCAACAATTACTAACTATAAAACAAATTTGTTTCAATGTACATCACGATTTAATCTTCTCAAATCTATATGTGTTTTACTATTTCACAATCTCATATTCCTATTTTCGTATTCACTATTTAAAACCATATGTAACACAAGAGTATCTATATTAGTATGTAAAACGATGTTAAAGACTTTGATTTCATAAAAAGCATCACCAACATAATACAAGTGACTTTACCTATTTTTTTAATGACAACTTGTTTGTTTTCCAACCGCGCTTCGTGGCGGGGTTCGAAAATGATATTTTTTTTACTAAAAGGCTCGGAAAAACGATTATTGTGGCTGCAAATAATACATTTGCCACGCCTAAACAATGCCCGTGTTCTACTTGTTCGTCATCACCTATCGAACGGGTCAAAACATCTCCCAAATCAGCACAGACACAAACTTTAAATCAGAAATCAAAGTTCAATAGAAGTATAAAACATGTTCAATAATAATATTTTTTTTACTAAAAGGCTCGGAAAAACGATTCATTGCGGCTGCAAATAACACATTTGCCACGCCAAAACAATGCCCGTGTTCTACTTTTTCGTCATCGCCTATCAAACGGGTCAGAGCATCTCCCAAATCAACCTAGGCACAAACTTTAAATCAAAAATAAGAGTTCAATAAAAGTATGAAACAATAAAAATATGAAACATGTTCACAGATGAAACAAAAGCCGTAGAAACCATCCAACAGATCACAAAAATTCTTAGATCATAGTCTATGATTGATAGCTAGGGTTTTGCTACTTTTCAACCATGATTAAGTTTCGGTTTCTCGTGTTTTTGTGTTACCAAATCCAACTACTTGAATAGTTAATCTTATGGCGTTTTAAAATTTGTTTAATTAGTTGCTACTACTCATGAAGATATAACCCTAAACTAACATGTGGTTGTTTTTTTCTATTTGGTGTTGCATTTGAACTCTTGCTTGGCAATCCCGAATCAAATCTAGAATGTTATTGGCATCCTTTTGAAATTTGAAATATGATTAATTTGCTGCAATTTTACGTTGTATACAACATTATAAAAGGCGTGTTTACTAATTGTTTTTTGATGTTATACAAAGTCCTTTTATGCTTTATTTTATATGCTTTTAGTGGCAATCTACGAGTTACAACATATAATTTTATGAAATTTAGCATGTGAGTATATTTGTCGATACCAACCATGAAACCACCATTACAACTAATATTGAGCCACCGCGTTGCGGCAGGAGGCGTAAAACCATGTCAGGGGGTACCATCGTCGGCTACCAGCAACACCGAAAAAACTCGTATTAAAAAACAATAAAAACAAAAATATGAAACCGAACGGAAAATAGACATAAAAACGTTGAACCACATACGTAAACATAAAAAATTAATAGCAATAACAAAGTCGATCTAAGACTCGCACGTTGCGACGCGGTCGTTAAACGGGAAAAACTTGCGTAACAACGTTGAATTTCATGTGCACGTTACAACGTGTTAACTCTTTGAATTTAGACTGAAATGTGAAACGAAAAATTTGTAAAAAAATGAAAAGTATAAAGGCCTAAAGTTGAAAGTGAAAATTTATAAGGGTTAAATTGTAAAATATTTAAATGTTTTGGGTTTCAAATAAAATTTTAAAAGAAGGAAAAGAAACAAAAATAATAATAATAAACAACCTTTAATGCTCATTGTACAACATTGTTGTATCCTTAAGTTGATAATTAGTAATATTTAAATATGTTATAATTACAAATTCGACCACACCGAGCCAAAACGTCAGGCTATCCATTTTGTTACCGACACACGTTATATATGTCGTCAAAAACTAACCCACTAGACAGGCGCGAAACGGTGGTGTTCGGGAAAGTAACTATTAGAGCAAATGCTGCGCGTGGGGATTCGGACAAGCGCTTTCAAAGTAAGTAATCATTAAAGAACATAACTTTAACTACGGCTTGGAGGGGTGCGACACGCCAAGGCAGTAGTGCAACACGAAGGCGACACTCAAAGACCCCAATAGCTAGCAAGCTATTGTGGTGGGGGAACCCCTTATAAAATTAGATTAATATAGAGCAGGCTGATGGCCCACATATAAGATATTAAACAGATAAGAACATATACTACACTTGATCTTAGCCAAAAGACCAAGAAAGATATGATTTTTACCTTCCTGAAGCTCGCATAACAGACCCTTCCTCTTTGTACTCTTCACTGAGCCAATGGGGATTAATATCTAACAAAAGCTCAATACTTTCATAAATGAGGATTCTAATAAGTTGATATGGTCAGCATGAGTATGTGCAGGTTAGAGAACAATATACACCCGCACATTCATCAAAGAAATTAACATGTGATCAAAGAAAATAAAGTAGATAGGTTCCATACCTTAAGAATATCCTTGATAGATTTCAATATATCACGTAAAGAAATCAAAAGTTCTTCAAATGAAATAAAGAATCACATTTAAAGAGTAACAAACCTTTACGGGAGCATACATCGAGATAAATGATCAGTAGTTCCACCAAGGAGACCAATACCATCTAGAAATGGAAATAAGGGCAAAATTAGTGTACAAAACAAAATCCAATAAACATAGATCATTAAACATAGTATGAAACTAAACATTTCTTGATAACTATTCCCTTCCCAAATTCGTCTAGTAAACATAATGACCAAGAAGTAGGATGTCTTTTAAGTCTTTGGTACGAACCTCAAATGCAGATTATTTCTTGGTTGATCAGAGAGATCACATTTGGTCACATAAAAGACATCTTAGCATCATCTGAACTCGGTGTAATTTTATTAGATATGGATTGTTCAGCACTCATTAGCTTGCTTCCCTTGGCACAGATTATTCTATCATCTTTCATTCATTGTGGTAAATCATATATTAGTAAATCCATTTCAAGATTGTTATGATTGAATATAATGGCTAAAGTGCATAACCGTCGCTTGAATTAGCTCCCGTTTTACACAGGGGCTGGGGAGGAGCTCGATCGCATCGTGATGTGATGATCGCAGCACTACCCTACACTTTGTGCAGGTGGTTGATTCCCACAAAGTGTAGGGTAAGAAAATCTATTAACCTACCTGCATTTCAAATGATAATGTGATCAGTGAATTAAAAGAGTTCAATCTTGATAGCAAATTTTGATTTCCATGACCAAGTTCAACAGGCTTTATTGGACTCTATGTGCAGGTTTACGTGAAACAAATACAAGTAGAAACATATTGTAAGTAAAAATAACCAGATTTATATATTCACTTTGCATGTATAATTAGGTCATGTAATGATATGAACATTCCCAGAGAAATGGAATATGAAAACGTAGTAAAAGTCTTCATAAGATGTAAGAAACAATCTCTATATGCAAATAAGCCTCGAAACAATAAAGAAGATAACACTCCAAATACCATTAAATGTTTCAGCTGTCAATTCCTGCAAAATACATATGGTCACACGATCAGCTAAATGTTACTCCCTAATTGTGCAATATGAATTCACTTAAGCAGTCCATTATGAAAAAAACAGCCTTGGGAGTTGTGTGTGTGTGTGTTCTGAACAGAAAGAAGCTTTCTATCTGGAAACACTTAAGAGTAAGAGCCTGAAGAGATATCGATCTTCACTTTCAACATTATAGAAACAATATTACACTCAATCCAAATTATAACATTTTACAACACAGGTCAAAAGAGAGCTGTACACTCAACACCAATTCGCGAAACCTTGCTTTGAGCGGTTTATTAGAAATCTATATTATAAGACCTATGCTTACTGCTGAAAGAGTGAAATATTATATATAATAGTTAGAAATGAAATGTTGCTGAAAAAAGAGCAAAAGTGAGTACTCATTTAAGAAGATAACTTTAACTATGGCTTGGAGGGGTGCGCCAGGCCAAGGCAGTAGTACAACACCAAGGCAACCTTCAAAGACCGCAATAGCAAGCTATTGTGGTTGGCCTGTCCCTTAAAAAGTTTGATTAATATCGAGTGGGCCGATGGCCCACATATCAGATATTAAACTGATAAGAACAGATACTACACTTGATCGACACTCAATCACCACCCCAAATCCGTTTTTAAATCCACCTGAATCTTACTGTTTCAAACTTCACATTCTGCTATAGTTTTTGTGCATTGATTTTCTAAGAACCCTTATCTACATGACTAGTTCCAGCTCTATTTAACTCAAACTGACAACCTGATCATGCTTCTAACTTATGTCGGTTGGTAGCTTGGTTTCATACTCACGTAATTCAAAGGGATTTGTGAGAAACTACATGGGGTTCTTCGTGTCTTCGCTAGGTGTGTGGGTAAGTGCTAGAGAAAACCAAACATGATACAAAAAAAAGACATACCTACTTGATTTACATGAACAACTTGTAAGAGCAATTTGTCTCTAGACATGTAAGGAAGACGTGTAGGTTCCAAGAACATACCTGCATGTGAAGCAGCAATACAATCATATTGGTGCAATAGATAGTAGATACACAAAGTTACTTGATAGTTTTGTTAAAGCTACGGTGTTAACTCAATTAAAACATTTTGAAACAGGAATTAATTGCACCTTCTCCAAGAAATCTGGAAACTCCTCATATATTTGGTCCGGTTCATCAGGCTGTGCTTGATTATGAAGAAAAGTTTTGTCAAGAGAATGGAAGATACACATAAAGAAAAAAACGGGTGGTTAAGTAAGCCACTAATAATGTTCCTAACCTCATCACAAAAAACCATCTTTCACAGTTGTCTAGTAACCTTTGTATTTACTTCTATTCACATCAATAACACCAATCACCTACAAAAATTAAAATAAATTAGAAAAATATGCAACAAATAGGTAAGTAGTACTTAGAAAATGAAGTATGAGTATCTTTCTGTTTCTAAGTTGAAGCATATTATGACGTCAGGGATCACAGCAGTGAAACAAAAGGCAACTACACTGTTTATATACATAAGCTAAATCCAGTGAGATGCATGAAGCAGACTGTCGCAACTCAAGAACTGATTAATAGCCTGCCAGCAAAAGCAATGGTAAGGAAACAGAAGACTAAAAAATGGCAGTGGAATTTTAGAACAAGCATGAAACAAAGGAGCAAAGGTTACCAGGGTCCAATCAACAGAAGCGCCTACCAAACTTGGGAGTTGAATTTTTTTCCATGACAAAAATGAAGAAGATAAGAGTTACAGTAGCTATATTGGATCCTAATGACAACATATCAAATATTCCCAAAATGGCAGAAATATAGTATACTTGCTATAAGCAACTTGAGAAATTTTGGACTACCATATAAATATACAAAAAGCTCAATACGTCAGATATATGATTATGGTTAGCATGAGCAGTTACATGTTATGCAACGATATATACCTGCACATCCATTAAAGAGATTAGTATCACCTAAAGAAATCAAAAGTTCTTCAGATGAAACAAAGCATCACAATTAAAGAGTAACAAACCTTTACTGGATTATACATTGAGATTAAATGATCAACGGCGCCACCAAGGAGACCGCTACCATCTAGAAAGGGCAATAAGGGCATGATCAGAGTAATAAATAAAGAAGACTTTGTAAATATTAAAAATCTTATGTGAACTTCAATTCAATGATGATAACGAACCGAAATTTTATCAAGATACCAGTCTTGATAACTAAATGCAATACGATAGCTCTTAATATAGCACGGTTGTATAGTGCGATTATACATGCCGTACAACAGGATTACGGAATACGGATGCTTGCTCACCTAATAAGCTTACCTGTCACCTGCATGAGAAAAGCCATAACAGTGCCATTGTGTCTCTATTACTATTATTATTAATCCAAAAATTAGTTATAAACTTGGAGTCGTGTTTTCCACGTGGCAAGGCATTACTGGATCCATTGTGTCTCTACTACTCCCCTGTTATCTCATCGGATGATCACTCTACAGAATTATATACAGCAAATGAAATTACATCACATGATCAATAAATAAAACATCAGCACCATTAACGGTTAGGTAATCAGATAAGAAGCAGTTAATAAATTACAACGCACGATCAATAGATCAAGCATCAGCGCCAAAAACGCCTAATTAGTATGTACATCAGAAGCCATTACAGCGCACAATCGATAAATAAAAAATCAGCACCAATGACGCCTAATCAATCGTAGTAAGTAACAAGCAGATAAGAAGCAATTAAGAAATCAGCAGATAATAAGAAGAAAAAAGGATGAGGGAGAATTTAGGTCATAAGAAACGACCTGATCGGGTGATCGAGTGAGCGTTATACTGAATCGTAATGACTAGTGAACGTCGTTGAACACTTAAACCGTTTCTATTTGGTCGATCTCCTCTGTTTCACCAAGAGACCATTGTGGTGGAAATGATGAAGAGAGAGTGTGTGTATGAGAGAGGGGTTTGTTTGTTGGTGTTGACTACAAGGGTCGTATACTCGTAATGGTTGGGATTATATAGGTGAAATTGAAAAGTGAGTCGGTGGATTTGATTTGTTTTAATTTTGGCAATGATGCTGCGAAGATACGCTAATATCTTGATTTTGTCACGTGCATCTACAATCATATTAATTTTCTTTAAATTAATTACGCGGTCATTAAATTTATTTTTAATCATTAAATTTATTTTTTAATCTACATAGTAATGTATATTGATTCATTAAAGACCAGGTTAAGACATTTGATTTCAAAAACATTACTTTAATATTAGTGACTTTACCCTTTGACAGTTTATAAGTTTTTTTTAAGTAACAATTTTTTATTTAAAATATAACCTATAACAAAATAGTGGATTGATTTCGAGTCCCGACCCTTCCATTCCAGTCTTATTCTTTTTCTTTTATGTGGGTTCTTAGTTTTAGCTATTTTTTTATTTTCTTAGTTTCATTTATTTATTTTTTGTTTTGAATTCTTCTTTACCAATCTTAAACACTATGTAAATGTATAATTATGACTGGTAGCCAGGATTTTGCTTCTTCCGACCTTGATAAAACTAGAATGAGTTTCACTTTTGTGTTTTACTTTATCGTGTTTTTATGTTACCAGATATAGCTACTGGAATTGTTAATCTCATGGTGTTTCAAGACTACTTTAGTTGCTTCTACTCGTATTGGTATAACTTAGACCTGACAAAATAGGTGGGTCAAGTCGGGTCAGGTGTCGGGTCAATACAGGTTCGGGATAGGACGGGCTCGGGATAGAACAGGTTTGTGTCAGAAACGGGTCAGGACGGGTTTAGGTCGGAATTAGTTCGGGTCAATATGGGTCGGGTCAGAACAGGTCAAATTAAAATTCAATGTTATTATTCATATCATCATATATAATGTCTCCTACAAATAAATGAACCATGACTTTGAAATAAAACTACTAGATAATAATATCAAATTGAAAAAATAACAAATATTTCTCATATAATATCAATATAGATAGTCTATTAACCTATTATATAAAAAGAAATGTCACAGAAAAATGCAGGATATAGTCTAGATATGATATGATATCTAGATAGCTTTGTTATTAGCATTAATATTGTCATACTTTGACTTTTAAAAGTCAAAATTACCCATATCAGTTATGACTTTTATTTTCAAATGCACTTAGAACTAAAAAGTCAAATACAACATTGCAAGTAAACATGCAATTGTATCGTCCCGATTGTGTAACAACCCCTTCTCCTTGTGCGTCCCCTTCAACAACAAGCTCAACACTCCGATGCTCGGGCCATAAACTCAATTTTGAAGTTCGACGGGATCTTCTAGTTTGAGGGATGCAATTTCGAAGCTCGCCGGAGAATGTGGATTCGAGGGATGTGAGATTTTGTAGAGTTTTGACTTTCGAATCACTAAAATGTTTCAGATATAATGGAAATAGGTTGGAGATTTTTGGATCTCGCCGGAAATCGTTTGAAGCTTTCAAGTTTCAACAGTAACTATGGATGTGAAAATGAGATCTTTCAAAGCATCAAGAATAGTCCAATGGTCCAGTGCTTTTGACTTTGAGGGTGACCCGTTTTTGTTAAATTCACCCATCTTGATCCGCATTCACTTAATAACAGTTTTTGTTAAATTATTTCGAATTTTCTAAAAAACAGACTACGTATGAATACAACGTGAAACTTGATTAAGCATCCCTAATACAAACCTTTTTGACCAAAAGAAACCTTTTTGAAAATCTCCTTGTAATAACATCTCTTCATGTTTAGTCTAAGTACAACGTGAAACTTGATCTCGTGAATCCTCATTCGCCATCACATCTTTTTTACCACAAGAAACCTCCATTAAGCACCAGTCAAGTTCTGCTACAAAATTGATTCCATAGAGAAGATGCATCCAGAACTCAAGAATATATGATACCAAGTCCCATGTCATTAGAAAGGATGGGGTATATAGAAACCTATACGCACGATCAATAAATCAAGCCTCAGCACCAAAAACGCCTGATCAATCGTAGAGTGCGCAGTCGATAAATCAAAGATCAACACCAACCACGCCTGATCAATCGTAGCAACTAATAAGCAGATAAGAATCAATTAAGAAATCAGCAAATAAGAAGAAGAAAAGAGAATGAGGGAGAAATTAGGTCACAGAATACGCAAATGCATGTACGAAACGACCTGATCGGGTGAATCGTAGTGAGTAGTAAACGTCGTTGAACACTTGAACCGTTTCTATTTCGTGGACTTCCTCCATGGCACCAAGCGATCATGATGGTTGAAAGGATCGCTGAGGCTTGATGAAGAAAGAGAGAGACTGTGTGTTGTGTGTGTGAAAGAGGGGGTTTGTGTGTTGGTGTGGACTACTGGACCCGTCACCCGTACCGTTGGATTTATAGAGGGAAAACTTAATAAAACCGAGTCGGGGGATTTAATTTGATTTGTTTTATTTTAGGCAATGATGCTGCAAAGATACGATCAATATCTTTATTTTGTTACTGACATCTACCATTATATTAACTTTTTATACAATTAGTTACGTAAAATGACCAAGTTGCCCCTTGTATTATAAATATTAAAAAATATTAAATCATTGTTTAGAATTAAAGTTAAAAACATTAAAAATTTAAAACCATCATCCTCAATAACTATACCCCATCCAATGTCGCTTCCCTGTTCTAAATTCCCGATCATGAGGAATTTTGACGATGTTTTTCGACTAAACTATTATAACACCAATCGCCCCTCTCCAGCGACCACTACCACCGCACAATTGCACCTAACACCACCATCACTAGCCCGGACGCAAGCACCATCGAAGGTCCGCCCTTCACTGTCGTATTGCATCCCATCGAAGACTACTAACATCCATCATCCTCTTCACTAGACTACCTTAACCATCGTCCCACCACCATCATCCCATTTCTACCTTCCACCATTGATCCTAACCGGACCACTAAACAAAGACAATGATCAACACCACTGAGACCGATTCACCCTCCTGACATCCCTCTTCAATCGTCGATTCCGCATCCTTTGTCCAAATAGAAAAATCAAGAGAGAAAAGCTTCTGTTGTTGCGACTTTTTATCGGCCGCAAGGCTGGAAAGCAGCAGTTGCAGAGCTGGAAAGCACAAGGATGCAGCCGGTACAGAATCTGTAACAGGTTTATTAGTCGTGTAGATTCATGATGTACAACTAGATCAAGATTCAAGAAATGAATTCATACCGTGAAAAAACCGTAAGACATTAGATGCTATATTCTTGTTTCCAGCAATATCTGTAGTTACGTTTTCAGGAACATGCACTAACACCCATTCTTCTGTTGGTTTAATCTTGACTTTGTAGACACTCTTACTAATTTCATGAAATCTGCACAAAATCACATGAAACAGAAGTCAAAAGTTATATGATCAAAACACAAATCCAAAGAAGAAAGACTCACCCTTTCATTTGTCCTCCAGAAACAGATAACTGAGATGAGTTAAATTCAAAAACAGGTTTCACGAACTTAATTGTCACAGGGATAAGCTTCTCTTACGTCCTCATATGCGTCGTCGAGCTTAATCTAACATCAGGCCGTTGAGTATCTACTATCTACACATAACAAAATCTTACACGTATCCATTAGAACAAGCTATATTTCAACGTTTAAAGTCAAAGCTACTACAGTTTAAGTACAAATTCTTTAATTTACCAAAAAGAAATGTAACTGGTGCAACAGGTGAAACCGGTGTGCCTTGTCTGGTTAAGAGTAATCCTGAATCATGCCATGTGGTGACGATGGCGATTCGGAAATATCTACAAACTGAAACCCAAATCTTCGGTTTCCAAAGCTTTCATTATTGCTGGTGGCTAATACAAGCGATCCTTGACTAACTTTGAGTGATTTCAAGACTTCTGTTGATGTGTTGACTATAGGTTCGGTAAAATACAAGTACAACTTTAAGTTCTTGTAGTTGTTAGAACTTGAACTGATCTAACATTATTATCAAGTTGTACTAGTTGTTTGGGTACATGAGTCCTCAGGTCAACATATACATTTCTTCTGTCTGTAAAATCCGTCAACAAGTGAGCATACTTACTTTTTGAGTCACACTACCTGCTTTTTACTTGTAAAACTGGTATCAGTTGTGCTAATAATTTGAAACATAATGTATATGATTCAATGTATTTGTTATACTATTCAATCTACATTGTTTGGTTCTCATGGAATTCAAGAATCTGAAACAATTTTAAATTTTCAAATCACTCTGTTTGACCTTTAAGGAAATCAGTCTCACCATAATGAACCAAGAATCTGAAACCCTTGGTTCGTGCGAATTAAATGGACTCTATGTGCAGGTTATGTAAAACATATTGCATGTAAAAACATATTGTAGGTAAAAATAACCAGCTTTATACCACACACTTTGCATGTATAATTAGGTCATGTAATGATATGAACATTCCCAGAGAAATGGATTATGAAAAAGTAGTAAAAGTCTTTATAAGATGTAAGAAACAACCTCTATATCCAAATAAGCCTCAAAACAGTAAAGAAGATAAGACTCCAAATACCGTGATTAATAATTATTAGACTATTAGACAATTGTGTTAATTGTAATTATTAGATGTGCTTAACTGTAACATTTGTAATTATATATATGAATATCAATGAGAAGAGGAGGGACGATTGAACGCTATTCTATCATGGTATCAGAGCACCGGGCTCTATACCTGAAACCCTAATTCTGTCGTCGACCTCCCCATCTCTCCTCCGTCGGCTGCCGTCACCCACTGCCCTTCATCACCTCCTCTCCCATCATCTCCTCTTCTTCTCATCAAACATCAGCCATGACGAAAACCAATACAGAAAAACCCACCCCCACCTCCTCTCTCCACCCTGCCACAACCATCACCAACATCCGCAACCACGTTCAACTTATCCTCGGCACCGACACTTGCAACTTACAACTCTTGGGTTGAACTGTTTACGGTTCATTGTATCGCCAACAATGTGCTTGATCACATCCTCCCACCCGATGATGCACCATCTGAACGTGATGCGGAATGGAAACGTTTAGATGCCTGTTAAACAATGGATATAGGGCACTATCACAAGTGATCTGCTGATGACCATTGTCAGCAAAGGCGCTACCGCTGCTGATGCATGGAACAACCTCAAAAACATCTACGTTGACAACAAACCCACCCGTGCTCTATACTTGATGAACAAGTTTTCAAACACGAAACTTGAATCATTCAACAGCGTTACCGCTTATTGTCAAGAATTGAAGTCCATCTCCGATCAACTCTCTAACGTTGATGCACCGATCACAGATCAACAATTGGTGTTGCAACTCATAGCCGGACTCCCCACCGATTGTGAAAGCTTCGCCACCGTACTGCAACAAACCGTCCCTCTTCCAAACTTCACGTCTGTCCGATCTCGTCCCATCATGGAAGAAAACAGGAAGGCGAACCAACAACCCTCCACCGCTTTTCTCACCTCTCAATCATCTAACAACAATCACAACACTATTGGTGCACCAACTCCGATGCCAAATACCACCTGAGATCAATCACAACCGCACTAACAGCCTCACAACTTCCCCACTGGGGCCGATTTCACGAACTTTCGTGGCGGTCGTGGTGGCCGCGGTGGTCATGGGGGCCGAGGCAGGGGCCGCGGCCGCGGCCGCGGCCGTGGTCGAGGTAACCCTGGTTCCTTCACTCCTTTCTTTGGTTTCTATCCTAATCAATGGATGCAAGGTACACACTGGCCATATTCTCCTGCTCATTGGAATGCACCACCATGTCCCTACCCCACCGCACCAATCGGCCCACAGGGACGTCCCATGAATAGAGCACCGGGCATCCTTGGACCAACTCCATCTGCCTCTTATGCCGCCTCTGATTATGCTCCAACCAACATTGAACAGGCGCTGCACACTATGACTTTGAACCCGGACCAGCAGTGGTATCTTGACACATGGGCTACCAATCATATGACGAATACGACAGGTACACTCTCACCGCCCTTTCCACCTATCAAGCTTACTAATGTTTTTCATGCACCAAACCATATTAAAAACTTAATATCTGTTCGCCAACTAACCATCGACAACAACTTACGTATTGAATTTGACCCGTTGGATTTCTTGTGAAGGACTACCAGACTCGGATTCCTATCCTATGATGTGACAGCACCGGAGACCTCTATCCTCTCACTTCACCATCCTCGAAGCTCATGCCGCCTTCCACCTTTGCTACTTTATCCCAGGATCTTTGGCACAAACGCCTTGGACATCCTGGCTTCTCTTTACTTCGTATTTTAAATAAAACTAATTCTATTTTTGTTGGTCATTTGAACAATAAACATTTGTGTCAGTCATGTGTGTTTGGCAAGCAAATCAAACTTCCATTTGTTGATTCTTTATCTGTTACTTATTCTCCATTTGATATTGTGCATAGCGATGTGTGGACCTCCCCGACTCTAAGTTCGGGTGGCCATCGATATTATGTCTTGTTTTTAGATAATTATACTAACTATCTTTGGACATATCCCCTGGCTAACAAGTCATCTGTCTTCACCACCTTCAATAATTTTCATGCTATGATAAAAACACAATTTTAAAAACAAATTAAAACATTTCAATGTGATAACGGAAAGGAATACAATAACACTCAATTTCACTATTATTGCACCAAACACGACATGCTTTTCAGGTTCTCATGTCCTTACACCTCGTCACAAAATGGCAAAGCCGCGAGAAAAATCCGTTCAATCAACAACATCATTCGTACCCTTCTCACCCATGCCTCCCTTCCACCAACCTTCTAGCATCATGCTCTCCAAATGGCTACCTATCTTCTCAATATTTTACCTTCCAAAACCAAAACTAATCATACACCAACCCTCCTCCTCTATCACAAACACCCCACTAATGAACACCTTCGCACTTTTAGGTGTCTTTGCTACCCACTTCTCCCCTCCACATCTATTAACAAACTTCAAGATCGTTCTTTCCCATGTGTCTTTCTCGGGTACCCGTCCAATCATAGGGGGTACAAATGTCTTGACCTCTCCACACAGAAAATAACCACTGCTAAACATGAGGTATTTGATGAGCATGTGTTTCCCTTTGCAAACAAATCCACTCCCCCACCCTCGTATGATTTCTTACACTCCAACTCCTTACATCCGAGTATCTGGGATCACCTTCATTAGGCGTCCAACAATCCTTCTCCCACCACCACTAATCCCGCATCCCTCCCCGACCACCCTCCCTTTTTCACCCACACATACACCTGTCACTCCAAAACAACCCCACCACCCACCCATATCCCTCCCAACACCCCGCCCCACCTTCTGCCTCCACACCACCCAATCCCACAGAACCCAACCCCCACCTCGCCGAATCTAACCCCACCCCTCCTCAACCCACCATCCCCCATAACACTCAACCACACATCCAAAACCGAACCATCCAAACCCGTAGTATGACCGGCCATTCTAAACCAAAAACTCCCCTTAATCTCCATACCTCCACCCTCCAACCACTACCCAAAAACCCATCCGAAGCCCTCCAAAATCCATTTTGGTACATGCTATGCACGACGAGTTTAATGCTCTTATTAACAATAATACATGGGAGCTTGTACCTCGTACTCCGAATATGAATATAATTAGATGCATGTGGTTATTCAAACATAAACTTAAATCGGATGGTTCACTTGAGCGCTACAAAGCGCGTTTGATTTGTGATGGCAGGTCTCAACAGGTGGGAATAGATTGTGATGACACCTTTAGTCTGGTTGTCAAACCGGCAACCATTCGTACTGTGCTATCCATTGCTTTGACAAATAATTGGGAAATCAATCAGTTGGACGTAAAGAATGCATTCCTTCACGGGTATTTGAATGAGACGGTTTACATGCATCAACCCCCCGGCTTCCGAAATCACAGATTTCCTCATCACATATGTCGGTTGCGCAAGTCACTTTATGGTCTCAAACAGGCGCCGCGCGCGTGGTATCAATGATTTACGGATTATGTTACCACCACTGGCTTTAAACAAAGTACTTGCGACAACTCACTCTTTATTTATCATCATGGCTCGAACACAGCTTACTTGCTTTTATATGTGGATGATATAATTCTCACTACTTCATCTTCTGCACTCAAACATCACCTCATGCTCAAGTTGTCCACCAAGTTTGCCATGAAAGATCTCGGTCCTCTTACTTACTTTCTGGGTATTGCAGTTAAACGAACAGAAACCGGGTTATTCCTCTCGCAAAAGAAATATGCACAAGAAATAATCCAGCGTGCAAATATGGCCACCTGCAATCCGGTCCAGACTCCCGTTGACACTACCAGCAAACTCTCCAAAGATGCGGGGGACCTGCTCTCCGATCCTACGACCTATAGGCGCTTAGCAGGGGCGTTACAGTACTTGACTTTCACCCTACCATATATCTCTTATGCTGTTCAGCAAGTCTGTATGCACATGCATGCTCCTCGTACCGGTCACTTCAATGCTCTCAAAAGAATCATTCGATACATCAAAGGTACAATGGATATGGGCTTACAATTATAATCTGGTTCGCTATCATCTCTAATTTCTTACACTGATGCGGACTGGGCTGGTTGTCTGAATACTCGTCGCTCAACCTCTGGTTATTGTATCTATTTTGGGAAAAACCTTCTATCCTGGTCCTCAAAGCGACAGAGTACTATTTCACGCTCCAGTGCCGAAGCGGAATATAGAGGGGTTGCCAACATGGTGACTGAAATTTGTTGGATCCGAAACCTTCTTGAATTGGGATTACCGCCGAAGCGTTTGCTGAAATTTGCTGAAATTTGTTGGATCCGAAACTTTGCTGATATTTTCACGAAGGGTTTACCACGGCTTTTATTTATTGATTTTCGTTCCAGTCTAAGCATCTGTCATCCTCCTCCTTAGACTGAGGGGGTATATTAGACTATTAGACAATTGTGTTAATTGTAATTATTAGAGGTGCTTAACTGTAACATTTGTAATTATATATATGAATATCAATGAGAAAAGGGGGGACGATTGAACGCTATTCTATCAATAATCTTTGTACCAGCTGTCAACTCAGGCAAAATACATATGATCACAGGATCAGCTAAATGTTACTCCCTAATTGTATAATATGAATTCACTTAAGCAGTCTATTAAAAGAAGAAGAAAAAAAACTTCGGGAGTTGTGTGTGTGTTCTGAACAGAAAGAAGCTTTTGATAACATCAGACCTTCTGTTATGTAATCAAGCGCAGCTTCAGCAGTCATCGTCCAATGCCAAGGCGAAAAATTTACCCAACCATTAGCAATTATAATCAAGAACAAATAAAAAATCATGTTACAATATCTATCTATGGAGATAAAGACAATAAGTGAGAGAAATTAAGAATGTATCTAACCAGTCAAGCACTGCTGCAAAGTTAATTCCCTAGAGGAGATGCATCGAGAACTCAAGAATATGACACCAAGTCCCATGTAATAGCTCTCTCCATGTCTTGGAAAGGACTGGTTGAAAAAAAAAAAGTAAGAAAATTGGTTATCAAAATATATATGAGCTTGAAGAGTCAAATTACACCAGTGAGGAGCTTAGAAAAATTACTCAATTCCAAGAGTTGCATATTTTGTGTGCAGAAAACAGAGTTTCTTATTATAAGTGAGCCTCTTTTTAACACCTAGGATTTTTCTGAAACATATCTCCTAACATGTTTTCCAGCTCTCGTGTCTTTGCATTGCGCTAACAGAACCTTATAACATCACTCTCCTTATCAGAGAACTAGAAAGAAAACAAAAATGTTCTAATTTATCATCAAAGAAAAGTATTCACAAACAGGACATGCTTAAAGGAACCAGCTTACAACTAATTCAGTCTTGAAGTTCCTCTAAATTGCATTCATCTAAGCATCCTTTAAACGATGCACAACATATATCCTATTTGGAAACACTAGCAAAAGTAAGAGCCTGAAGAGATATCAATCTCCAGTTACAGCATTCTAGAAACAATATTACACTCAACCCAATGAATAACCTTTTTACAACACAGTTCAAAAGATAGCAGTTGACGCAACACCAAACCCTTTTTTGAGCAGTTTATTAAACTATGTTAGAAATGAACCGCTAATAGTTAGAAATGAACTGCTAAAAAAAAAAAGGCAGAACCACAGAAGTATTTACAGATTTAAAGATATAACTTAAACTATGGTTTGGAGGGGTGTGCCAGGCCAAGGCAGTAGTGCAACACCAAGGCGACAATCAAAGACCCCAATAGCAAGCTATTGCGGTGGGCCTTTACCCTTAAAAAATTAGATTAATTTCGAGTGGGCCGATGACCCACATATCAGATATTAAACTGAGAAGAACAGATACTACACTTGATCTTAGCCAAAAGGCCGAGAAAGGTATGCTTTCTCCCTTTGTGAAGCTCACTTAATGTAGGCAGGCCCTTACTCTTTGTACCCTTCACTGAGCCTTTAAAGATCACAAACTAATAAAAAGAGTCCATCAGTTGATCGACACTTAATCATGACCCCCAATCCGGTTTTTAAATCCACCTGAAACTTACTGTCTGGTACTTCACATTGTGTTATAGTTTTGCACTTTGTTTTTCTAAAAACCCTTATCTACATGACTAAGCTCTGTTTAACTTAAACTGACAACCTGATCATGATTCCAACTTATGTCGGTTGGTCGCTTGGTTGCATACTCACGTACTTCAAAGGGATTGTGAGAAACTACATGGGGTTCATAGTGTCTTCTCTAGGTGTGTTTGTCAGTGCTAGAGAAAACCAACATGGTACAAGAAAAAACAAAACATACCTATAAACAACTTGTTGGAGCAATTTGTCTCTAGACATGTAAGGAAGACATGCCGGTTCCAAGAACACACCTGCATTTAAAGCAGTGATATTATTATATTGGTGCAATAGATACAATTTGTTAAAGTTCCAGTGTTAACTCAGATTAAAACATTTTGTAACAGGAATTAATTGCACCTTATTATGAAGAAGTCTGGAAACTTCTTGTATATTTGGGCCGGTTTATCCATCTGCGCTTTATTATAAAGAGAAGTTTCATCCGGCTGGTGGTAATGTAAGCCACTAATAATGTTCCTAACCTCATCACAGGAAACCATCTTTCACATTTGCCTAGTAAACTTTGTCTTTACTTCTATTCACATCAATAACACCAATCACCTACAAAAGTTGTAATAAATTTATAAATCAAAAAAAAAATGCAACAGATAGGTAAGTAGTACTTAGAGGACGAAGTATCACTATCTTTCTGTTTGGCTGCAACTGAATCTAACTGGGATGCATGACGCAGACTGTCGCAACTCAAGAATTGAGTAATAGCATGCCAGCAAAAGCAATGGTAAGGAAATAGAAGACTTAAAATGGCAGGGTTACCACTAGAATAGTTAGAAATACTAAGTGGAACTTTAGAACAAAGGAGCAAAGGTTACCTGGTCCAATCAACACAAGTACATTCCAAACTTGAAATTAAATTATTTTTTTCATGACAAAGAAATGAAAAAGATGTTACAGTAGCTATAGACTATAGTGGATCCTAATGAAAAAATATCAAATATTCCTTAAACGAAAAAATATAGTATAGTTGTTTGTCCTAATGAAAAAATATCAAATATTCCTTAAACGGAAAAAATATAGTATACTTGCTATAAGCAACTCGAGATATTTTGGATCACCCATATAAATATACAAAAAGCTCAATACTTCAAAATGAGGGTTCTAGTAATTTACTATGGTCAGCATGAGCAGGTGCACATTATACAATCATATACACCTGCACATCCATTAAAGCAATTAGTATCACATAAAGAAATTAAAAGTTCTTTAGATGGTAGAAGAAAAAACAAAACATACCTCTTTGATTTATATAAGCAACGTGAAGAAGCAATTTATCTCTGCATGTGTAAGGAAGACGTGCAGGTTCGAAAGAACACACCTGCATGTGAAGTAGTGATATAATCATAAAGGTGCAAAAGATACAGGAAGTTACTTGATATATTTGTTCAGGTTCTGGTGTCGACTCAATTAAAACAATTTTTACAGGATATAATAGCACCTCCAAAAAGTCTGGAAACTCCACGTATATTTGGCCCAGTTCATCCACCTGTGCTTTATTACGAAGAAAAGTTATATCAAGATGATAGAACATACACATCATGAGAAAAACAGGTGGTTAAGTAACTAAGTATGCCACTAATAATGTTCCTAACCTCAACATAAAAACTATCTTTCACAGTTGTCTAGTAACCTTTTTATCTTTACTTCTATTTACATCAATAGCACCAGTCACCTACAAACATTCCAATAAATCAGAAAAAATTGCAACAAAAAGTTAAGTAGTACTTAGAGGACAAAGTAACAATTTCTTTCTGTTTCACAACAAAAGAATCTAACTTGAAGCATATTATGACATGAGGGATCACAACCACAGAAAAAGGTAACCAACCCGTTCATATACATAAGCTAAATCCACTGAGATATATGAAGCAGCCTGTCACAACTCAAGAATTGATTAACAGCCTGCCAACTTAAGCAATAACTTGGAAACAGAAGACTTTCAGACAAAACTAGTTTAAATATCATGTAGATATGAAGTGCAGAAAATCTCTACAAGATAAATTAAAGCATATACAGATAAAAGCTGTTAACAAAGTCATATTATGTGTAAGCAGCATAACTTGCCATTTAACATGCATGTAAATGTGTCAGCTGCCATTTCCTACATATGGTAACAGGATCAGCTAAAAGTTACTTCCTCATTGGGCATATGAATTCACTTAAGCAGTCCATTATGAAAAAGCCAGCTTTGGGACTTGTGTATGTGTGTGAGTGTTCTGATCAGAAAGAAGCTTTTATTAACATCTGATCACCTTCTGTTATGAATATCAAGCACAGCTTCAGCAGTCATTGTGGGTCTTACATAATTGTTTTCGTGGCAAAACAATACCAATGACAAAAAAGATACACGGCCATTAGCAATTGTAATCAAAAACAGATTAAACATCATGTTACAAAAGCAATTTAAGGAGATGAAGACAATAAGTGACAGAAAAATTAAGAATGCATCTGACCAGTCAAGTACAGCTGCAAAGTTGATTCCCTAGAAAAGATGATATAGACTATAGTGGATCCAAATGAAAAAATATCAAATATTCCTTAAACAGCAAAAATATAGTATCCTTGCTATAAGCAACTCGGGAAATTTTGGATCGCCCATATAAATAAACAAAAAGCTCAAAACTTACATAATGAGGATTCTAGTATTTTACTATGGTCAGCATGAGCAAGTGCACGTTATACAACCATATACACCTGCACATCCATTAAAGAGATTAGTATCACCTAAAGAAATCAAAAGTTCTTCAGATGAAACAAAGAATCACATTTAATGAGTAACAAACATTTATGACAAAAGTTCTTTACCTGACTTTCACATGGAGCAGAAGTAACTCTTTAGAACAAAATATTGGTCTTACCCTGCAGCACCCTCATCCCAGAGTTCCAGCACATGGAGCTTTCATGTAAGATCAATTATCTTAGTAGCAAATTCCAGCTCTGGTGACATGACTTTCACAATTAGTTAACTCCACAGTATCCACTAATCAGTACTACGTAATAACTAAAGAGAACTTAAGTTTATGATATAGTAAATATGAAGAATCGTATGTGAATTTAAATTCAATAATGATAACAAAATTAAAACTCATCAAGATAATAGTCTTCATAACTAAATGTAATACAATTGGTCTTAATCTAGAACGACCGTTACAACAGGATTACCAAATACGGATGCTTGTTCACCTAATAAGCTTACCCACGACCTGCATGATAAAAAGCCATAACAGTGCCAAACAAGTTTAGGCAGAGTATTTAGACTAACTAGTATTTTCAATTAATCCGAAAATTAGTTACTATCTAGCATGTTTTTGCTTAGTGAAATGAAAAGTTCTATCTCTACTACTCCCCTGTTCTCTCATTGGTTGATAACTCTACATAATTATATACAGCAAAGGAAATTACAACACATAATCAACATGTAAGTTATAAAACATGTTGACGCTTAGGTAATCAGATAAAAAGCAGTTAAGAAATTACAACGCACGATCAATAAGTCAAGCATCAGCACCAAAAACACCTAATTAGTGTATACAGAAGACGACATTACAACGCACATTCGATAAATGAAAAATCAACACCAATAACGCCTAATCAATCGTAGCAACTAATAAGCAGATAAGAAGCAATTAAATAATCAGCAAATAAGAAGAAGAAAAGAGGATGAGGCTTGATGTTGATTAAGATCGTGGAAATGATGATTGATATAATCGCTGAGGCTTGACGAAGACAGAGACTGTGTGTATGTGTGAAAGAGGGGTTGTTGTGTGTTGGTGTGGACTACAGGAGTCGTATGGTATGGTTGGATTTATAGAGGGAAAACTGAAAAGTGAGTCGGTGGAATATTTTTGTTTTATTTTTGGTAATGATGTTGTAAATATACGCCAATATCTTGATTTGATTTGTTTTAATTATGGCAGTGATGCTGTAAAGGTACGCCACTATCGGGATTTTGTTACGTACGTCTACGATGACAATAAGTTTTTGTGAATGATAATTATTATTGATTTAAATTAAAACTTATAACAAAATAGTGGAATGATCGAGTCCCGGCCCTTCAACTTCTTTTTATACTTTCTTCTTTTTTCTTTGTTCCTTGTGGGTTTTCTTACTTTTTATTTTTTTCTTTTATAATTTTTTTAAATTTCTTTTATTTATTTTGAGTTTTGAATTCTTCATTTACCCTATGTAAATGTGCAACTGTAACTGGTAGCTACTGTAATCATTAATCTCATGGTGTTTCACGATATGATTTAGTTGCTTTTATTCATGATAGTATAACTTTAAACTAACCTTCGGTTGTTTGTTCTATTATAACCATATAACCTCTTGTTGGGCGATCGATAATTAAGTCTACATTGTTAAAGTCATTCTTTGAAAATTTGTAAATATGATTATTTGATGTAATTGTGCGTTGTATATGACATTATAAGAGGTGTGTTTACTAATTGTTAATGGTTGTATGCAAAGTCCTTTTATGCTTTATAATATACGCGTTTAATGACAAACTATGAGTTACAATATATAATCATATGAAATTTAGAATGTCAAATTATATAAAAAACAATTATATAGATCCCTTTATTAATAGAAAGTGTGGCTGGATAGACTATAGAGGGTTGCTAGACATTTAGACCTCTCTAGTTACGTCGATGGATGCACCGAATAGTTTATTGTTACAAGTTAAAGTGGCATATAAAATTAATAAAACACGGGTGATTGGAAACATATAAATTCGAAACTTAAATTTTTTCAATATTTTTTAATAATGCGTCAAATAAAACGTGCAATCAAACAATTAAAATTAAAATATAAACATGATTTTTTTTCATAGTAGTTGTGTTGCGCACGTTATTATTTTAACTGTTCATGACGGTTTAAAATGATTGATCCTATAAAAAGGCTTTTAAACAAACGCTACGTGATATCTTTAGCTGCAATAAAAGATATACTTGATATCGAAAATTTTGTAAATAGACAAATTCCAAATGTTTAGGTTCGTAATGAAATGTGCCTACAAGATAAAATTCAATTTATTACCTATTTGAAAAGGTTATCGGACAAAAGGATAGCCTAATTAACATTTCATGATATTCTTGCGAACCGTGGTTAGGCTTCACCGTTTACTCAATCAGGCTAGTCTACTATTGAAAAAACAACTAAAATGCTTCATATTTTTAAAACCGCAAAAATTTACTTATCGAGAGTTTATAATCTCACGAGTCCTTTGGTACTTAACCGTATATTTAATGACTACAAAACTAGTTTAGAACCCGAATCGGGTTTTCCATCTTTGACCATCTAAAACCCTATGTAAATGTGTAATTATGGCTGTTAGCTACATTTCTTCTGTCTGTAAAATCCGTCAACAAGTGAGTATACTTACTTTTTGAGTCACACTACCTGCTTTTTACTTGTAAAACTGGTATCAGTTGTGCTAATAATTTGAAACATAATGTATATGATTTAATGTATTTGTTATACTATTCAATCTACATTGTTTGGTTCTCATGGAATTCAAGAATCTGAAACAATTTTAGATTTTCAAATCACTCTGATTGACCTTTAAGGAAATCAGTCTCACCAAAATGAACCAAGAATCTGAAACCCTTGGTTCGTGCGAATTGATTGGCCTCTATCTGCAGGTTTATGTAAAACAAATACAAGTAAAAACATATTGTAGGTAAAAATAACCAGCTTTATACACACACTTTGCATGTATAATTAGGTCATGTAATGATATGAACATTCCCAGAGAAATGGAATATGAAAAAGTAGTAAAAGTCTTTATAAGATGTAAGAAACAACCTCTATATCCAAATAAGCGTCAAAACAATAAAGAAGATAACACTCCAAATACCGTGATTAATAATCTTTGTACCAATAGGAATAAAGTTTCAGCTGTCAACTCCTGCAAAATACATATGATCACAGGATCAGCTAAATGTTACTCCCTAATTGTGCAATATGAATTCACTTAAGCAGTCCATTAAAAGAAGAAGAAAAAAAATCTTCGGGAGTTGTGTGTGTGTTCTGAACAGAAAGAAGCTTTTGATAACATCAGACCTTCTGTTATGTAATCAAGCGCAGCTTCAGCAGTCATCGTCCAATGCCAAGGCGAAAAATTTACCCAGCCATTAGCAATTATAATCAAGAACAAATAAAAAATCATGTTACAATATCTATCTATGGAGATAAAGACAATAAGTGAGAGAAATTAAGAATGTATCTAACCAGTCGAGCACTGCTGCAAAGTTAATTCCCTAGAGGAGATGCATCGAGAACTCAAGAATATGACACCAAGTCCCATGTAATAGCTCTCTCCATGTCTTGGAAAGGACTGGGTGAATAAAAAAAGTAAGAAAATTGGTTATCAGAAAATATATGAGCGTGAAGAGTCAAATTACACCAGTGAAGAGCTTAGAAAAAATTACTCAATTCCAAGAGTTGCATATTTTGTGTGCAGAAAACAGAGTTTCTTATTATAAGTGACAGCCTCTTTTTAACACCTAGGATTTTTCTGAAACATATCTCCTAACATGTTTTCCAGCTCTTGTGTCTTTGCATTGCGCTAACAGAACCTTTTAACATCACCCTCCTTATAAGAGAACTAGAAAGAAAAAAAAATGTTCTAATTTATCATCAAAGAAAAGTATTCACAAACAGGACATGCTTAAAGGAACCAGCTTACAACTAATTCAGTCTTGAAGTTCCTCTAAATCGCATTCATCTAAGCATTCTTTAAACGATGCACAACAGATATCCTATTTGGAAACACTAGCGAAAGTAAGAGCCTGAAGAGATATCAATCTCCGGTTACAGCATTCTAGAAACAATATTACACTCAACCCAATGAATAACCTTTTTACAACACAGTTCAAAAGATAGCAGTTGACGCAACACCAAACCCTTTTTTAAGCAGTTTATCATAAACCTATACATAAATAATTATGCTTACGACTGAAAGAGTGAAATATTGAATCAATAGTTAGAAATGAACTGCTAATAAAAAAAGGCAGAACCACAGAAGTATTTACAGATTTAAAGAGATAACTTAACCTATGGTTTGGAGGGGTGTGCCAGGCCAAGGCAGTAGTGCAACACCAAGGCGACAATCAAAGACCCCAATAGCAAGCTATTGTGGTGGGCCTTAACCCTTAAAAAATTAGATTAATATTGAGTGGGCCAATGACCCACATATCAGATATTAAACTGAGAAGAACAGATACTACACTTGATCTTAGCCAAAAGGCCGAGAAAGGTATGTTAGAAGTTAATCCTAATTGTGGTCATATTTGGAAGTTTAGGGGGGAGAATCATCAAGAGTCTAAAGATAGGTTTGTTTTATTTAGTAAGTTTTAATTAGCTTTATAAGGTATTAGTGTTTATGTTTTTGGCTGGGCTGTCATTCCAGCTGTGTTTGAGTGGAGTTTTCATTAATAATTAAGGTTAGGATTAGTATAAAATAGGGTCATTGTCTAAGAGTTTTTTGAGTGGTTTTTATTCAATAAAAAGAAAAGAGTCGTGGGTGTGTTTTCCCACAAAAATGCTGCTATTTTTTTGCTTTTTTTGATCCAGTTGTCTAACAATTGGTATCAGAGCTGCAATCAAGAGACTGCTGCGATCCAGACTTGTGAAGAAAAACCATCAAAGGCTGTTGAAGACAAGAAGAAGAATTGTCCGAACAAGATAGAAGAAAACGATCTGTGATAGATCAATTATGAAGACTAAAGACATATTTGAACCGGTGATTGGTTCATATAATTGTGGAGCGTTGATTGTGTGACACAATCAAGGCTAAGCAGAGAAGATTTGCGTGACGCAGCTGCAGTAGACGAAGATTGGTGCAATTCAAGTTGTATAGAGAAGGCGACTGTGTGAAGCAGCGAACGACGGTGAAGAAAACCTGTGTTGTGATACCAGGAGAAGATGTTTAATCTGTGAAGGATTGAACCAAGTTTGCTGTGAAAGCGGGTTCGAGAAGAACTAATCAGTGATTGATTAAAGTGGGAAAACGGGTAATTCCGTGAAGAAACGAGAATCTGATCTGTGTGAAACAGACTACATTCTGCTGCTGTATCTGTGTGAAACAGATTGGTTTATGCTGATTTGCTGCTCAAGTTTGTGAATCAGAGGAGTTTTACTACTGCTGCAGGAACTGTTTGTGCAGAAAAAAAAAGAAAGGTGATCAGGTAGTTCAGAAAGAAGATGACAGAAGGTGCAGGAGCAGTTGTACCCCACCGAGAACCAAGCAATGTGACTTTGCAATGTCCAAAATTGACCACAACAAACTATACTGCATGGTCAATTATGATGGAGACCATCTTAGGTGCACATGGTCTGCGAGAGGCCATAGAACCTGTGACAGGAAGTGTTATTGATGATAGAAGAAAATACATGGCGAAGGCGTTGATATTTCAGTCACTACCGGAGGATGTGTTACTTCAAGTGTCAAAGCATAAGGATTTGAAGAATGTTTGGAATGCATTACGGGTCAGATATGTGGGAGCCGAGAGGGTTCAAAAGGCTCGCTTGCAAACACTTAGAAGTGAGTTGGAAGCAATGAAGATGACTGAAACAGAGACTATTGATGAATTTGCAGGTAAGATAAGTGGGCTACAATCAAAGTATAAAAGTCTTGGATCTTCACTTGATGATGAGATAGTGGTGAGAAAGTTCCTGAATTCCATGCCAAAGAAATATTTGCCAATTGTTGCTTCAATTGAGCAATACTCGGATATTGAGAAAATGGCATTTGAAGAAGTGGTAGGTCGACTTAAAGCTTACGAGGAGAGGGTAAAATCCCAAGATGAATTTGAAGATAGGCAAAGTAAATTGATGCTCACTTGTAATGATGAACATCCTAAACCAAGAAATGGTAGTGATTATCAACAAGGTTATGGATGGGTTAATCGGGATGGAAGAGGTCGTGGTAGAGGCAGAAGTTTGGGAAGAAGATGGGGTCGTGAGAATCGACCCGGTTCAAGAAATGATCAACGGGAGACAATGGGAGAACGAGCCAAGTCTTGGGTTCAAGGCTATCGATGTGAAGAGTTCGGACACTTTACATATGAGTGTCCAAAGTCAAAACCAAAGCATGAGGAGGCCAACTTAGTTTGTGAAGATGATGAGCCAACTCTACTTTAAAGAAGGAAGACCACATTAGGATTAAGGGGGTGATTGTTAAAAGTTAATCCTAATTGTGGTCATATGTGGAAGTTTAGGGGGGAGAATCTTGAAGAGTCTAAAGATAGGTTTGTTTTATTTAGTAAGTTTTAATTAACTTTATTTAAGGTATTAGTGTTTATGTTTTTGGCTGTGAATGGGCTGTCATTCCAGCTGTGTTTGAGTGGAGTTTTCATTAGTAATTAAGGTTAGGATTAGTATAAAATAGGGTCATTGTATAAGAGTTTTTTGAGTGGTTTTTATTCAATAAAAAGAAAAGAGTCGTGGGTGTGTTTTCCCACAAAAATGTTGCTGTTTTTTTTGCTTTTTTTGATCCAGTTGTCTAACAAGGTATGCTTTCTCCCTTTGTGAAGCTCACTAATGTAGGCAGGCCCTTCCTCTTTGTACCCTTCACTGAGCCTTTAAAGATCATAAACTAATAAAGAGAGTCCATCAATTGATCGGCACTTAATCATGACCCCCAATCCGGTTTTTAAATCCACCTGAAACTTACTGTCTCAACTTCACATTGTGTTATAGTTTTGCACTTTGATTTTCTAAAAACCCTTATCTACATGACTAAGCTCTGTTTAACTTAAACTGACAACCTGATCATGATTCCAACTTATGTCGGTTGGTCGCTTGGTTGCATACTCACGTACTTCAAAGGGATTGTGAGAACCTACATGGGGTTCATAGTGTCTTCTCTAGGTGTGTTTGTCAGTGCTAGAGAAAACCAACATGGTACAAGAAAAAACAAAACACACCTATAAACAACTTGTTGGAGCAATTTGTCTCTAGACATGTAAGGAAGGCATGCCGGTTCCAAGAACACACCTGCATTTAAAGCAGTGATATTATTATATTGGTGCAATAGATACAATTTGTTAAAGTTCCATTGTTAACTCAGATTAAAACAATTTGTAACAGGAATTAATTGCACCTTACTATCTTTCTGTTTGGCTGCAACTGAATCTAACTGGGATGCATGATGCAGACTGTCGCAACTTAAGAATTGAGTAATAGCCTGCCAGCAAAAGCAATGGTAAGGAAATAGAAGACTTAAAATGGCAGGGTTACCACTAGAATAGTTAGAAATACTAAGTGGAACTTTAGAACAAAGGAGCAAAGGTTACCTGGTCCAATCAACACAAGTACATACCAAACTTGAAATTAAATTATTTTTTTCATGACAAAGAAATGAAAAAGATGTTACAGTAGCTATAGACTATAGTGGATCCTAATGAAAAAAATATCAAATATTCCTTAAACGGAAAAAATATAGTATAGTTGTTTGTCCTAATGAAAAAATATCAAATATTCCTTAAACGGAAAAAATATAGTATACTTGCTATAAGCAACTCGAGATATTTTGGATCACCCATATAAATATACAAAAGGCTCAATACTTCAAAATGAGGGTTCTAGTAATTTACTATGGTCAGCATGAGCAGGTGCACATTATACAATCATATACACCTGCACATCCATTAAAGAAATTAGTATCACATAAAGAAATCAAAAGTTCTTTAGCTGGTACAAGAAAAAACAAAACATACCTCTTTGATTTATATAAGTAACGTGAAGAAGCAATTTATCTCTACATGTGTAAGGAAGACGTGCAGGTTCGAAAGAACACACCTGCATGTGAAGTAGTGATATAATCATAAAGGTGCAATAGATACAGAAAGTTACTTGATATATTTGTTCAGGTTCTGGTGTCGACTCAATTAAAACAATTTTTACAGGATATAATAGCACCTCCAAAAAGTCTGGAAACTCCACGTATATTTGGCCCAGTTCATCCACCTGTGCTTTATTACAAAGAGAAGTTAAATCAAGATGATAGAACATACACATCATGAGAAAAACAGGTGGTTAAGTAACTAAGTATGCCACTAATAATGTTCCTAACCTCATCATAAAAACTATCTTTCACAGTTGTCTAGTAACCTTTTTTTCTTTACTTCTATTTACATCAATAGCACCAGTCACCTACAAACATTCCAACAAATCAGAAAAAACTGCAACAAAAAGTTAAGTAGTACTTAAAGGACAAAGTAACAATTTCTTTCTGTTTCACAACAAAAGAATCTAACTTGAAGCATATTATGACATGAGGGATCACAACCACAGAAAAAGGTAACCAACCCGTTCATATACATAAGCTAAATCCACTGAGATGCATGAAGCAGCCTGTCACAACTCAAGAATTGATTAATAGCCTGCCAGCTTAAGCAATAACTTGGAAACAGAAGACTTTCAGACAAAACTAGTGTAAATATCATGTATATATGAAGTGCAGAAAATCTCTACAAGATAAATAAAAGCATATACGGATAAAAGCTGTTAACAAAGTCATATTATGTGTAAGCAGCATAACTTGCCATTTAACATGCATGTAAATATGTCAGCTGCCATTTCCTACATATGGTAACAGGATCAGCTAAAAGTTACTTCCTCATTGTGCATATGAATTCACTTAAGCAGTCCATTATGAAAAAGCCAGCTTTGGGACTTGTGTATGTGTGTGAGTGTTCTGATCAGAAAGAAGCTTTTATTAACATCTGATCATCTTCTGTTATGAATATCAAGCACAGCTTCAGCAGTCATTGTGGGTCTTACATAATTGTTTTCGTGGCAAAACAATACCAATGACAAAAAAGATACACGGCCATTAGCAATTATAATCAAGAACAGATTAAACATCATGTTACAAAAGCAATTTAAGGAGACGAAGACAATAAGTGACAGAAAAATTAAGAATGCATAGTCAAGTACAGCTGCAAAGTTGATTCCCTAGAGAAGATGATATAGACTATAGTGGATCCTAATGAAAAAATATCAAATATTCCCGTAAACAGCAAAAATATAGTATCCTTGCTATAAGCAACTCGGGAAATTTTGGATCACCCATATAAATATACAAAAAGCTCAAAACTTACATAATGAGGATTCTAGTATTTTACTATGGTCAGCATGAGCAAGTGCACGTTATACAACCATATACACCTGCACATCCATTAAAGAGATTAGTATCACCTAAAGAAATCAAAAGTTCTTTAGATGAAACAAAGAATCACATTTAATGAGTAACAAACATTTATGACAAAAGTTCTTTACCTGACTTTCACATGGAGCAGAAGTATCTTTTACCCATATCAATTAGAGGTAACTCTGCAGCACCCTCATCCCAGAGTTCGAGCACATGGAGCTTTCATGTAAGATCAATTATCGTAGTAGCAAATTCCAGCTCTGGTGACATGACTTTCACAATTAGTTAACTCCACAGTATCCACTAATCAGTACTACATAATAAATAAAGAGAACTTAAGTTTATGATATAGTAAATAAGAAGAATCTTATGTGAATTTAAATTCAATAATGATAACAAAATTAAAACTCATCAAGATAATAGTCTTCATAACTAAATGTAATACAATAACTCTTAATCTAGAACGACCGTTACAACAGGATTACCAAATACGGATGCTTGTTCACCTAATAAGGTTACCTATGACCTGCATGAGAAAAAGCCGTAACAGTACCAAACAAGTTTAGGCATAGTATTTTATAATTAAATCTCAAGGCAAAAGAATATGTGTTTCAAAGATGTTTAAACTTTTCAAACAATATCATTTTGTCATTATTTAGACTAACTAGTATTTTCAATTAATCCGAAAATTAGTTACTATCTAGCATGCTTTTGCTTAGTGAAATGAAAACTTCTATCTCTACTACTCCCCTGTTCTCTCATCGGTTGATAACTCTACAGAATTATATACAGCAAATGAAATTACAACACAAAATCAACATATAAGTTATAAAACATGTTGACGCTTAGGTAATTAGATAAGAAACAGTTAATAAATTACAACGCAGGATCAATAAGTCAAGCATCAGCACCAAAAACGCCTAATTAGTGTATACAACAGCGCACAGTCGATAAATCAAAAATCAGCACCAATAATGACAAATCAACCGTAGCAACTAATAAGCAGATAAGAATCAATAAAGAAATCAGCAAATAATAAGAAGAAAAAAGGATGAGGGAGAAATTAGGTCACAGAATACGCAAATGCATGTAAGAATCGTAGTGAGTAGTGAACGTCGTTGAACACTTGAACCGTTTCTATTTGGTGGATCTCCTCCATTTCACCAAGAGATCATAGTGGTTGAAAGGATCGCTGAGGCTTGATGAAGACAGAGAGACTGTGTGTATGTCAGAGGGGTTGTTGTGTGTTGGTGTGGACTACACAGGAGTCGTATGGTATGGTTGGATTTATAGAGGGAAAACTGAAAAGTGAGTCGGTGGATTATTTTTGGTAATGATGTTGTAAAGATACGCTGGTATCTTGATTTACAGAAACTGAAAAGCGAGTCCGTTGATTTGATTTGATTTGTTTTAATTATGGCAGTGATGCTGCAAAGGTACGCCACTATCGGGATTTTGTTACGTACGTCTATAAGTTTGTTTGAATGATAATTATTGATTATTGATTTAAATTTAAATATAACAAATATTGGAATGATCGAGTCCCGGCCCTTCAACTTCTTTTTATTCTTTCTTTTTTTTTCTTTTTCCTTGTTCCTTGTGGGTTTTCTTTCTTTTATTATCTTTTTAGTTTCTTTTATTTATTTTTAGTTATGAATTCTTTATTTACCAATCTTAAACCCTATGTAAATGTGTAATTATGACTGTTAGCTACTGAAATCATAAATCTCATGTTGTTTCACAATATGGTTTATTTGCTTCTACTCATGATAGTATAACTTTAAACTAACATTCGTTTGTTTGTTTTATTTTAACTATTTGATCTCTTGTTGGGCGATCAATAACTATTTGTTTCTACTCATTGTAATATAAGTATTCTTTTGGACTTAGAATATTCTGTTAACATTTGACGTGACCTCTTGTTCCACGTTGGGGCGGGGGTGTTACATTTAGGTTCTTAATGAATGTGCATACAAGATAAAATTCAACTTGTTACATATTTAAAAAGGTTATCAAACAAAAAGATAGCCTAATAACGTTCCATGATATTCTTGTGAACCGTGGTTAGGCTACACCGTTTACTACATCAGGTTGGTCTACTATTAAAAAAACAACTAAAATGTTTTATATTTTTAACGCAAAATTTTACTTATTGAGAGCTTATAATCCCACGAGTCCTTTGGTACCTAACCATATATTTAATAACTACAATACTAAAGAATTATCGTTTAGAGGACCACTTTTTTTTGAAATAATACCACCAATGAAAAAACTTAGAAAATATTTTAAGAAAATGCATGCGGTTAACCTTTGCTTAAATAAATGAGGGATTAAAACTTTATTGGAAAAAACAATTTACGATTTAGATTTATTGGATGACAACCCATATTATATTTAAGTCGTAAAATCTAATTTTAACCAAGAATTATTACATATATTTAATGTTTATGCCGCAAAATATGATGCATCATTATATATTCATGATACAATGAAAAACGTGGCATTTTCAGGAAGTTCAAGTGATTTGATGTATGCATTGTATGATACATTACTAAATGAAAATACTAAACGACACCGGGGTAGCACCTCAAGTAGCGAAGCCGGGATGTATGGTGAGATTGACTTTATATCAGATTTTAGTGTACAATAATTTAAGAATTTTGATATGTTATGACTTGTAACTTTTTTTTATTTCAAGTTAGTAAGTCTTCAATTTTAAATAAAGTAAGAGAAATTTGAGTTATATTGTATTATTTAATTGTGTTTTCAAACAAATAAAAAAAATACAAAAAATTGTTTTTTACCGGTCTAGGCTCGAACCGCTTGGAAACCGACCTAAATCGGTTTCTGAAAGGTTCCTAACTATTTCCCCTCAAACTGGTTTAGAACCAAACTGATTTTTACCATCTTTGACCAAACCGGTTCGGTTTGAAACCCGAACCCTTAAAAAACAATTTCTACACCACTATATAAAACATGAGTCGCTCTGTATAGGACTGTGCAATGGGTCGGAACCGGACCAACCCGACCTAGACCCGAACCGATTAGGGGTACAAAATTAGGACCGTCACCTGGACCGTTAATAGATGGGTCGGTCTGGACCGAACCAGATTTAATGGGCCGGTTCAACAAACTATAATCGGGTGGACCAAATAAAAAAAATTGGATGAAAAAAACAATCATCCAATTCTGCCACCCAACCCATTCACAAAAAATAACTACTAAAACTACCAAAAAAGCAAACATAAAATGCAAATGCAGAAACCGACTTGACAAGGGGCCATCAGAAAACGATGAAGGTGATGAAGATGATATGGAGACTATGGAGATTATGAAGATGACAAAAACGATGGATTCAGGGTTGTGCAATGATGAAGACGATGGATTTAAGGTTGTGGAATCGTAAACATAGAGTAGATTATCAGTTAAACAAATGACATATTTAAATTAGTTTTTTTTTTATTGTAGTCAGGTTTTTAAGGCTGTCGTCGGGTTTGGACCGAACCCGGACCAAACCCATTTATAGCTATTTTCATGTACCGGGACTGAACCTGTTGCTTACTACATGGGTCGGTTCTGGTCATAAACGGGTCGATTATCGGGTTTTACACGGCCCAGACCACGAATTGCTCACCCCTAGCTCTGTTGCCGCACCCTACCCCCACTCACCTTTTGATCAATAACATTGTAGAAACATAAGATGATTTTAGGGCCATGATAAAAAAAGATTGGTGCATAATTGGGAACTTTACATACATACCCATCGAATTCTAAGCCAAGTGCCCACACAAATAGTTCAAGAGCCCAGATCATTTTAGAACTTTCAAAAGCATACATCATTTGCTAAAAGCTATTGGCACATACCATTTCAACTGAATTGGACATAACTGTCAAATAGTGAATAAGCAAAATGAGAAAAAGATAATGTTCCATTTACAAAGGCTGTTTACTTGATCAAATAGTGACTTTTGTTCTATTTGATCAAATTCTTATTAAACTAGTTTTACAGTTTATTAATTCACTAAATACATTAGAAATAAAGTAACAATGTAACCATCAACATGGTTTTTCTACACTAATTAGTTTTAAAGTGCTTATATTGACAACATATGTTTGAGTTATATTGTATTATTTAATTTGCTCCAAATGAATCCCAAACGAACCTAACATTAAGTCATCCTCTGGAACTCACGCTCCATTCCTCTATAAATTATCTTTAACATCATATTTTGAAACTAATTCATGTGTAATAATAGTAAAAATATCAACAAAAACAAATCCACCATATAGAATTTCTAGATATATTTATCTTTAGTAATATGATACTTACCTTTCAACTCTCATAACATAAGAGTTTTCCATACCCATTATCACAAACCTTTTTGAAAATCTCTTTGTAATAACACCTCTTCATGTATAGTCCAGGTTCATACGTGAAGCTTGATCTTGTGAGTCCTCATTCACCATCACATTGTTACATCTCCTTTTTGACCAAAAGGAACCTCCATTAAGCATCCTTAATTCCTTGATGATAAATGGTTAAAGTTATAACCAACTTGCTGCAACATAGAGGAAACAGTAAGAATGTATCTCACCACTCAAGTTATACTACAAAATTGATTCCCTAGAGAAGATGCATCCAGAACTCAAGAATATGAGACCAAGTCCCATGTCTTGGAAAGGATTGGGTGCATAGAAAAAGTAACTAAGAAAACTAGTTATCAAAATATATATGAGCATGAAAAGTCAAATTACACCAATGAGGACGTTAGGAAAAAGTTTAACTCAATACCTAAGAGTTGCATACTTTGTGTGTAGAGAAGAGAGTTTCTTAATATAAGTGACTGCTTCTTCTTAGTACCTACAATTTTTTGATAAAAATCTCCTAAAAGGCTGTCCAATTCTCCGTGTCTTTGCATTGAGTTAGTAGAACTGTTTAACATCATCATCCTCATCAAAGAACTAGAAAAAGATTACAAGTGTTCTAATTTAGCATAAAAGAAGAGCATTCACAAACAGGGCATGCTTAAAGGAAGCAGTTTGCAACAGATTCACAGTCTTGAAGTTCCTCTAAGTTGCATTCATCTACCCTATCTTTAAAAATGCACAACAAATATACTATCTGGAAACACTAAGAGAAAGTAAGAGCACGAAGAGATATCTTCACTTACAACATTCTAGAATCAATATTCCACTCAACCAAAATTACAACATTTTACAACACAGTTCAGATATAGCAGTCTACTACTCTACTCGATACCAAACCTTGTTTCAAGCAGTTTCGTTAAAAATCTATATATAAATACCCATGCTCACTGCTGAAAGAGTGAAACATACATATAATAGTTCAAAGTGAAGCGCACTCAAAGACCAATAGCAAGCTATTGTGGTGGGCCTTTCCCCTTAGCCGATGGCCCACATATCAGATATTAAACTGATAAGAATATATACTGCACTTGATCTTAGCGCAAAGGCCGAGAAAGGTATGCTTTCTCCCTTCCTGAAGCTCACTTAATGTAGGAAGGCCCTTCCTCTTTGTACTCATCACTGAGCCAATGTGGGACTGTCTGTTAATGTTTCACTAGCCTTATAAACATTAACTGCAAAGATCAAAAAGTGTCCATCAATCGATCAACACTTAATCACCAGTCCAGATCTTCCTGAAACTTACTGTTTCAAACTCAACATTGTGTTATAGTTTTTGTGCTTTGATTTTATTATAACCCTTATCTACATGACTAATTCCAGCTCTGTTTAACTTAAACTGACACCCTGATCATGATTCTAACTTATGTCGGTTGCATACTCACATAACTCAAAAGGATTGTGAGAAACTACATGGGGTTCATAGTTTCTTCTCTGGCCGTGTTCGTAAGCGCTAGAGAAAACCAAACATGGTACAACAAAAAGCAAAACATAGCTGTTTGATTTATCTAAACAACTTGTAGTGGCAAATTGTCTCTACATGTAAGGAAGATGTGCAGGTTCCAAAAACACACCTGCATGTGAAGCAGTAATATAACCATATAGGTGCAATAGATACAACAAGTTACATGATAATTTTGTTAAAGTTCCAGTGTTAACTCAATTAAAATAATTTGTAACAAAAATTAATAGCACCTTCTCCAAAAAGTCTGAAAACTCCTCGTATATTTGGTCCAGTTCATCAAGGCTGCGCTTTGTTGATAAGAAATTTGTCCAGAGAATGGAATATACACATAAAGAAGAAAAAACGGGTGGTTAAGTAAGCCACAAATGATGTTCCTACTTCCTAAATTCATCACAAAAACCCATCTTTCACAGTTGTCTAGTGACCTTTGTCTTCTATTCACATCAATAACACCAATCACCTAAAAAAATAAAAATAAATCAGAAAAAAATTGCAACAAAAGGCTAAGTAGTACTTAGATGATGAAGTATCAACATCTTTCTGCTTTGCTACAACTGAATCTGGCTTGAAACATATTATGACGTGAGGGATCACAAGTCACAACAGTGAATAAAAGGCAACTAACCAGTTCATTTACATAAGCTAAATCCACTGATATACATGAAGCAGACCGTCGCAAGTCAAGAATTGATTTATAGCCTGACAGCAAAAGCATTAATGGTATGGATAAGAAGACTAAAAATGGCAGGGTTACCACTATAATAATTAGCATGCTCTTGAAGACTTTCAGAAAAACTAGTTCAAATATCATGCAGATATGCAGAAGTGCAGAAAGGCTCTACAAGATAAAAGCATTTACAGTTATATAAAAGCTGTCAACAGTCATATAATGTATAAGCAGCATAACTTGCCATTTAGCATGCATGTAAATAATCAACATCTACTTCAAAAGCATAAAAACCAGTCAATTGTTTATAAAATCCGTATAATAAAGATAGTTAACATGAAATCCCCGACTCCAGAAACAGATTTTACCAAAATAAAGTGTTTCAACAAAAGTGTGTAATATAATAACTTAGCTTTATGAAAACCCAAATCATGTTGATGAGCTGGTATGGGCTTCAATTTGGATGAAATATTGTATGCAAGAGGACGAGCAAAAGTATCATTTAGAGGTAACTCTGCAGTACCCTCATCCCAGAGTTCCAGCACAAGGAGCTCACGTGTAACTGTGTAAGATTATCTAGGAAATTCCAACTCTGGTAGTATGACTTTCATAATTAGTTAACTCCACTTATCATTACTACATAATAAATAAAGAAAACTTAGCTTTATGATATTGTAAATATTTTATGTGAACTTCAGTAGGTAAAATAATGATACCAACTGAAATCTCGTCAAGATAATACATACCCTTACAACAGGATATACGGATGCTTGTTCACCTAATAAGGATACCTATGACCTGCATGAGAAAAAGCCATAACAGTGCCAAACAAGTTTCAAAGATGTTTAAACCTTTTAAACAATATCAATTTGTCATTATTTAGACTAACTAGAATTTCCAATTAATCCGAAATATAGTTACTATCTAGCATGCTTTTGCTTAGTGAAATGAAAACTTTTATCTATACTACTCCTCTGTTATCTCATCGTTTGATAACTCTACAGAATTATATACAGCAAATGAAATTACAACACATAATCAACATATAAGTTATAAAACATCAACACCAATAACGGTTGGGTAATCAGATAAGAAGCAGTTAAGAAATTACAATGCACGATCAATAAACCAAGCATGAGCACCAAAAACTCCTAATTAGTATCTACAGCAGATGACATTAGAGTGCACAGTCGATAAATCACAGATCAGCACCAATAACGCCTAATCAATCACAGTAACTAACAAGCAGATAAGAATCAATTAAGAAATGATAACAATAAAAAAGGATGAGGGAGAAATTAGGTCACAGAAAACGGAAATGCATGTCCTGATCGGGTGATCGAATGAACGTTATATATACTGAATCGGGAGAAATTAGGTCACAGAAAAAGTAGGTTACAAAATAGGCAAATGCATGTAGAAACAACCTGATCGGGTGATCGAATGAACGTTATATATACTGAACGTCGTTGAGCGCTTGAACCGTTTCTATTTGGTGGATCTCCTCCATTGCACCAAGAGAGATCATGGTGGTGTAAATGATGGTTGAAAGGATCGCTGGGGCTTGATGAAGAGTGTGTGTTGTGTGTGTTGTGTGTGTATATATGAGAGAAGGGTTTGTGTGTTGGTGTTGACTACTGGGGTCGTATGGTTGGGTTTATATAGGGGAAATGGAAAAGTGAGTCGGTGGATTTGATTTGTTTTATTTTTGGCAATGATGCTGCGAAGATACGCCAATATCTTGATTTTGTCACGTGCATCTACAATCATATTATTAGTTTTCTTTAAATTAATTACGCAGTCAATTAAATTTATTTTTAATTTACATAGTAGTGTGTATTGATTCATCGAAGACCAGGTTAGAGCATTCACAATTCATTCCCCATCTTTATCCATATAATTACACTATAAATCACTATTTTTTCTCTCTTTTTTTCTACTTTATCATTACTTTTTCTCTCTCTTTCACTCACAACTACTTAAAATATATTAAAAACATTATAGGGTTTTGAACAGTGATTCCTAAAAATACAGATTGAACAGTGAATTTCTCATATCCTTCACTCACAACCACTTATAACCATACCATATAATATAGGGACTACACTCACATTATTTTAAAAAACGGGTTGTGAATGCTCTTAAAACATTTAATTTAAAAAACATTACTTTAATTTTAGTGACTTTACCTTTTGACGGTTTATAAGTTTTCTTTAAGTAACAATTTTTTATTTAAAATAAAACCTACAACAAAATAATGGATTGATTTCGAGTCCCGGCCCTTCCATTCCGGTCTTATTCTTTTTCTTTTATGTGGGTTTTCTTAGTTTTAGTTTTTTTTTCTTTTTTTATTTTCTTAGTTTCATTTATTTATTTTTTGTTTTGAATTCTTCTTTTACCAAGCTAAAACACTATGTAAATGTATAATTGTGACTGGTAGCTACTGGAATGAGTTAATGTATCATTGCTATCTTGCATACTGGTAGCCAGGATTTTGCTTCAGTCCGACTGTTATAAAACTAGAATGAGTTTCACTTTTATGTTTTAGTTTATCGTGTTTTTATGTTACCAGATCTAGCTACTGGAATTGTTAATCTCATGGTGTTTCAACATCTAGTTTGGTTGCTTCTACTCGTATTGGTATAACCTAGACCTGGCAAAATAGACGGGTCAGGTCGGGTCAGGTGCCGGGTCAATACGGGTTCGGGACAGGACGGGCTCGGTCAGAACAGGTTTGTGTCAAAAATAGGTCAGGACGGGTTTGGGTCAAAATTGGTTCGGGTCAATATGGGTTGGGTCAGAACGGGTCAAATCAAAATTTAATGTTATTATTCATATGTAATGTCTCCTACAAATAAATGAACCATGACTTTGAAATAAAACTACTAGATAATAATATCAAATCGATAAAATAACAAATATTCCTCATATAATATCAACTAGTTTTAATCCCGGTGCGCGTTGTTGCGGCCTGCGGGGATTCATGCGTATAAGAAGAGGCTACTCGTTATGGTTTATAAACCCTTATTTACAAAACTACTATGTAGTCAATACATTCTAGAAGTTATCATAACCTTGTAGGAAGGTCGCCAAACCGGAATCATGGACCGACAATATCCAACTATAGTCGCGATCACCCGGAATAAAAACAAACATGAAATTGTTGAAATCAACTACGCAAAACAAGATTATAAATTTCAACTACACACTTAAAATCATTCTAAAAACCATAAAAAGTGTAACCTTCCAATTATTGTGTTGGTATATCATTGCCGATCTGAGTACATATTACTTAGTTTTTAATTGATGTGTTGGTATCATTGCTATCTTGCATACTGAACGTGTTGACTTATTTGAGTTAATGTTCTGATTTAGTTAGCATCACAGCAGCGGGTGTACAATTAATACGTATGGTGACCTGAGCAGTCTTTGTCGCAAGCAACCTGTTAGCAAGCAGTGACCAATTTTCATTGATGCATTTTAAAAGTATCATGACTAATGATGTATAAAATGGATATATTAAGCATCCTTAAGAAAGAGCGACACAATAAAATCCATAAGAAAGAACGAACCAATAGAAGACATAACGTAGATAAGGCAAAACGAATTCAATGTTCAAACAATTTGACTGGCTCGCCTTAAAAAAGTAGGAATCAAAAGAGTGGTATTCATAACCCTAACTATAGACAAATTAAATGATAAATTTTGCATAAAATAAATATATGTTAAAAATATAAACTATGTTACTATAAAGTCCTCTAACATTAAAACTAATGATAATGTGAAACAAATTGAACAGATTAGGTGTGGTTGAATGAGGGAAAGAAGTTCATTATACCTCATTGCATTATTGAATTCCTTGGCATCAATGATGCCTATATGAAATCATATGTACTATTAAGTCAAACAGGTAAAAATCTTTTTTCATGTCTTGCTTCTTCTACCGTGTGATTCCATGATAATGACCGTTAGGTTCTAAATTATTTTTCCTTGATTCTTCATAAAACCCTTGATGCAATTCAAGATGCAAAACACTGGTCAATCCAAGGATTATTGTTTAAATTGATCACCAACATCTAAACCTACGATTTCAGTGTTAATTGTTGGAAAACCCTTTAGATTTTAACATCAAACAAAACGAACAAACAGCGAGAGTAATCAACCGAAGCATCAAGATACAAAAATCAAATAAAAAGGAGAATGTCGATAACAAAAGGAAATTAGGAAGCACAATAAGGAAATCTTACCAGTGAAAGCAACATAGGAGTCGATGCAGCTCAAGCTCCTCTCTTCCCCTTCATTAGTGAAAACCCGAAATATAAAAATCATGTAGTTTCCAGAGTGGTAGACGTGAGTGCAATGGCTAAATTGAAAGAAGACATCATTAAAATATTAAAAATTAGTCTATGTACCAATGTATTTAGTTTCAAAGAAAAAGAAAAAATAAAGTGGCAAGTAAAGGGCACAAGACCAACAATCATAGAAAGCAAAACAAACGGTAGAATTAATGATTCTTATGAAGAAACCTGCTGTTAATACCAGTAAAAATACCCTAAACTTGCAATCACCGAGTTTTAAACAGAGTTAATCACCTCTCCTCAAAGAATGGCTCATGATTACCACCCCTAAAAGTAAACCAAAACAAATAACAATAAATAAACATTCACCATAACATCACTCCAAGCATTGAACATAAGTAATGCTTTGATTAAGAATTGCATCGAAATCAAACTTTAATATTATTGTTTATATCTTCTTTTCCCATTCTGGCTGCCACAAACAAGAATTAAATGCCAAAAAATTAGCTGAAAGTGTTTTAATCACTTATTCTCTTTAGGCAATATGTAGTTGAGTTGACATGTTTCAAGTTTATGCGCTGAATTTTTTTATATCAAATAACAATAAAATATGTCATTAGTTTCAAAACCCAAATCCAAATGCCCCTAAACCATTCCACACAGAAATCAACTTACCTTGATGTTGCCAATAGGTTTGACACAGTTTTTACAGAGCCTATGGGCAAAGATTAAATTATCTTCCTTTCTGCCACCATTGCTACCTGGACTAAAGGTAAGATCAAATCAATATATTTCAATAATTCATTCCAAGTTGTTTATACAAACATGATATCTACTTTATTTTTAAAATTACTTTGAAATTGAAAGCAACAAACTAACTACAAAATAGCAGTCTCGTCCAAACATAAATGATAGTACTAAAATTAATTAAATGTTGATTTGAGTTTATTATCCTAAAAATGTGAAGGAAAAATACAAACCTTGTATGTGGCATCTTTCTAGGCCTAAGCTTTAATCCTCTAAATCCTTTTGAGAAAAACTCTATACCCCAAACCACACTTGTGATAGTTGATAATAACCTTTGAAACAGAATTGAAACCAAAGTTTAAAACGAACACAAAATATGAGTTTTGAAGTAACTGAGCACTTTAATCTTTGCTCTCAAAGACAATGGGAACATATCTAAAAATATTTCATCGATGCTGGCAAGTTGACTGGGCAAGTCCATTAACACCTCCTTTTGTTCAACATTGTCAACATCTGCTTTGCTTATCAAAATCTTAAGCACATGCATGTAGCATTTCACATTTAAATTACAACCCTCATGCCTTTTACCCGATTAAGTCAAAGGGATTGTGAGAAACTACATGGGGTTCATAGTGTTCTTCTCTAGGTGTATTTTAAGTGCTACAGAAAACCAACATGGTACAAGAAAAAACAAAACGTACCTATTTGATTTATATAAACAGCTTGTAGGAGCACTTTTTCTCTAGACATGTAAGGAAGAGTGCAGGTTCGAAGAACACAGCTGCATGTGAAGCAGTGAAATTATCATATTGGTGCAATAGATACAATTGTTAAAATAATTTGTAACAGGAATTAATTGCACCTTCATCAAGAAGTCTGGAAACTCCTCGTATATTTGGTCCGGTTCATTCAGCTGAACGTTATTATGAAGAAAAGTTTCATCCAGCTACGCTTTATTATGAACATACACATAAAGAAGAAAAGCGAGTGGTTAAGTAAGCCACTAATAATGTTTCTAACCTCATCACAAAAAACCATCTTTCACAGTTGTCTAATGACCTTTGTCTTTACTTCTATTCACATCAATAACACCAATTACCTACAAAAATTAAAGTAAATCAGAAAAATATGCAAAAATAGGTAAGTAGTACTTAGAGGACGAAGTATGACTATCTTTGATACAACCCGGAATCCAATGTTGGGTCATATATGAGTCGGGACAGCAGTCAGCTGCTAAATGGAGGGAAACAAGTGGAGGGAAAGTAAATGGAGGGAAGAATTCAAAAGTTTAGGAGATAGGGGCTGATTTATGAAATCAGGAAGTGGGGATAACTACTCCCACTAACTTTAGTTTAAGTATTAGTTTTTTGCATTTGTTTTTATTGTTCATGTTGATGTTTTCTATTAGTTTCAGACTTGTTCTGTAATCGGAGACCGAGCCCCTCTCAAATCGGGCCTTATCTTTAGTGAATTCAGTATAATCTTGCCTGCTAATTGTCTTGTTCGTATCATTGGTTCCATTGCCGGGAAATTCAAAGATGAGATGGTCAACTCTGATAACAGGATGGTTCAACATCAGATTCTGGAAATTACATCCAATAAATCTAATTCACTGGCCATACCTCAGTCATCTCAATCCACCCCTAATATCCAATCATCCCTATCTGATTCTGAAAAGCATGGGTGATCCCTAACATGCAAACTGTTGGAATCAGGAGAAGAGGAAGAGAATTCCAACTCTAAACAACCGGCTGCGATTGAAGGGGACACACATGATAAAGACGAAATCGCTGAAATCAAACAATCATCCAGGTGGGGTCTAGATGCAAAAGACAAAAAAATGCAAGCCCTTCACAATCTGCTTTCGCTTACGGAGGGGTCTATGAAGCTGGTCAGCCTACAATTGAATGGATGATTGCTTGGCACAACAGTCAACAAATATTAGATTGTCGACTTGAGGACAAGTCGTGTCTTCGGGCGGGTAGTATTGATACAAACCTGAATCCAATGTTGGGTCATATATGAGTCAGGTCAGCTGCTAAATGGAGGGAAACGAGTGGAGGGAAAGTAAATGGAGGGAAGAATTCAAAAGTTTAGGAGAAAGGTAGCTGATTTATGAAATCAGTAAGTGGGGATAACTACTCCCACTAACTTTAGTTTAAGTATTAGTTTTTTGCATTTGTTTTTATTGTTCATGTTGATGTTTTCTATTAGTTTCAGACTTGTTCTGTAACCGGAGACCAAGCCCCCAAATGATAGATACCGAAACTCCGATTAGATAAAACAAAGATGAACAAGATAGTCGGCCCGATTCGAGAGGGGCTAGTCTCCGATTACAAGATGTAAGAACCTAATTTAGATAAACAAAACATCCATAATTATAAATGCAGGAAACTACATGCTTAAACAAAAGGCAGTGGGAACAGTTATGCATCTACCTCCCCACTCCCTGAATCGTGGATCAACCCCACCTCTTGAGCATTCAAATGTTTCCCTCCACCTGGTTTCCCTCCATTAATCGATTGATCCAACCCAGTTTGACCCAACCTTGGGTTCGGGGTTGTATCAATCTTTCTGTTTAGCTGCAACTGAATCTAACTTGAAGCATATTATGACGTGAGGGATCACAACAGTGAGCAAAGGCAACCTACAATTATACATAAGCTAAATCCACTTAGATGCATGAAGCAGACTGTCGCAACTCAAGAATTGATTAATAGCCTGCCATCAAAAGCAATGGTAAGGAAATAAAAGACTAAAAATGGAAGGGTTACCACTAGAATAGTTAGAAATACTAAGTGGAATTTTAGAACAAGCATGAAACAAAGGAGCAAAGGCAGAAATATACTAATATATCATTATTGACACTATACTTTTCTTGATAAGTAACCTTTGGTAAGAGTTCCCTTGCCAAATTCGTCTAGTAAACATAATGACCGATAAGTAGCATCAACCATGCCTTTTAAGTCTTTGGCATCAATACATATGAACCTCGAAATAAGATTATTTATTGGTTCATCAGAAAGATCAAATTTACGTACGTAAAAGATACCCTAGCATCACTGATAGGAGTAAATACAGAATCCACATGCTAAACGTGGACACTGGATAAAGACCACAATGAAATTATGATATTATAGTTTTGTTGTATAGCAGCTAAGAGAGCTTCTTAATTCTTGGTAATTGATGAGACATGATAAATTTTGATATTACCATCATGTTGTTCATACTGAAATAAGTTGGCTAATGACCTACAGTTAGAGATTGACACGTAATGTGAAAACATGTAATAAGATTAACTCTGAAATTCCAAATCATATTGATGAGCCATTAAAGTGGGCTTCAATTTGGATGAAATATTGTATGGATGTATGTAACAGGACAAGCAAATTTTTTTCTTACCCATATCATTTAGAGGAAACTCTGCAGTGATGTCTCCCCAAAGTTCTAGCACATGGAGTTCGCATGTAAGATTATTGTAATAGGAAATTCCAACTATGGTAACATGATTTTCATAATTAGTTAACACCAATAATCATTACTCCGTGATAAATAAAGAGACTTAGCTTCAGGATATAAATATTAAGAATCTTATGTGAACTTCAATTCAATGATGATAACAAACCGAAATTTCATCAAGAAATAGTCTTGATAACTAAGTGTAATACGATAGCTCTTAATCTAGAACGGTTGTATGGTGCGATTATACATACCGTACAACAGGATTGCCGAATACGGATGCTTGCTCACCTAATAAGCTTACCTATGACCTGCAAGAGAAAAAGCCATAACAGTGCAAACAAGTTTAGGCATAGTATTGTATTATTAAATCTCAAGGCAAAAGAACATGTGTTTTGAAAGATGTTTAAAGTTTAAACAACATCATTTTGTCATTATATATTAATCCGAAACTTGGAGTCGTATAAACTTTAAACATTACTGGACCATGTCATCATTTTGTCATTAGTTATAAACCTGGAGTCGTATTTTCCACGTGGTAAGGCATTACTGGACCATTTATGAAAAACCATTCGAGAGAGCATGCTTTTGCTTAGTGAAATGAAAACTTCTATCTCTATTACTCCCCCTGTTCAATCATCGACTGATAACTCTGTAGAACTATATACATCATATGAAATTACATCACATAATCAATAAATAAAACATCAGCACCATTAACGGTTAGGTAATCAGATAAGAAGCAGTTAAGAAATTACAACGCACGATCAATAAATCAAGCATCAGCACCAAAAACGCCTAATTAGTATCTACAACAGACGACATTACAGCGCACAATCGATAAATCAAAAATCAGGACCAATCACGCCTAATCAATCGGAGTAACTAACAAGCAGATCATAAGAAGCAATTAAGAAATCACACAGGAAAAACGGATGAAGGAGAAATTAGGTCACAGAATACGCAGATGCATGTAAGACACGACCTGATCGGGTGATGGAATGAACGTTATATATACCGAATCGAAGTGAGTAGTGAACGTCGTTGAACACTTGAACCGTTTCTATTTCGTCGACTTCCTCCATGATCGTTTGGTGAAATGATGGTTGAAAGGATCTCTGAGGCCTGATGAAGAAAGAGAGAGACTGTTTGTGTGTGTGTTGTGTGTGAGAAAGAGGGGGTTTGTGTGTTGATGTGGACTACCGGACTAAAACCTTTGATTTATAGAGGGAAAATTGTAAAGTGAGTCGGTGGATTATTTTTGTTTTATTTTTGGTAATGATGTTGTAAAGATACGCTGCTGGATTATTTTTGTTTTATTTTGGTAATGATGTTGTAAAGATACGCCAATATCTTGCGTTTCCTAAAATTTATACTATATTTCTACGTAGGAGATTATTAGATTTATTACATTAATTTTTATTGATGTTTGTATTCTTGTTTAGTTTCTTTGTAGTCTTTATATATGATTCATCTTGTTGTTCAATAAAAAATGTTTGTTATAATAATATTTTTAAATTAATATTTAGATATAAATTTATTATTTGTATTTTATAAATAAATAATAATTAAATTGAGCTACCCAAGGCATAAAAATATGGGCTTTATGTTCAAGTCTCACCCTGAACAAAAATATTATACGGTTGAGCCAGTGGGTTTTTCGGTTGTAGGTCTTCTCTTGAGGGGATTGGGGGTGAGGTCTCGTATAGAAAACGGATAGATAGACCCGATTAATATAACATTAATCCTGCAATGTAGATTCGTACATTTTTCGTTTAAAAATAATAATATTTAAATTAAGTATTGTCTTATTAAATGCTTAAGTAAACGATCACTAAATATTTACATGGTTATAATAATAATAATAATAATAATAATAATAATAATAATAATAATAATAATAATAATAATAATAATAATAATAATAATAATAATAATAATAATAATAATAATAATAATAATAATAATAATAATAATAATAATAATAATATATCAATGTTTAAGGCATGTCGGAAAAGAACCTTTATAACACCCGTCGCATCGCAAGGCAACCCACTATGTATAAAAATAGAAAATATTAAGAATAGTGAAGTTTTAGGTTTTTATAATTATCACAATAATGCTCTTTTTCTCCAAACTAATAAAACATCTTCTTTTTTTATAATTTTACGTTTAAACCTCTCGGGGTTTTTTTTAACTATTCACATCACTTTTTTTTTTAAATTGACTACCTACTCGTTTTGTTTTATTTTAATTTTACACTTAAACCTTTGAGTTATTTTAAATTTACACATAATCTCCCGAGTTTTATTAAAAATGTTTTTCATTTTATTTTAACCACTTAATAATACAACTCATTACCTTTCATAAAGTTAACATGTACGTGTTTTTTATTTTTATTCTCTGGTTAAAGAATTCATTTTTAGAGTATTTTTTTATATTACACTTTCTTATCAACATTCCGCGCGTGAATATTTTCGTGTGCTTAATACTAATATAAAGAATCGACACAAATCAGTATTTCATCTTATACAACCTCGCCGCATATCGCGGGTCACGCCCGCTAGTACATACATGTATATTAATCCTTATATTATATCTTTTAGAGTTACAACATACGTAGTTATCTAATTTACTCTTAGGAAACTACATATATCCATTTTTAAATCTTATTAATTACATATTTACCCAACTATCAGTTAAATTTTTATGTATCTCTTCCCTTAATAAAAGTAGTTTCATATTTACCTATTTTATTTTATTTCTATTGAAAATAAATTATAAACTATTTATTCTCATTTAATTAGACCTTTAAAACTTTTTAAATAAATTATATTAAATAGAGTTGTTAATCATTTTTTTATCTTGTTGCAACATCATCTAAAACATATTAAAAAATAGTTATAAAGAGCATTCTTAAACAATAAAAGAGCCATCAACATGCCACACAATATCCTAAAGACTTAAAGCTCATGAATTACAAAAAGGTTTGGTTATTTGGACACCCCTAAAATTAATATTTAACACCCCAAAGTTTCTATATGGGTCGTATAGCCCATATAGGGGGTGGTATAACCTTATACGGGTCGTATAACCTTATACGGGGCGTATAACCCCTCTGACAGCCGCCTGAATTTGTTCTCGTACTCGGTGTCGAAATTCGCTATATGCGTCGTATAGCCATATATGTGTCATATAAGGGGGTTGTATACGGCTATATGGGTCGTATAACTATCTAACAGCCTCCTGAATTTTCCTCGTTTTCAGTGTATTCGACCCTATACACCGCATATGGACCCATATGCGGCGTATAGGGAGTGTCGATTTATCTGGGTGTGTGTCTCTATATTAGAACCCTTACAAAAACAAACAAAATCTTAACAGAGTCCATCAATTATAGTTGCATCCAACCTATCACAAAAAAAACACCTAAAAAGACACAAGAAAACACACAAGTAATTATATAACATGGTTTGCAGGAATCGATCCCATAGCTTGCACACAAGAAAACACACACACAATTATTACTTTTTACATAAAATAAAATTAACACCACAAACCATATAAATAGTCAAAACCGAACAATATAAAATGTCAAACCGTCAAACAAACCGCCAAACCATCGTTTTCTTAGAAATCTTGGCCGAATCAGACCATAAACACCCCTAGGTGTCGTTCCAGATGCGATAAGCTAGTTCTTTGTAACATGGTGGTTCTCTAATATGTGACGTGTAAGAGCATTCACAATATAACTCCCATACACATCTCATCTCTAAATTTCAGGAGAAATATTAAAACTTTGCGTTATTTGACTCCTATATTATAATCTTCATTCCAATCCGCATCTCCTAAAATTTCAAGAAAAACCATAATACTATTTTTTATTTGAAGGATCATTACTCATCTTCATATATATTTTTTTACTATTATTTGTGAGTGGTTGTGACTGAAAAAAATAAAAAAAAATAAAATAAAAAGTGTTACAAATGAAATGAGTGAATTATAGTTGCCGTCATTTAAGTTTGTTTAAAATTTCACCTTTTGTCCTTTGACCTTATAAATCACAACAAACATCCCTTATTTTAAAACTTGTCATGGTTTTACTCATTTACACTAATAGCCATGAGAATTTTCTATTAGTTGTATGTAAAATGACCAAGTTGCTCCTTACATTAAAAATATTTAAAAAATATAAAATCACTGTTTAGAATTAAAGTTAAAAACATTAAAGATTAAAACCACCATCATCAATAACTCTACCACCATCCAATGTTGCTTCCCCATTCTAAATTCCAGATCATTAGGAATTTGGACGATGTTTTCCGGCTAAACTATTAGAACACCAATCGTCCCTCTCTAGGGACCATCACCACCGCACAACTGCACCTAACACCACCATCACCAGCCTCGACGCAAGCACCATCGAAGGTCTGCCCTTCACTGTCGTATTGCACCCATTGAAGACTACTAACATCCATCATCCTCTTCAACGCACTACCTGAACCATCCTCCCACCACCATTATCTCATTTATACCTTCCACCATTGATCCTAATCGAACCACCAGACAAAGACAATGATCCTGACCACCGATTTACCCTCCTGACATCCCTCGTCGATTCTGCCTCCTTCGTCCAAACATAAAAATCGAGAGAGAAAAGCTTCTGTTGTTGTGACTTTTTATCAGTCGCAAGCCAGATCAGAGAGTTGCAAGAGTTTCGATTTGAGGTGGACATTGATTTCTCGCATATGGTGGTGGGCGTAAGGTAGTATTGTGATAGTAGAATGTACTAGCATAACTAATTTGAGCTTGTTTTCTCACCAGAGGAATGTGGTCGTGGTTGTGGTGGTGTTGGTTGTGGTGTGCGAGAGCGTAGTTTAAAGGTGATTTAGAGTAAATTACGGTTTTTGTCATTTTAAGGGTAATTTGGTCATTTACAAATATTTAACAGAAAAATCTAACGATTGTTACTGTAAAAGACTAAAACCATGATAAGTATTCAAATAAAGGATGTTTGTTATAATTTATAAAGTTAAAGGATAGAAAGATGAAATTTTGAACAAACTTAAAAGATAAAAACTGTAATTTACTCAAATAAAATATAAATTTAAGAGATGGTGATTTTTAAGTAAATTATTCATATTGATTATTGGGAATGAATATCTGCTCTAAATGCTCTAAGCCCCGGTTTATGGAGTGCAAGAAACATAATGGGTCAACCGACTTCGAATCCGTGGATGTCTGTGAAGAACTCTTGCTTCTCTTCCCGCTCCAAAACCCGCTCCATTTAGTCTGACTACTTGACGGGTCGGTTGGCGTTCCACCCCCCGCCCCCTCCCTGCTAAAACTAGACTTAGCCAAATCTCTCAACTGCTTCATCCATGGCCGATCCGCCAGCACCTCAACTGCTTCATCCCGTTAAACCCGCTGCTGTTTTAACGGGAACTGACTCTCAATGTTTTTCTATCAACTTAATGGGTACAAAAAGCAGGAGAACCCCCCATGATGCTGCTTTCAAACCCATGCACAAAGACTTATTATTAAGGTCAGAAATCAAAGAGTTCCATTCGTTCAAGATTTGAGCGATGAATGCGGCTAAAAACAAACTAAGCATCGCGATCCCAATCTTGGTCTGATCATGGGTTGAAAGAGTCTTCCTCAAAAGAACCAAACAAATGGCAAAGATCGCAACTTGGCTCGAAACAGAAATGATCTCCACCAGTTGAACCTTTTTCTTGATAAACGGTTTCTTGAGGACCATGAAAAACAGTTGAAATGAAGTAACACACAGTAATGTTATCGTGGGTGTTTCAGAATACCTGTTTCTTGAATATATACCTACCAAGATTCCTAAAGTAACCCGCTTGATTGATTCAAGAAAAATGTAGTAGATTCTTAAAATCCCAAATACCCTTTGAACAAAGGGTGCTTCTGCCTCTTCGTTTTCATCGTCCGATGCGATAATGTTGTTACTGGTGGTGTTATAATCCAACCCTCCAGTAATCTGGGAGAGCATGTATTTTGGTGTTCCTCTTAGGTCCTCAAAAGTGGGCCTAAGATGGTTAGCCATTTGGAACTTGAGGGGCTGATCCATGTCCATTGGCCTCGTTTTCCAGGGCCCAAAGTTACCTTAACCAGTGTTTGGTACCAATGCATTTTCTGATCTTCATGATGAACCTCTTTGTATTGAAGTAGCTTACCGCGTGATATTCCAAAAGAAAGGAACATAAACAATGCTAGGATTAGGAAAAACACGATTCCTAGTATAAGAGTACCGACCGCAATCCCTAAAGCAGATCCGCCTGCAAAAACCAAACATAAAGTTAGATTTCTGAGGTCAAACAGACTATATGTGGGACCAATATTGTTATGGGATTCAATGTTTCAAGAAATTATAAGAAATTGTGTAAGTACCATAGCAACCATAAACAAGTTGAAAAGTCCCCATGATGAGGTGGTAAAAAGAATTATGTAAAATTTGGATTTGGAAGGTAAAAGGTTTGACCTTGAAAGTCAAAGTACAGATTTACCTTTGAGTACTGATGCTGAGGCTGCAGAAACACATGGTGTTAGCCAATTGGTCACAGAAACACAAAGACAGCAGTGTTTTTGTGGGAAAACACCCCACGACTCTTTTCTTTTATTGAATAAAAACCACACACAAACCACCGCTCATGCGCCAGCCAAAACATACTCTGTTTGAAATCCGTCCACCTGAATAAATAATCCAAGTTCAGTCGATAAACTCGAAACAATACTTGTAAGCAGTTTATTATAACATACCCGTGTGAATCATTCGAATCAGCAATATATTCAGCTTCAGGCTGCATGTTTTGGCTCTGCGTATACAAACTGCCATTAGAAACCTTGGCAGAAAAGAAAACAACAAAATCATTGGGGAATAAGAACCACAAAAAACGATTTGTACTCCATCGCGGTAAGTGGCAATCCATAAAGCGAGTCCAGTTTGCCAAGATTTGTGGCAGTAATTCGAGTAATTTGAGCTCCAGAAACACCAGTTCTAGAACCGTATGAATGTGGATTCATAGGCCAAACGGGCGTCACGTAACCACGTTCCCATGGGAGTTTGAAATACGGGATACTCCATCTTAAACCCTTAACAAATTCACTGTACTCGATGGGTAAAGGAACCGCTAACCATCCAGATAAAGCAAAAATTTGAATATGGCATACAATTCGCTGATTTCATGAAGCAAACAATCCAATAAGGATTCTTTCCTGGAAGTAAAAGTGTCTGAAAGTTAAGAAACTAACTTACAAAAAGAATTCTCGCTGGACTTGTCGTTAACAATGGCGATGGGGTTGCAAATGCTCCATAGTTCTGGAGGGAAGCTGTGGAAACAGTGAGCAGGGTTGCAACAATAGCGGTCAACACGAAAGCAGCAGTTGAATAGCTGGAAAGCACCAAGGATGCTAAATTCTTGTTTCCAGCAAGATCTGTAGTTACGTTTTCAGGATGCAGCCGGTACAGAATCTGTAACAGGTTTATTAGTCATGTAGATTCATGATGTACAACTAGATCAAGATTCAAGAAATGAATTCATACAGTGAAAAAACCGTAAGACATTAGATGCTAAATTCTTGTTTCCAGCAAGATCTGTAGTTACGTTTTCAGGAACATGCACTAACACCCATTCTTCTGTTGGTTTAATCTCGACCTTGTAGACACTCTTACTTATTTCATGAAATCTGCACAAAATCACGTGAAACAGAAGTCAAAAGTTATATGATCAAAACACAAATCCAAAGAAGAAAGACTCACCCTTTCATTTGTCCTCCAGAAACAGATAACTGAGATGAGTTAAATCCAAAAACAGGCTTCACGAACTTAATTGTCACAGGGATAAGCTTCTCTTCCGTCCTCATATGCGTCGTCCAGCTTAATCTAACATCAGGCCGTTGAGTATCTACACATAACAAAATCTTACACAAATCCATTAGAACAAGCTATACTTCAACGTTTTAAGCCAAAGCTACTACAGTTTAAGTACAAATTCTTTAATTTACCAAAAAGAAATGTAACTGGTGCAACAGGTGAAACCAGGGTGCCTTGTCTGGTTAAGAGTAATCCTGAATCAAGCCTTGTGGTGATGATGGCGATATCTGAAATATCTACAAACTGAAACCCGAATCTTCGGTTTCCAAGGCTTTCATTATTGCTGGTGGTTAATACAAGTGATCCTTGACTAACTTTGAGTGATTTCAAGACTTCTGTTGATGTGTTGACTATAGGCTCGGTAAATACAAGTACAACTTTAAGTTCTTGTAGTTGTTAGTCACTTGAACCGATCTAACATTATTATCGAGTTGTACTAGTTGTTCGGGTACATGAGTCCTCAGGTCATCATATACATTTCTTCTGTCTGTAAAATCAATCAGTCAACAAGTGAGCATACTTACTTTTGAGTCACATTACCTGCTTTTTACTTGTAAAACTGGTATCAATTATGCTAATAATTTGAAACATAATGTATCTGATTCAATGTATTTGTTATACCATTCAATCTACATTGTTTGGTTCTTCATGGAATTCAAGAATCTGAAACAATTTTAGATTTTTGAATCACTCTGTTTGACCTTTAAGGAAATCAGTCTCACCAAAATGAACCAAGGATCTGGAACCCATGGTTCGTGCGAATTGATTCCCAGCAGCATCTCTACAATAATATTTGTCTGTTACTAACACTACTCTTCCATACTCAACATCTGTAGATAAATTCACTGAAATAGAATATTCAAGATTTGTCTTGATGGTTTTTAGACTGTGTTGAATAACTTGGCCTTGACCATAGACAAGAGGCTGCAAGTGAAAGAAACTTGGATCAAATTTATAATCAAAAGAAATGAAACCAAATACCTGTTGAAACCGCTAGGAAGCACCTACTTACGCTGCACTTATTTGCAGATAAACACCCAAAACCACTACCACCGCTCCAGGGTTCACTAAAAGATATATACACAGAAACTTGTGTTGCATTTGTGAAGGATTTTGATGCTGTAACATATGCTGTTCGGGGAACAGTGTCTGCAGGGCCAATGAGTATGTATTGTTAAAGTTTTGTTCATGATTACAGATACTAGTTTAAACTAGTAAGATGAAGGAGAGTTAGTAACCAATGGTCCTGTTATACGTAGCACAACGGGTCAGACGAGAGCTGATGCTGCACACTTCAAATGTATGATTCCCGTCTTGCAGTTTTGTGTAAGAAATTTCTCCAGATGAACAATTTGATGACACGAGATCATCTAACTGCATGCAAGCATATAAGATTATATTTATGTTTTGTCAATTATAGCACTTTGTATGGGTGGCGAAACAAGTGGGTGCGGCGGGTAACATGTAAAATGGATTAGAGTTCTAAACCGGGTTGGGTTGATCTCAAAAAAACATTTTTGTCCGTCTTTCTATGTTTAATTAACAGATACACGAACAAGCGTGCCTAGTATAATCACACTCATAGCAAAGCTAATAGATGACACGCTAAAAGAATAGTTCTACAATAATAATACGATATTTTTATTTGTTTCTATAAAACACGATCCAAATTGATGGAAATTGTAGAAATCAACACCATTACTGATTTGCCATAAGAATAGCTCGAATTGCAATTTTTTGAGTCTCATCCTGTTAAATTTGTTAAATCAAAAAACAGCATCCCAATTCTTTAAAATGATTCCCTTAGTTTCAAAACTAAAGTGAACTTTTGACTTTTCTGGTCAAACGGGCTTAACAAGTATCCAAACAGACACAAATCTGATCAATTGCATGTTTGACAACAAGATTTAAGACACTTCTCAAAATTGGGCTGACCCAATTCCAAAGCCATGCAAGAACATAATTGCATGTGCTACAAGATTTATGATTCTACAGGCCATATACTAAGATGTCAGTTTTCCTGAGTTGGCAATTATAATAATAACATATTAAAAATCATGTTACAAAAGCAATCTAAGGAAATGATGATAATAAGTGAGAGAAATTAAGAATGTATCTGACCAGTCGAGTACTGCAGCAAAGTTGATTTCCAATAGAAGATGCATCGAGAACTCAAGAATGACACCAAGTCCCATGTAATAGCTCTCTCCATGTCTTGGAAAGGATAAGATGAATATAAAAGTAATAAGAAAACTGGTTATCAAAATATAACAAATTACACCAGTGAGGAGCACAGGAAAGTATTACTCAACTCCAAAAGTTCCATATATTGTGTGCAGAAAAGAGAGTTTCTTAATATAAGTGACAGCCTCTTTTTAATTCCTAGGATTTTTTTATTATATGTATCTCCTAAAACATGGTACAATAAAATACAAAACATACCTGTTTGATTTATATAAACAACTTGTAGGAGCAATTTGTCTCTACACATGTAAGGAAGACGTAAGGTTCCAAGAACACACCTGCATGTGAAGCAGTGATATAATCATATTGATGCAATAGACACACAGAGTTACTTGATAATTATGTTAAGGTTCCGGTGTTAACTCCTCGCATATTTGGTCCGATTCATCCAGCTGCACTTGATTATGAAGAACAGTTTTATCAAGAGAATGGAACATACACATACAGAAGAAAAACGGGTGGTTAAGTAAGCTATTAATAATGTTCCTAACCTCATCACAAAAAACCAACTTTCACAGTTGTCTACTAACCTTTGTCTTTACTTCTATTTACATCAATAACACCAATCACCTACAAAAATTAAATTAAATTAAATCATAAATATATGCAACAAAAAGGTAAATAGTAGTGTAGTACTTAAAGGACAAAGTATCACCGTCTTTCTGTTTTGCTGCAACTGAATCTAACTTGAAGTGTATTATGGCGTGAGGAATCACAACAGGAAAAAAAGGCAACTAACCTGTTCATATACATAAGCTAGGTCCACCGAGATGCATGAAGCAGACCATCGCAACTCAATAATTGACTAATAGCCTGCCAGCAAAAGCAGTGGTACAGAATTAGAAGACTAAAAATGGCAGTGTTACCACTAGAATAGTTAGATATAATTAGTGGAATTTTGGAACAAGCATGAAACAAAGGAGCAAAGGTTACCTGATCCGATCAACACAAGTACATACCTGGAAGTTGAATTTTTTTTCCATGACAAAGAAATGAAAAAGATAGAGTTGAAGTGAATCATAATGGCCTAACAGTAGCCATAGTGGATCCTAATGACAAGATATCAAACATTACTAAAATGGCAGAAATATAGTATATTTTCTAGAAACAACTCGAGAAATTTTGGATCACCCATATAAATATACCAAAAAGCTCGATGCTTCATTAATGAGGATTCTAGTAATTTATTATATTCACCATGAGCATGTGCACGTTATACAACAATATACACCTGCACATCCATTAAAGAGATTAGTATCACCTAGAGAAATCAAAAGTTCTTCATAACAACCCTTTACTGGATCATACATTGGGATTAAATGATCAACAGTTCCACCAAGGAGACCGATACCATCTAGAAAGGGTAATAGGGGCATGATCAGTGTACAAAACAGAATACAATAAGCATATATCATGATTGACACTATACTTTTCTCGAAAACTAGTTATAAACTTGGAGTGGTGTTTTCCACATGGCAAGACATTACTGGACCATTTCTGAAAGGCCATTCGAGAGAACATCTAATATATATCTTGCATGCTTTTGGTTAGTGAAATGAAAACTTCTATAGTTCCATCTCTATTACTCCCCTGTTCTCTCGTCGGTTGATCCCTCGACAGAATAATATACAGCAAATGAAATTACATCACATAATCAATAAATAAATATATCAGCACCAATAACGCTTAGTTAATCAGATAAGAAGCAGTTAAGAAATCACAACGCACGATTAATAAATCAAGCATCAGCACCAAAAACGCCTAATTAGTGTGTACAACAGACGACATTACAACGCACAGTCGACAAATCAAAAATCAACACCAATCACGCAAAATCAATCGCAGTAAGTAACAAGCATATAAGAAGCAATTAAGAAATCAGCATTTAATAAGAAGAAAAAAGGATGAGGAAGAAATTAGGTCACAGAATGTGCAAATGCATGTAGAAACAACCTGATCGGGTGATCGAATAAGCGTTATATATACTAAATCGTAGTGCGTAGTATATATACTTGAACCGTTTCTATTCCGTCGATTTCCTCCATGACATCAAACGATCGCTGAGGCTGATGGAGAGAGAGTGTGTGTTTATGTGTGTGTGTGTGTGTGTGTGTGTGTGTGTGTGTGTGTGTGTGTGTGTGTGTGTGTGTGTGTGAGGGTGGTGGTTGTGTGTTGGTGTGGACTACAGGAGTCGTATGGTATGGTTGGATTTATAGAGGGAAAACTGAAAAGTGAGTCGGTGGATTATTTTTGGCAATGATGTTGTATAGATACGCTAATATTTGATTTGTTTTATTTTTGGCAGTGATGCTGTAAAGATACGTCAATATCGGGATTTTGTTACGTAAGTCTATAATGACAATAAGTTTTTTTGAATGATAATTATTGATTTAAATTAAAACTTATAACAAAATATTGGAATGATCGAGAGTCCCGGCCCTTCAACTTCTTTTTATTCTTTCTTCTTTTTTTCCTTTTCCTTGTTCCTTGTGGGTTTTCTTACTTTTAGTTTTTTCTTTCTTTTATTATTTTTTTAATTTCTTTTATTTATTTTTAGATTTGAATTCTTCATTTACCAATTTTAAACCCTATGTTAATGTGTAATTATGACTAGGAGCTATGGAATCATTAATTTCATGGTGTTTCACGATATGATTTAGTTGCTTCTACTCACGATGGTATAACGTTAAACTAACCTTCGGTTGTTTGTTCTATTATAACCATTTGACCTCTTGTTGGGCGATCAATAATTAGGTCTACATTGTTAAAGGCATCTTCACAAATTTGGAATATGATTATTTGATGTAATTGTGCGTTGTATACAACGTTATAAGAGGTGTGTTTACTAATTGTTAATAGTTGTTATGCAAAGTCCTTTTATGCTTTATAATATACACGTTTAATGACAAACTATGAGTCACAATATATAATTATATGAAATTTAGAATGTCAAATTATATAAAAACGACTATATAGATCCCTTTATTAATAGAAAGTGGGGCTGGATGGAGGGTTAATAGACATTAAGACCTCTATAGTTACGTCCATGGATGCACCAGATGGTTTATTGTTACAAAAAGGTTATCGAACAAAAAGATAGCCTAACAACGTTTCATGATATTCTCGTGAACCGTGGTTAGGCCACACCGTTTACTCCATCAAGTTGGTCTACTATTGAAAAAACAACTAAAATGCTTCATATTTTTAAAATCGCAAAAATTTACTTATCGAGAGTTTATAATCCCACAAGTCCTTTGGTACTTAACCGTATATTTAATGACTACAAAACTGGTTTAGAACCCGAACCGGTTTTTACCATCTTTGACCAAACCGGTTCGTTTTGAAACTCGAACCCTTAAAAAACGATTTGTACACCACTATAAAAAAACATGGGTTGCTCTGTTGCCGCACCATACCCCCACTCACCTTTTGATCAATAACATTGTAGAAACATGATATGTTCTTAGGGCCATGATCAAAAAGATTAGTGCATAATTGGGAACTTTACATACATACCCATCGAATTCTAGGCCAAGTGCCAACACAAATAGTTCAAGAGCCCCAATCATTTTAAAACTTTCAAAAGCATACATCATTTGCTAATAGCTAATGGCACATACCATTTCAACTGAATTGAACATAACCGTCAAATAGTGAATAAGCAAAATGCGGAAAGATAATGTTCCATTTACAAAGGTTGTTTATTTGAATGAAATATTTGTCTCCTTGTATGAACCAATATTGTCCACTTTACACTTAATTAGCTTTTATTTGTTCAAATTGCGACTTCAAGTTCATTCAACCAAAGAATACTTTCAGCAAAACTAACTTAACGAGTTGAGTTGTTATTTCATTCACAACCAATGCGCTTAAAACGAGTGTGTGATATTTGAGGTGAAACATTCATTGTGTCCACAGTGAGACTTGTCTAGGTTGTTTTATTTGTGTTCGTATGTTATACAATTGTTCCAATGTCTTTCATTATTGAGTTTACTTAGTATAATTATTGTTTAATAGAGGGAAATCATAGTTTCTTATGCCAAAATGAGATCAAGTCCTTACCATACATCTTAGACACTAGACTTCAACTATGTGAGAAAATATGTTGAGATCAAACCAGTAAATTCTTAAAAGCAAGTTTGATCAGGTTGGGTTCATTTGATAACATTTTTTGTTAAATTATTTTGAATTTTCTAAGAAACAAACTACATATAACATTATTATAATAATAATTTTTTTTTGTCGTAACATGTTATGAAAGTTTATAGGAAGTCTTATAAACTTTATGACTTTTGTTCTATTCTTTCAAATTCCTATTAAACTAGCTTTACAGTTTATTCATTCATTATATAGATTGGAAATAAAGTAACAATGTAACCATCAACATGGTTTTTCTACACTAATTAGTTTTAAAGTGGTTATATTGACAACATATGTGTCCACCACACGTACACCTTAAACTTCATTTGCTCCGAATAAATAGCCAAACGAACCTAACATTAAGTCATCTTCTGGAACTCATGCTCCATTCCTCTTTAATTTATCTTTAACATCATATTCTGAAACTTATTCATGTGTAATAATAGTAAATATCAACAAAAATAAATCCACCCTATAGAATTTCTAGATATATTCATCTTTAGTAATTTAATACTTACCTTTCAACTCTCATAACATAAGAGTTTTCCATACCCATTATCACAAGCCTTTTTGAAAATCTCCTTGTAATAACCCCTCTTCATATTTTTTGCCCAAGTACCACGTGAAACTTGATCTCCTGAATCCTCATTCACCATCACATTGCTACATCTCCTTTTTGACCAAAAGAAACCTCCATTAAGCATCCCTAGTACCTTGATGATAAATGGTTAAAGTTATAGCGAACTTGCTGCAACACAGAGGAAACATTAAGAATGTATCTCGCCAGTCAAGTTCTGCTACAAAATTGATTCCCTAGAGAAGATGCATCTAGAACTCAAGAATATATGACACCAAGTCCCATGTCATTGGAAAGGATCGGGTATATAGAAAAAGTAACTAAGAAAACTGGTTATCAAAATATATATAAGCATGAAAAGTCAAATTACACCAATGAGGACGTTAGGAAAAAGTTTAACTCAATACCAAGAGGCAAGAGTTGCTTATTTTATGTGTAGAAAAAAGAGTTTCTTTATATAAGTGACTGCCTCTTCTTAGTACCTAAGATTATTTTATACAAATCTCCTAAATGGCTGTCCAATTGTCGTGTCTTTGCATTGCGTATTTTGCGTTAGAACCGTTCAACATCACCATCCTCATTGGAGAACTAGAAACAGAACACAAGTGTTCTAATTTAGCATCGAAGAAAGCGTCACAAACAGGGCATTCTTAAAGGAGGCAGCTTGCAATAAATTTAATCTTGAAGCCCCTCTAAGTTGCATTCATCTACCCTATCTTTAAAATTACACAACAAATATCCTATCTGGAAACACTAAGAGAAAGTAAGAGCCTGAAGAGATTTCTTCACTTTCAACATTCTAGTAACAATATTCCACTCAACCCAAATTATAACATTTTACAGCACACTTCAAAAGATAGCAGTCCACTCAAAACCAAACCTTGTTTCAAGCAATTTATTAAAAATCTATATATAAATACCCATGCTTACTGCTGAAAGAGTGAAACATACATTTAATAGTTCCAAGTGAAGTGTTGAAAAAAGAGCAAAATTAAGTACTCATTTAAGAAGATAACTTTAACTATAGCTTGGAAGAGTGCGTCAAGCCAAGGCAGTAGTGCAACACCACAGCGACGCTCAAAGACCCCAATAGCAAGCTATTGTGGTGGGGCCTTTCCCCTTAAAAGATTAGATTAATATCAAGTGAGCCGACGGCCCACTTATCAGTTTTTAAACTGATAAGAATGGATACTACACTTGATCTTAGCCAAAAGGCCAAGAAAGGTATGCTTTCTACCTTCCTAAAGCCCCCTTAATGTAGGCAGGCCCTTCCTCTTTGTACTCTTCACTGAGCCAATGTGAGACTGTCAGTTATTGTTTCACTTCCGTTGTCATCTCTCAAAGTTTAAATTCCATAAAACTAGCCTTTAAATATTATAAACTAATAAAAAGCGTCCATCAATTGATTGACACTTAAACACCACCCCAAATCCATTTTTAAATCCACCTGAAACTTACTGTTTCAGACTTCACAATGTGTTATAGTTTTCGTGCTTTGATTTTCTAAGAACCCTTATTTACATGACTAATTCCAGCTCTGTTTAACTTAAACTGACAACCTGATCATGATTCTAACTTATGTTGGTTGGTCGCTTGGTTTCATACTTATGTAATTTAAAAGGATTGTGAGAAACTATATGGGGTCCATAGTGTCTTCTCTATGTGTGTTTGTAACTACTAGAGAAAACCAAACATGGTACAAGAAAAAACAAAACATACCTATTTGATTTATATAAACAACTTGTAGTGGCAAATTGTCTCTAGACATGTAAGGAAGATGTGCAGGTTCCAAGAACACACCTGCATGTGAAGCAGTGATATAATCATATAGGTGCAATAGATACATCAAGTTACATGATAATTTTGTTAAAGTTCCAGTGTTAACTCGATTAAAATATTTTGTAACAACAATTAATAGCACCTTCTCCGAAAAGTCCGAAAACTCCTCGTATATTTGGTCCCGTTAATCCAGTTGCGCTTTGTTAATAAAAAAAATTTGTCAAGAGAATGGAACATACACATAAAGAAGAAAATGGGTGGTTAGGTAAGCCACTAATAATGTTCCTAACCTCATCACAAAAAATCATCTTTCACAGTTGTCTAGTAACCTTTGTCTTTACTTCTATTCACATCAATAACACCAATCACCTACAAAAATTAAAATAAATCAGAAAAATATGCAACAAAAAGGTAAGTAGTACTTAGAGGACGAGGTATCACTCTCTTTTTGTTACGCTGCAACTCAATCTAACTTAAAGCATATTACGACGTGAGGGATCACAACAGTGAAAAAAAAACACAACTAACCTGTTCATACACATAAGCTAAATCCACTGAGATGCATGAAGCAGATCGGCGCAACTTAGAATTGATTAATAGCCTGCCAGCAAAAGCAATGGTATGGAATTAGAAGACTAAAAATGGCAGGGTTACCACTAGAATAGTTAGAAATACTAAGTAGAACTTTAGAACAAGCATTAAACAAAGGAGCAAAGGTTACATGGTCCAAGCAACACAAGTACATACCAAACTCGGGAGTTGAATTTTTTTCCATGACAAAGAAATGAAAAAGATAGAGTTACAGTGGATCATAATGGCCTAACAGTAGCTATAGTGGATCCTAATGTCAAGATATCAAATATTCCTAATCGGCAGAAATATAGTATACTTGCTATAAGCAACTAAATAAATTTTGGATCACCCATATAAATATACAAAAAGCTCAATACTTCATAATGATGAATTTAGTAATTTATTATGGTCAGCATGAGCATGTGCACGTTATACAACAATACACACCATATCCATTAAAGAGATTAGTATCACCTAATGAAATCAAAAGTTTTTCAGATGAAACAAAGAAATCACATTTTAACGCTGAATATCCAAATCATGTTGATGAGCTAATAAAATGGGCATCAATTTGGATGAAATATTATTGTATGAATGTATGTAAGAGGACGAGCAAAAGTTTTTCTTACCCATATCACTTAGAGGAAACTCTGCAGTACCGTCTTCCCAAAGTTCTTCCACATGGAGTTCGCGTGTAAGATTATTTTAATAGGAAATTCCAACTCTGGTAACATGATTTTCATGATAAGTTAACTCCACCAATCATTACTGCGTAATAAATAAAGAAGACTTAGCTTCAGGATACTGTAAATATTAAAAATCTTATGTGAACTTCAATTCAATGATGATAACAAACCGAAAATTTATCAAGATAATTAACAGTCTTGATAACTAATGCAATACGATAGCTCTTGATATAGAACGGGTTTATGGTGCGATTATACATACCGTACAACAGGATTATGAAACTCAAAAGTCTTTGTGACAAATCCACACAACACATTTGATTAATTAGCCGGTCGAAAGTCAATTTAATGTGATTATGGGGTGACCCATTATTACCTAAATCCTTTGAGATGTATTTGTCACAATTTGAACTAACAAATGTTCTACGGACATCTATATTTACAAGGATGTCTATTTAACTTTAAGATTTCAACATAAAAACTAAAATTATGCTAACTGTTAACTGTTGTGTAATAACATCACATCCAAAACACATTGTGCCGACAAAGAAAAACATGTTAACTGTTGTTACAAGATGGACTTTTCATTAACATCACATCTAAAACAATATCTTGGAACATAATTTAGATTAATCAATCAACTTTTGTGTAATAATAACTGAACAGTTTCCAACAGAGTAAAACAACACGTTGAAAACAATAAACAAACAAAGCTTTTTCACAACCAAAGGCAACCATAAACAACTACCGAACATCAACCGCAAACCGCCAGCAACCTGCCATCAACCCAAACCGCCAGCAACCTGCCATCAACCGCAAACCGCCAGCAACCTGCCATCACACCGAACCTCTATCTAACCAATCACCCACTTGAAACACACCCAAATTAACATCACCTGTCTGCCCATACTTTAATGCTTAATAATAGACCAAAGACTCACTGGTCTCGTGGGCATTTAAAAGGTCGGGAAGATCGGCTTTAGTTGAGAACTTAAGCCATCTTTTGTTCTCAACAAGCTTCAGAAACGGTTGCAACACTAACCCGATAACTATTGCAATAACACTAACGATCATGACCTTAAGTGAAGAAAGAGCCAGCACGACACAGATCAAGATCGTTGGTGGAATACATAAAAGAATCGATCCAGCAGTGCCCACGGGGATCTTATAAGGTCTAGAAGCAGCCGGGTATTTCATTCTTAACCTTACAAATGCTATAAACTCCAGAATCATGCCGAAGCAGTATAAAAAGTTTTCAAGAGCCACGATCTCTTGAAAACTTAACCATGAAAGTAATATCACACCAGAAGCTGAGAACAGTATACCAATCGAAGGGGTTCCGTAACGAGACCTTTTAGCAAAAAACTCAGGAATCATACCCCTTTCTGCCATACCAAGAAGCTGGAACGAGTCACTACTCATTTCAGTCACAAACATTCCCATGTTTGACATGGCTGCACCCGCTTGAATCCACCATCTCAACCATACGCCACCAACGATCTTAGCCACATCTGAGAAATACCCATCAGTCCATTGATCACGATGCAAAGGGACCGCACCCGTTCCCATTAAAAGAGGGAAAAAGTAGCCTGAAACGACTAGGATCAACGCATATAACAATGCTTTCGGGAGGGTTTTCTTAGGGTTATCAACTTCCCCAGCTAAAGTACTTATGGAGTCCCAATAATTAAGGTTCCGTAATCCACTCTACAGATCCATTAATCAAACAACAAGAAAAGCAAAATAGTTAGTACCAAAAACAGAGTCAACATCATCAAGTGTGAGGTGAAATCAGCGTTAAATCACATGGTTTGCTGAAAAAAGTAACATCAAAGATATTTGAAGAATCAAGCAAAATATATGTAAATTATATGTAAAAGATCTAGTAACCAAGAAATAAAAATTAAGAAACAGGGTCAACATCATCAAAAATAGAACATCAAAAAGCAAATTATCAAGATAGCAATCCAAGCTACAACCACCTTCGCCACCCAATCAACCGCGAAGTACAAGCGTCAAAGTACAAATACAAGTTGAGATGGGTTTTTAGGTGCTCTAGCAATGGCATTCAAGTTCTCGAATTGGACTTCCGACTTGTAACATACATAAAAAAGCACAACCCTATTAAAAACCATCTTTATGGTACGTAGAAAAAAATTACTTTATTAAGATATATAAATTATAAAATAACAGTCAAAATCATTAAATATAGAATATCAAGACAAGGAGCTTTATCAAGAAAGTAATACACGCTACTATAACACCCATTGTCACCCAATCAACCGCAAAGTACAAGCCTTAAAGTACGAAAACAAGTTGAAATGAATTTTTTAGGTGCTCTAGTAACGGCATTCCTAGTTCTCGAATGTGAGTTCCTCTTGTAACATACCATGTAAACTTGTCAAACCACAAAGCTATTAAAAAACATCATTATCATGTATATAAAAATCACGTTACGAAGAAATAAAAATTATAAAAACTAATAATCAAAATCATCAAACATAGAATATCACGACAAAATCATTATCAAGAGAGCAATCCACGTTACAAAAGCACCTTTGTCCCCCAGTTAACCGCAAAGTACAAGCCTCAAAATACAAAGACACATTAAAATAGGTTTTAAGGTACTCTAGTAACGGCATTCCTAGTTCTCGAATGTGATTTTAGTCTTGTAACATACCATGTAAGCCCATGAAACCACAAGCTATTTGAAATATCTCATAACAAAAGTACATAAAATAAAAGATATTCAAAGAAGTAAAGGGCAAGAACTCAAGTAATCAATATCTGAAAAATAACATAACAGAGATAAAATTATGAAAAAAACAATCATAATAATTAGAAAATAACTGAAAGATCTTAATCAAGAAAGCAATCCACGGTACAATAATAACCTACGTACACCCACTCAACCGCAAAGTACAAGCAAGTACAGCACGGTTAAATGGGTTTTTAGGTGTTCTAGAGCGGGATTCCAAGTTCTTGAATGTCAGCTCGGTATCATAGAACACCATATAAAATTATGAACTACAGAGCTATAAGAAACCATACATTACGAAAAGAAAGAAAGAAAAAATAATAAAAATAAAATAAAAACTGAACAAAGGAAGGATAAAACTTTAAAACATATTAAAGTTTAAATTAACACATGTGAAGTAGCAAGGGGAAAGCAAACCATACTACAATAATCTATGCACAGTTGCACACCAAATCAACCTAGAGTACAAGCCAACTTAAATATGCATTTAAGTGTTCAAGTAGGGAGATTTCGAGTTCTTGAGTATGAGTTCAAATTTTCAAACAATAAAGACGCATTGAACCACACAACTTGCCAAAATACTAAAATTAAAGAGAGTAATGGAAATCAGGGGTAGAAACTCCGTAATTATATCCAAAATATTTCATTAGCAAGAAAAAAATTCAAACAATAATAAAGTCAAATTCATCTTAAGTGAAGTAGCAAACTAGCAACACAAATACTTTAACCAATAGAGCAATTGTCTGTCACTTGGGTCAAATCATATAGATTACACATAACAGAGAAACAAAGAATTACAAATGGAACCTATTACCTTCAACTTGGGCGAAATTGTGTTTGTTGTGAAGTATTTCCCCAAACCAGCCCGTATAGTTAGTTTAGATAACAATAACAACAATAAATCACTTTCAAAATTTAACTTAAATACTTACCTTTGGGATCTGAAGATCAAAGCGTGCAGCCAGGAACAATCTTCATTACCACCGAAAGAATTACAGGAAGAAAAAGACAAATTAAAACAACAAATGTTTAAAAATAGCAAAAGTACAGACATAACAGTTGATTGGGAAATCATCATACCGTAAATGAAATTCTTCGCCGGTTGAAAAGGGGAATGAATGATTATGCACACTGAAATTCATAAAATGTATAACGAACTAAAACGTTTGTTCAAATAACTGAAAGAATCAAATGATAGATCAAAATTACCGAATATTTTCATGAGAAGACCATTTGAGGATACGAGAGTTACGGTGGATCGCCAACGCTTCAAGAGAGACGATCTAAAACGATTGTTCGGATTACCACAAGAATCAAATGACAGACCAAAATTACCAAATATTTCGTGAGAAGATCATTTGAGGAAACGAGAGTTACGATGGATCTGATCGCCAAGGTGTCGAGAGAGACGATTTACTGATTTGGGGTTTACAGTGATTTAGGGTTTATAGTGATTTAGGGGGCTTGGTGGTGTAACTGCGTAATAGATCGTTGGAGTTGCGTTTATGCATTTTTGTCAAAGATTTTATACGATACTTGATATGATTAACATATCAGAGTTTGATTTCTTTTCTAATTTTTATTTATTTAATATAACTTTATCTAAAAATTATGTGGCCTTGTTTTTATTCACAGAAAACCATTTTAAAGATCATTTAATTAATAGGCCGTCCACTTCAAATAATATTGTTAAAATATGATTACAATTTTTTTAACTATTAACTAGTTTAAAAATCCGTGTAATACACGAGTCAAATAAAAATATTTAAATTAATAGTTATTTATTAATAATATTTTTTCCAAACTTTCATCTATAAAATGAATCGGGAACATAGCATAAACATACCAATGTAGTGGTAAAATCCTATTGTTTATATTGTTTAGGTATCTAGGAAGCTTAAAGAAATAAGAACTAGAATGATGAATTTGTATTACAAAATACAAACCATGGGATTTTAAATCAAAAGATTATTTGAGTTGAATGAAGAAGGTTAATTAATTTAATGGATTGATTTCAAATGAATTGTTGTGGGCTACTACGGTTCATAAAAAGGAAATAGAGTGAATGGCTTAAATGTATTAATATGGCTTATAGTTCAATTGGACTGAAATCTTGAATATTATCTAGTGGTCTACTAACGTATTTTATTTGGCAGCCCATATCAAAACAATATTGGGCCATCCGTTGGGCTAAAAAGTTTAAAATAAAAAAGGGGACTACGGTTACAAACTTTCAATGGAGAAGAGATTCAGCAGTTTTTTAAGGGTGGGCAACACTGCTGCTAATCACTATGTTAAATAGGTTTTGCGATTAAGGTTTGTGTTTTCAAATTTTATTTTAAATAAAAGATTAGTCTTTGTTAAATCTATTTATGGGTCTCATATTATACAAATTGACTTTCAAAGAGACAACATCCGGCCAGTACGCTTGGATTCCATTGTCTTGTTTTAATCCATTATTACAAAAGTCGATGAAGGTTGAGATTGCACTCTAATTTGTATTATTTTCGGTTACGAATCGTAAAGTCTACACTCTGATTTTGAAAATATTTAATTATATTATTTTTCGATATCTAAATTGTGAAGTTAATACATTATTGGTCTATTGTGTATATGATACTATATTTACTCTAGCTATCTAGGTTGGTTTAGGTTTTGATTTATTTGAGAATGATCTATCGGTAATGATTTTTTTAATTTAATTAAGAAAGAAAGAAAATAAAATAATATGTAAATTGAGAAAGCATGTTGTTGGGGATGGAGAAGCAGGAAGAGATAAACCGTAAGCGGGAGGGGCGGAACACCACTTTGTGGCCTTCAAAACGGGATGATTCGTTTTCTTTATTAATTATTGTAACTTAAAAGGAAATAACTAAGCTTGAGTATTATTTAGTGATTATTTTCCTTAAATCTAATAATCATTGCTTTGAAACCAGACCAGACGGGGCTGTCTGACCGGCTGGAACGGGAACCGTACTCCAATTCGATCCGGTGCTTCAAATTGTTTGACGTTGAACCGGTTGAACCGTTAGTTGGACCGGGAACTGAACCGTATGAACCGGTTTTTTATATATATCTTTTAGTTTTTAGTATTTTTTCACATATATGTATTAAAATAACTATGATTTTACCCGGTTCTTATATCCAGTTTGACTAGCAAACCGGTAAGACATCCGGTTCACTTTCTGGTGCAATCTTGAAAACACTATTAATAATACAAGATACTAAATAGTACCTCAACTTATATTTGTTATTTTGATCATGTGTATTTTTTTTATAACTATTAACCATTTTAAAAAATTGAGCCTGCTTTTTATAGAACATATATGAATCTTACCTTTCAAAAATCAAACCATCAGAAACACCATTCTCTTGTTTAATTACGTCTGCAAGGCAAATTTCTTTCTTTGTAACCATCCATGGCCATCATTATCGGCGCCGCGTTGTTTTCAATCTATGCAGGCGATCTCCATCGTGACATTACCTAACACAACCTCTAAACCTTATTCTCATGATCGGGTATTATGTTAATCTCTTTAAACCACAATGGATTAAGGAAAACTAAACATAAAAACTTAGTAAAAGTTATATTTAGTGAACTATTGAATTTTCACTCTTAATTCAATGTATATTAAAGGATATAAATTTTTAAACAACAATTGAAATTCTAATAAAATTAACAAACCACAAAAAAATCATCAAACCCAATACACAAACAAAAAACAAGTACATTAATTACAATTTAAAGAGAAGTAGAAATCAATGAAGGCACAGGAACGGATTGTCGGGCTCGGGATTGATCAATGAAAATAAGGTATAGAAGCCACGTCGGGAACGTCATGGTGGAGGTCACCGACTTAGAGTTAAAACGGTCATGGTGGCGGAGCGATAGTGGGATGGTTTAAACAAGAAAGAAATTCACCATTGTAGACGCTTATTAAAACATACTATTTGATACAGAATATCGAGTGCTTTTTATAAGGTGGAATAATTCAACTTATTATACACGAGGGAAAGGAAGCTTAATTAATATAAAAATTCTACAAGTGATAACAACGAAATATTCGTCCATTTAATTTTGATTTAATGATTTGATTTTGATTTCAATATAAACTTTAAGGTATTTTGGTTGTTTCACATCAATTTGACTATTTTATGTTTTTGTTTATGAAAGCATGAAACTTTAATTTAGTTTTAATTGATGTAAGTATGAAATTGATTTATGTTTTTGTTCAACAAAAAGAGAAAATTGCATAAATGGTCCATGTGGTTTAATCGAATTGCATGTTTGGTCCCCAAACTTTAAAAATCACAAAAATAGTCCAAATTCTTTGGTAATCATTACATTGCATGTTTGGTCCCTGAAACCGATTCAACTCTATGTTGCATTATCATGAGTTACAAGTAGACATGAATTAAAATTATTAATATTAGACAATAATGATAAAATTACAAATAGAACATCAAATTTTGTATAGAAAGAAGTTTTCGGATGTTTATAGATGTTCTCAGGTTCAATACAATTTGATTATTAGCCAAAGTTCTTATTTATAAGTTAAATTCATTTCACATTATACATTATTTAGACTTATAAGCATTGATAAAGAAAAACTACTAATATTAGATATAAATGATTTTTATAAATTAAACATAAAAATCGATAGACAGTATTAACAATAATATTTTGACATACAAACCTTTTTAATTAAAACATTTTAATGATTGAACCCGTGTATTACACGGGTATTTAGTCTAGTATAATATATACAAACTACAAATGTTTACTTTACATGATGAAGATTATTTGGTCACCCCTTCACTACTAATCTCCAAAATCATTGAAGCTGAGTTAGAAGAAACACCAAAAGGCAAAACATTATATGAACAATTTAGTGATCAGATCCAAGAAACTACTTTGTAATATTCATAGAGTGACCATATCTCAAAGTAGGGGTTAAAGTTCTTATAAGACACGAATACACAACACAAACATGAAACTCAAAAGTCTTTGTGACAAATCCACACAACACATTTGATTAATTAGCCAGTCAAAAGTCAATTTAATGTGATTATGGGGTGACCCATTATTACCTAAATCCTTTGAGATGTATTTGTCACAATTTAAACTAACAAATGTTCTAAGGACATCTATATTTACAAGGATGTCTATTTAACTTTAAGATTTCAACATAAAAACTAAAATTATGCTAACTGTTGTGTAATAACATCACATCCAAAACACATTGTGCCGACAAAGAAAAACATGTTAACTATTGCTACAAGATGGACTTTTCATTAACATCACATCTAAAACAATATCTTGGAACATAATTTAGATTAATCAACCAACTTTTGTATAATAATTATTGAACAGTTTTCAACAGAGTAAAACAACACGTTGAAAACAATATAGTAACAAAGCTTTTTCACAACCAAAGGCAACCATAAACAACTATCGAACATCAACCGCAAACCGCCAGCAACCTGCCATCAAACACAAACCGCTAGCAACCTGCCATCAACCGCAAACCGCCAGCAACCTGCCATCACACTGAACCTCTATCTAACCAATCACCCACTTTAAAACACACCCAAATCAACATCAGATGTCTGCCCATACCTTAATACTTACTAATAGACCAAAGACTCACTGGTCTCGTGGGCATTTAAAAGGTCGGGAAGATCGGCTTTAGTTGAGAACTTAAGCCATCTTTTGTTCTCAACAAGCTTCAGAAACGGTTGCAACACTAACCCGATAACTATTGCAATAACACTAACAATCATGACCTTAAGTGAAGAAAGAGCCAGCACGACACAGATCAAGATCGTTGGTGGAATACATAAAAGAATCGATCCAGCAGTGCCCATAGGGATCTTATAAGGTCTAGAAGCAGCCGGATATTTCATTCTTAACCTTACAAATGCTATAAACTCCAGAATCATACCGAAGCAGTATAAAAAGTTTTCAGCAGCCACGATCTCCTGAAAACTTAACCATGAAAGTAATATCACACCAGAAGCTGAGAACAGTATGCCAATCGAAGGGGTTCCGTAACGAGACCTTTTAGCGAAAAGCTCAGGAATCATACCCCTTTCTGCCATACCAAGAAGCTGGAACGAGTCACTACTCATTTCAGTCACAAACATTCCCATGTTTGACATGGCTGCACCGGCTTGAATCCACCATCTCAACCACACGCCACCAACGATCTTAGCCACATCTGAGAAATACCCATCAGTCCATTGATCACGATGCAGAGGGACCGCACCAGTTCCCATTAAAAGAGGGAAAAAGTAGCCTGAAACGACTAAGATCAACGCATATAACAATGCTTTCGGGAGGGTTTTCTTAGGGTTATCAACTTCCCCAGCTAAAGTACTTATGGAGTCCCAATAATTAAGGTTCCAAAAGAGTGTGTTCAAGTACAAATTCCAATCTACAACATGTAAATCCACTACTAACCATCTTGCCGGTTCGATCTTTGGAATGGAAACAAAGCCCATAATCACAAAAGGAATCAAGGAAAATATGCCTAATAGAACAGCAACCCACCCTACAATAGTTAAACCTCTAAAGTTCATGTACGTGAGAGCAACAGTTAAGGCTAACACAGCTAAAACCCGCGGATACCCATCGGCTAAAGCAGGGATTTCCGATTTCAAATAATCAAGAAACAAAACCGGGTATAGTGCATTGTCTATAACACCACTGAGCCATTTCATCCAACCTTGTTGAAACCCCCAAAAGGGTCCTAAAGCAGATGACACCCAAACAACATAACCACCATCTTCAGGGAACATTGTACCCATTTCAGCTGTAATTAGGGCTTCAGGTACACTCCATATAAATGGGAACACCAAGAACCCTATAAGTGCTAAAAGAGGTCCAGCAGCTTGAACACTATCCTCAACACCAAAAGGCCCCCCAGAAACCTCATAAAATATGAGAAACACAACGGGTAAAATGGAGAGATTTCTAGTGTTGTTGATAGTAGTTGCACCTGTGGGAGAAGGGGGTTCATTAATCCCAACATATTGTACATCATCATGCTGCCCCATTGCAATCGATGATGGTTTATTAGATGCTTGCTCGCCTAATAAGCTTACCTGTCACATGCATGAGAAAAGCTATAACAGTGCCAAACAAGTTCAGGCGTAGTATTGTATTATTAAATCTCAATGCAAAGGAGTATGTGTTTCAAAGATGTTTAAAGTTTAAACAACATCATTTTGTCCTTATTATTTAGATTAATTACTATTATTATTAATCCAAATATCAGTTATAAACTTGGAGTAGCGTTTTCCACGTGGCAAGGCATTACTGGACCCATTGTGTCTCTATTACTCCCCTGTTATCTCATCGGTACTGATCACTCTACAGAATAATATACAGCTAATGAAATTACATCACATAATCAATAAACAAAACATCAGCACAATAGAGATCATGGTGGTGGATATTACAACGCACGATTGATAAATCAAGCATCAACGCCAAAAACGCCTAATTAGTATATACAGCAGACGCCATTACAGCGCACAATCGATAAATGAAAAATCAGCACCATTGACGCCTAATCAATCGCAGTAACTAACAAGCAAATAAAGATATAATTAAGAAATCAGCAAATAAGAAGAAGAAAAAAGGATGAGGGAGAAATTAGGTCATAGGAAACGACCTGATCGGGTGATCGAGTGAACGTTATAGTGAATCGTAGTGATTACTGAACGTCGTTGAACACACACCGTTTCTATTTGGTCGATCTCCTCCGTTTCACCAAGAGGTCATTGTGGTGGAAGTGATGTTTGATGAAGAGAGTGTGTGTGTTGTGAGAGAGGGGTTTGTGTGTTTGTGTTGACTGCTATGGTCGTATGGTTGGGTTTATACAAAGGGAAATTGAAAAGTGAGTAGGAGAATTTGATTTGTTTTATTTTGGGCAATGATGCTGTAAAGATATGCCAATATCTTGATTTTGTCACGTGCATTTATAATGATATTAATTTTCTTTAAATTAATTACCCAGGTGATTAAATATACTTTTAATCTGCATAGTAATGTGAATTGATTCATTAAAGACGAGGTTAAAACATTTGATTTCATAAACTTTACTTTAATATTAGTGATTTTCCGCATGATAGCTTATAAGTTTTTTCAAGTGATAACTATTAATTTAAAATGGAACTTATAACAAAAGAGTGTATTGATTTCGAGTCCTGACCCTTTCATTCCAGTAGTTTTTTTTTTTCTGTTCGTTTTCATAGTTTTTTTTTCTTTATTATTTTTATTTCATTTATATATTTTTAGTTTTGAATTCTTCTTTTACCGATCTTAAATACTATATAAATGTATAATTATGGCTGGCCAGAAGGGGTTTGCTTCTTTCCGACCATGATTAAATAGGAATGAGCTCCAGTTTCGTGTTTTGATTTCTCGTGTTTTAATGTTACCAGATCTAGCTACTGAGATTGTTAATCTCATGGTGTTTCAAGATTTGATTTAACTGCTTCTACTCATAGTGGTATAACCCTAGTTAACCTTAGATTGTTTTGTTCTACTATTTTAATTGCAATTCTCGTGTCCCATAAACATCTTATGCGAATAATAAGCTTTCTTTAAAGTTGATGTTTTCCTTCCTTCCAAGGAGCGACAGAAGATAACTCAGGAACACCATTAGCAACCATTGCATGGTTTCTTTGTAATTGCAAGAAGACAACACTATAAATTATGAATTACAACATTTGCTATAACCTAACTCCCTTCTAACATAGGTCCCAAGTTCAAATTACAATTCCTCTCGTTTCCTATGATAAACTATTCATTGCAAGCTACGGTTTACCTAATCGTGTTATTAACAAGGTATTGGCGGGTCTCGTGAGATTGGTAACATGTTCTCATAAAAACCATGATGTACAATTATAAAATGCCAATAATAAGCAAATTGACTGCATGAACTTTCGATTGATGGTAAAGCTTTTAACTTGATAATAAAATTTAGGGAAGTACTTTGGCTATTAACCAAATGTCTTAAATACCCTTGACCCAAATTATGTAATTCTAGATTTAAACAATACCAAATAAGGCCATGCATCATACCTTCTTTTAAACATAAGTCAGATGTGGTGGTTAGCTCCATCCCATATAGAAGTACCACAAAGGCCCTAAAAATGAAACTAATGAGAATTATATGCAAAATTTTAATATATTTAGATAATAAGTTATCGATACAACTAAGGGGGGTAGAGATTAATAAGTGTTATTAAAGGTTATGTCATATGGTAGCAAATTGTTTTTTCTCCAAATTGGTAAACTATTATTTGGGCCGAAACAGGTCGGTTTTGGTTGACACAGAAATAGATCTAGAATGTTATTAGCATTCGATTGTTTTGTTCTATTAAAACCATCTGAATTCATGTTGGGTAATCCAGAAATAGATCTAGAATGTTATTAGCATTCTTGGAAAGTTTGGAATATGATTATTTGATGTAATTGAGTGTTGTATACAACGTTATAAAAAATGTTCGTGATTGTTACTTGTTCGGTCGCATTAAACCATTACTTAAATAAAGGAGGGGTTGAAACTTTATTGGAAAAAATAATTTTCGCTTTAGATTTATTGGATGACAACCCAAATTATATTCAAACCATAAAAATGATTTTGACCAAGAATTATGAAATATGTTTGATGTTTATGCAGCAAAATATGGTAAATCATCATAATACCGTTACGCGAGCTGATGATAGATTAAAATAAAAAATAAAATAGTCAGAAAATAAATATAATGTTAGGACTCCTAACTTTTTTTTATTTCAAGTTTGTAAGTCTTTAATCTTTAACAAAATAAGAGAATTTTTAATTATATTGTTTTATATAATTGTACTTTAAAAGAATGAAATAAAAATTCTTAAAATCAAGTTTGATCAGGTTGGTTCACTTGATAACAGTTTTTGTAAAATTATATCGAATTTTCTAAAAAACAGACTACATCTAACACATATAATAGTTTTATTTTTTATTTTCGTAAAATGCTTTGAAAGTTTATAAACTTTATGACCTTTAAACTATTTAATCAAATTTCTATTTAGCTTACTTTACAATTTATCTATTCACTATATACATTAGAAATAAGGTAAGAATTTAACCTTCAACATGGTTTTTCTACACTAATTAGTTTTAAAGCGGTTATTTGACAACATATGTGGCCACCACATGTACACCCTAAACTTCATTTGCTCCAAACTAATACCAAAAGGAACCTCTTCATTTGCTCCAAACTAATACCAAAAGGAACCTAACATTAAGTAATCTTCTAGAACTCATGCTCCAACCCTCTAAAGAATATCGTTAATATCGTATTCTAAAACTTATTCATGTTTAATAATTGTAAATATCAACAAAAACAAATCAACCATGTAGAATCTCTAGATATATTCTAATACGAACCCAAGTATACTCCAGATGAGATTCAAACCTACCCTACTTTTTGACCCAAGACCAAATTAACCTTAATTCAGAAAATTCAGGGAGCGAGGGAAAGAAACCCACAAAGTCAGGAGATGGGGAACAACTGCTCCCACTCTTTCTTAGTTTAAATATCTTAGTTTCTTATTGTTTTGTTTTTGTCTTTAATGTATTTGACAGTTATAAGAATCTAAAAGGTTCTTCGTATTTGGAGCCTCATCCTGCTCGAACTATGTAGTTATTGTTCTTAAATTCAAACGAATCAAGCCGATTGTTTTGGTCCTTATCATGTAGATATTTAGTAATTTAACACTTACCTTTCAACTCTCATAGCATAAGAGTTTTCCATACCCATAATCACAAACTTATTTGAAAATCTCTTTCTAATAACACCTCTTCGTGTTTAGTCCAGATTCATACGTGAAACTTGATCTCATAAATCCTCATTCACCATCACATTGCTACATCTCCTTTCTAACCAAAATAAACCTCCTTTAAGCATCCCTGAAGATGCATCTAGAACTCAAGAATATATGACACCAAGTCCCAGGTCTTGGAAAGGATCGGGTGGAAAGAAAAGGTAACTAAGAAAACTGGTTATCAAAATATATATGAGCATGAAAAGTCAAATTACACCAATGAGGACGTTAGCTAAAAGTTTAACTCAATACTAAGAGTTGCATATTTTGTGTGTAGAAAAGAGAGTTTCTTAATATAAGTGAGAGCCTATTCTTAGTACTTATGATTTTTTGAAACAAAATCTCCTAAAAGGCTGTCCAATTCTCTTGTCTTAGCATTGCGTTAGTAGAACCGTTTAACATCACCATCCTCATCGAAGAACTTATAACAGATTACAAGTGTTCTAATCTAGCATAGAAGAAAAGCATTCACAAACAGAGCATGCTTAAAGAAAGGAGCTTGCAACAAATTCGCAGTCTTGATGTTCCTCTAAGTTGCATTCATCTACCCTATCTTTAAAAATGCACAACAAATATCCTATCTCGAAACACTAAGGGGATGTTTGGTTGGAAGGAATGACATGGAATGGAATGGAATTGAAAAACTAGTATAAATTTCAAGTAATATGTTTGAGTTGGTAATGAAATGTAAAACCCAAGGGAATGTTTCACCTCAAATTCTTTTGGTTGTGGGATTTCAAAATTCTTCCACCTAAAGAGGGAATTTGAAATCCCACAACCAAAGGAATTTGAGGTGAAACATTCTCTTGGATTTTACATTTCATTACTCACTCAAACATAATTTTACTTGAAAATTATACTAGTTTCTCAATTCCATTCCATTCAATTCCATTCCTTCCAACCAAACGCCCCCTAAGAGAAAGTAAGAGCCTAAAGAGATATCTTCACTTTCAACAATACCCCCACTCAACCCAAATTTATAACATTTTACAACACAGTTCAAAAAATCACAGTCCACTCAATACCAAACCTTGTTTTAAACAGTTTAGTAAAAATCTATATATAAATACACATGCTTACTGCTGAAAGAGTGAAACATACATTTAATAGTTTGAAGTGAAGTGTTGGAAAAAAAAAGAAGCAAAGTAATCATTAGAGAACATAACTTTAACTATGGCTTGGAGGGGTGCGACATGCCAAGGCAGTAGTGCATCACAAAAGTGACGCTCAAAGACCCCAATAGCAAGCTATTGTGGTGGGCCTTTCCTCTTATAAAATTAGATTGACATCGAGCGGGCCGATGGCCCACATATCAGATATTAAACCGATAAGAACAAATACTACTCTTTGTACTCTTCACTGAGCCAATGGGATTAATATCTAATAAAAACTATCCTTAGAAGATCAAAACTAATAAAAAGCGTCCATCAATAAAGTGACACTTAATCACCACCCCAAATCCGTTTTTAAATCTACCTGAAACTTATGGTTTCAAACTTCACATGGTCTTATAGTTTTTGTCCTTTGATTTTCTAAAACCCTTATCTACATGACTACTTCCAGCTATCTTTATCCTAAACTGACAGCCTGCTCATGATTCTAACTTGTCTCGGTTGGTTGCAAACTCATATAATTCAAAGGGACTATTAGAAACTACATGGGGTTCATATTGTCTTCTCTAGGTCTGTTTGTAAGTGCTGAGGAAAAACAAAACATACCTATTTGATTTATATAAGCAACTTGAAGAAGCAATTTTGTCTCTAGATGTGTAAGGAAGAAGTGTAGGTTAAAATGAACACACCTGAATGTGAAGTAGTGATATAATCATAAAGATGCGATAAATAGAGAAGGTTTACTTGATAACTTTGTTCAAGTTCTAGTGTTGACTTGATTAAAACAATTTGTAACAGGAACTAATAGCACCTGATCCAATCAACACAAGTACATAACAAACTTGAGAAATGAATTTTATAAAGATAAGAGTTATAACTGGATCATAATGGCCTAACATTAGCAATAGTGGATCCTAATGACAAGATATTAAAGATTCCTAAAACTGCAAAAATACAGTATACATGCTATAAGCAACTCAAAAAAATTTTGGATCACCCATATAATATACAAAAACTCAATACTTCATAAATGAGGATTCTAGTAAGTTGATATGGTCAGCATGAGTATGTGCAGGTTAGAGACCAAAATACACCCGCACATTCATCAAAGAAATTAGCATGTGATCAAAGAAAATAAAGAAAATAGGTTCTGCACCTTAACAATATCCTTGACAGATTTTAACGTATCACGTAAAGAAATCAAAAGTTCTTCAAATGAAACAAAGTATCACATTTAAAGAGTAACAAACCTTTACGGGTGCATACATCGAGATAAATGATCAGTAGTTCCACCAAGGAGACGGATACCATCTAGTAAGGAAATAAGGGCATAATTAGTGTACAAAACAGAATCCAATAAACATAGATCATAAAACATTGTATACCGTGTTTAGGTTGTAAGAAGATAATAACCTGCTTTATATATACACTTTGCATGTATAATTAGGTCATGTAATGATATGAACATTCCCAGAGAAATGGAATATGAAAAAGTAGTAAAAGTCGTTATAAGATGTAGGAAACATATCTCTATATGCAAATAAGCCTCAAAACAATAAACAAGATAACACTCCAAATACAGTGATTAATAATCTTTGCACCAATAGGAATAAATGTGTCAGCTGTCAATTCCTGCAAAATACATATTGTTACAGGATCAGCTAAATGTTACTCCCTAATTATGCAATATGAATTCATTTAAGCAGTCCATTATGAAAAAAAACTTCGGGATTTGTGTGCGTGTGTGTTCTGAACAGTAAGAAGCTTTTGATAACATCAGACCTGTTATGAATATCAAGCTCAGCTTCAGCAGTCATCGTGGGCCTTACATAATATATTTCACTGGAAACCAATGCCAAGGCGAAAAGCTACACAGCCATCAGCAATTATAATAAAAAACATATTAAAAATCAAGTTACAATATCTTTCTATGGAAATGAAGACAATAAGTGAAAGACAAATTAAGCATGTATCTAACCAGTCGACTACTACTGCAAAGTTAATTCCTAGAGTAGATGCATCGAGAACTAAAGAATATGACACCATGTCTCATGTAATAGCTCTCACCATGTCTTGGAATGGATTGGGTGAATAAAAAAAGTAAGAAAATTGGTTATCAAAATATATATGAGCGTGAAGAGTCAAATTACACCAGTGAGGAGCTTAGGAAAAATTACTCAATTCCAAGAGTTGCATAATTTCTGTGCAGAAAACAGAGTTTCTTATTATAAGTGACAGCCTTTTTTTAACACCTAGGATTTTTCTGGTACATATTTCCTAACATGTTTTCCAGCTCCCGTGTCTTTGCATTGGGCTAGTAGAACCTTTTAACATCACCATCCTCGTCGAAGAACTAGAAACAAAACAAAAGTGTTCTAATTTAGCATCAAAGAAAAGTATTCACAAACTAGACATGCTTAAAGGAACCAGCTTACAACATATTCAGTCTTGAAGTTCCTTTGTGCATTGATTTTCTAAGAACCCTTATCTACATGACTAATTCTAGCTCTGGTTAACTTAAACTGACAACCTGATCATGATTCTAACTTATGTCGGTTGGTAGCTTGGTTTCATACTCATGTAATTCAAAGGGATTGTGAGAAACTACATGGGGTTCATAGTGTCTTCTCAAGGTGTGTTTGTAAGTGCTAGAGAAAACCAAACATGATACCAAAAAAAAGACATACCTATTTGATTTATATAAGCAACTTTTAAGAGCAATTTGCCTCTAGACATGTAAGGAAGACGTGCAGGTTCCAAGAACACACCTGCATGTGAAGCAGTGATACAATCATATTGGTGCAATAGATAGTAGATACACAAAGTTACTTGATAGTTTGTTAAAGTTCCCGTGTTAACTCAATTAAAGCATTTTGTAACAGGAACTAATTGCACCTTCTCCAAGAAATCTGGAAACTCCTCGAATATTTGGTCTGGTTCATCCAGCTGTGCTTGATTATGAAGAAAAGTTTTGTCAAGAGAATGGAAGATACGCATAAAGAAAAAAATGGGTGGTTAAGTAAGCCACTAATAATGAAAAAGATGAGAGTTACAGGAGCTATAGTGGATCCTAATGACAAGATATCAAATATTCCTAAAAATGGTAGAAATATAGTATACTTGCTATAGCAACTCGAGAAATTTTGGATTACCCATATAACTATACAAAAGCCCAATACTTCATAAATGAGGATTCTAGTATATGATTATGGTTAGCATGAGCAGTTGCATGTTATACAACGATATACACCTGCACATCATTAAAGAGATTAGTATCACCTAAAGAAATCAAAAGTTCTTCAGATGAAACAAAGCATCACATTTAAAGAGTAACAAACCTTTACTGGATTATACATTGAGGTTAAATGATCAACAGTTCCACCAAAGAGACAGATCACATTTAAAGGGTAACAAACCTTTACTGGATTATACATTGAGATTAATGATCAACAGTTCCACCAAGGAGACCGATACCATCTAGAAAGGGTAATAGGGGCATGATCAGTGTACAAAACAGAATACAATAAGCATACATCATGATTGACACTATACTTTTCTCGATAACTAACCTTCAGTAAGAGTTCCCTTGCCGAATTGATCTAGTAAACATAATGACCGAGAAGTTACATGCCTTTTAAATCTATGGCATCAATACGTAAGAACCTCAATAGAAGATTATTTCATGGTTCATCAAAAAGATCAAATTTAGTTACGTAGAAGATAATATAGCATCATTGATAGGAGAATATACAGAATCCACATGCTAAATGTGGATACTGGATAAAGATTAAAGACCACAATGAAATTAGGATATTACCATTTTGTTGTATAGCAACTAAGAAAGCTTCTTAATTGGTACTTGTGTATATGATTGAGGGCTTCACCCGGTACTTGATGAGACATGATAAATGTTGATATTGCCATCCTGTTGTTTATACTGAAAAAAGTTGGCTAATGACCTACAGTTAGATATTGACAAGTAATGTGAAAAAATGTAATAAGATTAACGCTGAATATCCAAATCAGATTGATGAGCTAATAAAATGGGCTTCAATTTGGATGAAATGTTGTATCCAAATCACCTTACATGCATTTTAAGTCTTTGGCATCAATACGTTAGAACCTCAATAGAAGATTATTTCATGGTTCATCAGAAAGATCAAATTTAGTTACGTAAAAGATAATCTAGCATCAGTGAAAGGAGAATATACAGAATCCACGATTCCACATGCTAAATGTGGATCCTGGATAAAATGGGATTCAATTTGGATGAGCTAATAAAATGGGCTTCAATTTGGATGAAATGTTGTATCCAAATCACATTACATGCCTTTTAAGTCTTTGGCATCAATACGTTAGAACCTCAATAGAAGATTATTTCATAATTCATCAGAAAGATCAAATTTAGTTACGTAAAAGATAATCTAGCATCACTGATAGGAGAATATACAGAATCCACATGCTAAATGTGGATCCTGGATAAAGATTAAAGACCACAATGAAATTATGATATTACCATTTTGTTGTATAGCAGCTAAGAAAGCTTCTTAACTCTTGGTACTTGTGTATATGATTGAGGGCTTCACCCGGTACTTGATGAGACATGATAAATGTTGATATTGCCATCATGTTGTTTATACTGAAAAAAGTTGGCTAATAACCTACAGTTAGATATTGACACGTAATGTGAAAATATGTAATAAGATTAACTCTGAATATCCAAATCAGATTGATGAGCTAATAAAATGGGCTTCAATTTGGATGACATGTTGTATGAATATATGTAAGAGGACGAGCAAAAGTTTTTCTTACCCATATCAATTAGAGAAACTCTGCAGTACCGTCTTCCCAAAGTTCTACCACATGGAGTTCGCGTGTAAGATTATTTTTATAGGAAATTCCAACTCTGGTAACATGATTTTCATGATAAGTTAACTCCACTAATCATTACTGCGCAATAAATAAAGAAGACTTAGCTTCAGGATACTGTAAATATTAAAAATCTTATGTGAACTTCAATGTAATGATGATAACAAACCGAAATTTTATTAGGATAACAGTCTAGATAACTAAATGCAATATGATAGCTCTTAATATAGAACGGTTGTATAGTGCGATTAAACATACCGAACAGGATTATGGAATACGGATGCTTGCTCACCTAATAAGCTTACCTATCACCTGCAAGTACCAAACAAGTTCAGGCGTAGTATTGTATTATTAAATCTCAATGCCAAAGACTATGTGTTTCAAAGATGTTTAAAGTTTAAACAACATCATTTCGAGTATTCTAGTAATAATCTCTTTTGAAGTATCAAGCATAGCTCGATACTTCATAAATGAGGATTCTAGTAATTTATTATATTCAGCATGAGCATGAGCACGTAAGCACGTTATACAACAATATGCACCTGCACATCCATTAAAGAGATTAGCATCACCTAAAGAAATCAAATGTTCTTTAAATAAAACAAAGAATCACATTTAATGAGTAACAAACCTTTATGACTTATGACATAAAATGATCAACAGTTTCGCCAAGGAGACAAGTACCATCTAGAGAGGGAAATAGGGGCATGATCAGTGTACAAAACAGAATACAATAAACATATACCATTATTGACACTACACTTTTCTCGAATAAAAAACCTTCAGTAAGAGTGCACTAGCCAAATTCGTCTAGTAAACATAATGACCGAGAAGTAGCATGCCTTTTATTTCTTTGGCATCAATACGTATGAACCTCAAAAGAGATTATTTCTTGGTTCATCGAAAAGATAAAATTCAGTTACGTAAAAGATACTCTAGCATCTGATAGGAGTAAATACAGAATCCACATGATGTGGATACTGGATAAAGACCACAGTGAAATTATGATATTACCATTTTGTTGATAGCAGCTAAGAGAGCTTCTTCAGTCTTGGTACCTGGTACTTGATAGGACATGATAAAAATTAATATTACCATCCTGTTATCTAAATTGATCAAAGTTGGCTAATGACCTACAGTTTGAGATAGACACCTAATGTGAAAATAGGTAATAAGATTAACGCTGAAAATCCAAATCATTTTAATGAGTTAATAAAACTATGGATGTTCTAACTCGCGCGTTGAGCGAGCCTTCAACCCATATTGACAAAATGGTTTTTTATACAAACAAATCTGTTAAGGCTCAGTATAAATAACCCATTGTAGCTGCAATCCAAAGGACATGCCACGACAACCAACAGATGGCTTTTTCGGCTTCATCATGGCCTATATGTATATCACATACCAAAGTAGAGTACAAAATAATGGACTCCAAACGTACGTCACTAATGGAACGAAGTAAACAGTGGCATGTACATCTATCGGCCACACAACTGAACCTTCACGATTTACTCAACAAAATGAGCAAACCCGGGTTCATCAGCAAAATGCAACATTAAACAAAAGTGGCCTTCAAAAAACCAAATCCGGGCCCAAATGAACACATGATGATAATCACAACCGTAAACACCAAACCGACTCAGAGGTAGGTGTAAAGCAAACAAAACCTTGGTTCAGATGACAAGAGAGCCATCATCATCACCATGTCTCTCAGATGAGCGTAGTCTCAACATCATCAAGCTAACATCAAACAAACACCATCCGAACCAAGCCGTTTTCTGAAAACTATTGTTAACTATAAATCTCCAAAAAAATCATAATCATATATTTAATAGGTTCTTACATGAGGCCATCCTCATAGTTATTAATTTAAAGTTAGGGTTTGTATCAAAAGAAAACCCCAAATAGCGGAGAAAGAACAACCAACTGGCAAAAACGCACAAATGCAACAAATCAGATTTAATAGGTTCTCTTAGACGAGTCCATTCTCATCATCATCGACAAAAAGAAAGGTTTAAATCAAATACACTGTAAAAAAAAGCCTCAAATGGCAAAGAAACCACAACAACCCAAAAAAGTGACAAAAGAGCTTTGATAGGTTCTCAGATGAGGTCGACCTCATCATCATCGACGTAAAATTAGGTATTCAAAAGAAAACCCCAAGTAACGTATAACCAAGTACAACCAACCAACAAAAACACACAAATCAAACAAATGATCAGAGTCAGATCTAACCCTAACCTTAGATGAGCTTCAGCAAATCATCATAGAGTTGGAACAGTGAATTAAAAAACATGCATCAAGGTGGATGACTATTAGCACAACACACACGCCACCAAAGGCGACCGGAAAAGGCCACCGGCGGCGTTTATCAGTACACCACCTTCGTAGAATCACAGATGACAGCAACACAAAGGATAAAAGGGATACCGGAGTGGCAGATATGAAATTACAACACATAATCAACATATAGGTATAAGACATCAACACCAATAACGCTTAGGTAATCAGATAAGAAACAGTTAAGAAATTACATAGCACGATCAATGAACCAAGGATCAGCACCAAAACGCTAATATTAGAATATACAACAGACGACACTACAGCGCACAATCAATAAATAAAAATTCAACACCAATAACGCCTAATCAATCATAGCAACTAATAAGCAGATAAGAAGGAATAAAGAAATCAGCAAATAATAAGAAGAAGAAAGGATGAGGGAGAAATTAGGTCACAGAATATGCAAATGCAACCTGATCGGGTGATCGAATGAGCTTTATACTGAATCGTAGTGACTAGCGAACGTCGTTGAACACACACCCTTTCTATTTCGTCGACTTCCGAATCGTAGTGAGTAGTGAACGTCGTAGAACACTTAAACCGTTTCTATTTCGTCGACTTCCTCCATGGTGGTGGAAATGATGGTTGAAGACAGAGAGACTGTGTGTATGTCAGTATGTGTGTGTGAGAAAGAGGGGGTGTTGTGTGTTGGTGTGGACTATAGGAGTCGTATGGTTGGATTTATAGAGGGAAAACTGAAAAGTGAGTTGGTGGATTATTTTTGTTTTATTTTTGGCAATGATGTTTTCAAGATACGCTAATATCTTGATTTTGTTACGCAGTTGATTTTTTATTATTATTGGCAATGATGCTGCTAAGATACGCCAATAACTTGATTTTGTTACGTACAGATATATAATGATTCTAATTTTCTTTAAATTGAAAATTCAGTTATTTAATTTACTTTTAGTCTACATCGTAATGTGTATTGATTTATTAAAGACGAGACTAAAACAATTTATTTCAAAAAGAGTATCGCAACTTTGATACCAGTGATTTTGCCCCGTGATAGCTTATAAGTTTTTTTAAGTGACAATTATTGATGTAAATAAAACTTATAACAAAAAAATTGTATTGATTTTGAATCCTGACCCTTCCATTTAAGTCTTTTTTTCCTTTTTTGTGGGTTTTCTTAATTTTAGTTTTTGTCTTTTTTCTATTATGTTAATTTCATTTATTTTTTTTACTTATTGAATTATTATTCTTTTACCAATCTTAAACCTATGTAGATGTATTATTATGGCGGGCAGCTAGGGGTTTGCTTCTTTCCGGCCATGATTAGACATGAGTGAGTTTCAATTTTGGGTTTTTGGTTTCTTGTGTTTTTGTGTTACCATATCTAGCTACTAGGATTATTAATCTCATGTTGTTTCAAAAATTGATTTAGTTGTTTCTACTCATATTGGTATAACCCTAAACTAACCTTCGATTATTTTGTTCTATCCGGAATTAGGCCTAGAATGTTATCGGCATTCCAAATTTTGGAATATGATTATTTGATGTAATTGTATGTTGTATACACCATTATAAAAAATTATTCGCGGTTGTTACTTGTTACATTGCGTTAAACCGTTGCTTAAATAAAGGTGGTGTTGAAACTTTGCTGGAAATATTATTGAATGACAACCCAAATTATATTCAAACCATAAAATATGATTTTAACCAAAAATTATCAAATATATTTGATGTTTATGCAGCAAAAAATGATACATTATCAAACTTTCATGATACGATGAAAAACAGAGCATTTTCAAAAAGTTCAAGTGATCTGATGTATGCTTTGTATAATACTTTAATAAATGAAAATAGTAAATGACAACAGGATAAAGCCCCGAGTAGCGAACTCTGGAGGTATGATGCTATGGACATTTTATCCGGTTTTAGTGCATGATATTTAAAAAAAAATTATTTTCACCTGATGTAAAAATAATAAAGATCAATTTTTGATGCTAGCCGTCACAGCCCAAGATTTACTAACCATCCAAGCGTCTACGGTAGCTTCGGAATTTGCTTTTTCAATTAGTGGTAAGGTTATATTCATACGAAGAATAACAATCACTCCTCCTACGGTTGAGATGTCCATTTGCTTAAAAAATTATTTAAATGCCGCTGAAAGAATTCAAGATAAAACCTCACTCGAAAATGAATTAGAATACAAGGACGAGGTAAAAGTTGTATTGGCACCAGAAATGACCGAAGATGAAGTCGCTTATGTAATAGTTCAAGCTACAGAGCAAAGAATAAAATCGTTACACGAGCCAACGATAGATTAAAACAAAAGAATATAATAGTCAGAATATAAATATAATGTCAGGACTCTTAACCTTTTTTTATTTCAACTTTATAAGTCTTTAATCTTTAACAAAATAAGAAAAACTTTTAGTTATGTTGTTTTATTTAATTGTATTTTTTTAAAAAATAAAATAGAAATTACAAAAACTGGTTTGGGCCCGAGCCAGTCGGTTCCCAACCCAAATCGGTTGGTATAAGTTTCAGATTTTTTCCCAGCAGACCAGCTTAGAACCCAAATCGGTTTAACCAAAATGGGTTTTGACCAACTTTGACTTTTTAAATAAAAATAATTTGTACACCACTATATAAAACATACTATTTCAACCAAATTGGACATAACTATTAAAAAGTGAATAAGGAAAATGCAAAAAAGATAAGTTTTCATTTATAAAGGTTGTACACTTGTATGTAATATTCGTCTTCTTGTATGAACCATTGTTGTCCACTTTTTAAAATTTTGTTTTTGTCTGTTCAAACAGCAACTTCAAGTCGTTGAGTTATAATTTCATTTACAACCAATGCGTTTAAAACGAGTATGTGATACTTGAGGTGAGACATTCATTGTGTGTACAATATCTATATTATACACGACCTATATAAGATTTGTTTAGGGTGTTCCACTTGTGTTCATATGCTAAAAAAATATTCTGATTTCTTTAATCATCGAGTTTACTTAATTATTTAATGGACAGAATCAAGGTATCTTATGTTAAAATGAAACCTTCCTATACATTCTAAACACTAGACTTTAACTATGAGAGAAAAAATGTTGAAGTCAAACCGGTTAATTCTTAAAAGCAAGTTTTATCAGGTTAAGTTCACTTGATAATAGTATTTGTTGAGCTAGTAATTTTCCTCAAGTACGTTGCCCGTGGACCTACACCACGGGATTTAACCTCAAAACGCAAATACAAAAACGCTTTCGCTTTAGACGAAAGAGACTAAAATGAAAACTCAAAACCATACCTCAAATATAACCTAAAAGATTATCTAAAACAATAAATTCAAACTTTAATCTAGACTCAACCCAAACAAAGGTGGATATGTTAAGATATTGCAGATCAAATCAAATGTAGATTATCATTTTCAACTTAGATTATCAGTTTTAGCATTTACATTTCAAAGATCAAACTATCGTAATAATGGATCTTGGAAATCTCACAAAATAGGGAAAGAACAACATTACAAAAAGCATATCAATCCAAAAATGAAACTAAGATTACTAATCGTCATCGTCATATCATTGGGGGCTCCTGAAATTTGGTTCAATCATCTGGCTGACGCACCATCGCATCAGACCAGCACAACCCCATCACCCTCAACCGCTTAGCCCACCATCAACCTCAAGGGTGCTTTGATTTTAAACCTAGATGTGGTTTTCTATTTCTCCGGATCACACCAGCACAACCCCATTCAACCTCAAGGGCGCTTCGACTTTAAACCTAGATGCCGTGGAAGCCGATGATGGTGCAGTGGTGTTTTGATGTGGTCGTAGGCGGTGGTTGGGAGGTGTTGGAACAACGATTATGATACGGAGGGTCGCATATATTCTTGTACCACAGACATCAATAGTGGTACCACTAAACGCCAAAACTCGTACTCTACATGAACATTGTTAAAGTCTTTGGCATTGGTACGAACCTGAAATGCAGATTATTTCTTGGTTGATCAGAGAGATCACATTTGGTCACATAAAAGACATCTTAGCGTCATTTCAACTTGGTGTACTTTTATTAAATATGTTTGTTCAGCGCTCATTAGCTTGCGTCCCATGGCACAGAAAATTCTATCATCTTTCATTCATTGTGGTCGATCATATATTAGTAAAACCTATTTCAAGATTTTTATGATTTAATATGATAGATAAAGTGCATAACCGGTGCTTGACTTAACTACCGCTTTACACAAGGGCCGGGGAGGAGTTGGATCGCACCATGATGTGATGATCGCACCTCACTACACTTTGTCCAGGAGGTTGATTCCCACAAAGCGTAGGGTAAGAAAAATCTATTAATCTACCTGCATTTCAAATAATAATGTGATCAGTTTTAAAAGAGTTCAATCTTGATAGCAAATTTTGATTTCCGTGACCGTGTTCAACAGTCTTTATTGGACTCTATGTGCAGGTTTATGTGAAACAAATACCAGTAGAAACATATTCTGAGTAGAAATAACCTGCTTTACATATACGCTTTGGATGTATAACTAGGTCATGTAATGATATGAACACTCCAAGAGAACTGGAATATGAAAGAGTAGTAAAAGTCTTTATAAGATGTAAGAAACAATCTCTATGAAAAAGCCACAAGCCAATAAACAAGATAACACTCCAAATACCTTGATCAATAATCTTTGCATCAATAGGAATAAATGTGTCAACTGCCATTTCCTGCAAAATACAGAGAGTCACAGGATCAGCTAAATGTAACTTGCTCATTGTGCATATGAATTCACTTAAGCAGTCCATTATGAAAAAACCAACTTTGGGAGTTATGTATGTGTGTGAGTGTTCTGAACAGAAAGAAACTTTTAGTAACATCTGACCTTTCATTGTGAATATCAAGCACAGTTTCAGCAGTCATTGTAGGTCTTACATAATTGTTTTATTGGCAAAACAATGCAAATGACAAAAAAGTTACATGACCAATAGCAATTATAATCAAGAACAGATTAAACATCATGTTAAAAAAGCAATTTAAGGAAATGAAGACAATAAGTGAGAGACAAATTAAGAATGCATCTGACCAGTCAAGTACTGCTGCAAAGTTGATTCCCTAGAGAAGATGCGTCAAGTACTGCTGCAAAGTTGATTCCCTAGAGAAGATGCGTCGAGAACTCAAGAATATGACACCAAGTCCCATGTAATAGCTTTCTCCATGTCTTGGAAAGGATTGGGTGAATAAAAAAAGTAAGCAAGAAAATTGGTTATCAAAATATGAGCGTGAAGAGTCAAATTACACCACTAAGGAGCTTAGGAAAAATTACTCAATTCCAAGAGTTGCATATTTTGTGTGCAGAAAACAAAGTTTCTTATTATAAGTGACAGCCTATTTTTCTACCTAGAATTTTTTTGATACATATCTCCTAACATGTCTTCCAGCTCTCGTGTCTTTGCATTGCGCCAGTAGGCCTTTTAACATCATTGTCCTCATCGGAGAACTAGAAACAAAACAAAAGTGTTCTACTTTAGAATCTAAGAAATGCATTCACAAACAGGACACACTTAAAGAAACCAGCTTACAACAAATTCAGTCTTGAGTACCTCTAAATCACATTCATCTAAGCCTTCTTTGAAAAATGCGCAACAGATATCCTATCTCGAAACACTTAAAAGTAAGAGCCTGAAGAGATATCGATCTTCACTTTCAACATTCTAGAAACAATATTACACTCAACCCAAATTATAACATTTTACAACACAGTTCAAAAGATAGTTGTACACTCAACACCAATTCACCAAAACTTGTTTTGAGCGGTTTATTAGAAATCTATATTATAATACCTATGCTTACTGCTGAAAGAGTGAAATATTATATCTAATAGTTAGAAATGAAGTGTTGCTGTAAAAAGAGCAAAAGTAAGTACTCATTTAAAAAGATAACTTTAACTATGGCTTGAAGGGTTTAGGGTTTATGATTTAGTGTTAGGGGTGCGCCACGCGAAGGCAGTAGTGCAACACCAAGGCAATCTTCAAAGACCGCAATAGCAAGCTATTATGGTTGGCCTTTCCCCTTAAAAAATTAGATTAATATCGAGTGGGCCGATGGCCCACATATAAGATATTAAACTAATAAGAACAAATACTACACTTGATCTTAGCCAAAAGGCCGAGAAAGGTATGCTTTCTCCCTTCCTGAAGCTCGCTTAATGTAGGCAGGCCCTTCCTCTTTGTACTCTTCAATGAGCTAATGTGGGACTATCAGTTACTGTTTCACTTCGGTTGTCATCTCTTAAAGTTTATATTCCATAGCTAATGGGGATTAATATCTAATAAATCTAGCCTTTAAAAATCGTAACCTAATAAAAAGCATGCATCAATTGATCGACACTAAATCACCACCCCAAATCCGTTTTCAAATCCACCTGAATCTCACTGTTTCAAACTTCACATTCTGTTATAGTTTTTGTGCTTGGATTTTCTAAGAAACCTTACCTACATGACTAGTTCCAGCTTTGTTTAACTTAAACTGACAACCTGATCATGATTCTAACTTATGCCAGTTGGTAGCTTGGTTTCATACTCAAGTAATTCAAAGAGATTGTGAGAAACTACACGGGGTTCATAGTGTCTTCTCTAGGTGTGTTTGTAAGTGCTAGAGAAAACCAAACATGATACACAAAAAAAGATATACCTATTTGATTTATATAAACAACTTGTAAGAGCAATTTGTCTCTAGACATGTAGAGAAGACGTGCAGGTTCCAAGAACAGACCTGCATGTGAAGCAGTGATACAATCATATTGGTGCAATAGATAGTAGATACACAAAGTTACTTGATAGTTTTGTTAAAGTTCGAGTGTTAACTCAATTAAAACATTTTGTAACAGGAATTAATGGCACCTTCTCCAAGAAATCTGGAAACTCCTCATATATTTGGTCTGGTTCATCCAGCTGTGCTTGATTATGAAGAAAAAGTTATGTCAAGAGAATGGAAGATACACATAAAGAAGAAAACGGGTGGTTAAGTAAGCCACTAATAATGTTCCTAACCTCACCTCATCACAAAAAACCATCTTTCACAGTTGTCTAGTAACATTTGTCTTTACTTCTATTCACATCAATAACACCAATCACCTAGAAAAAGTAAAATAAATTAGAAAAAATGCAATAAATAGGTAAGTAATACTTAGAGGATGAAGTACGACTATCTTTCTGTTTCGCTGCAACTGAATCTAACCTGAAGCATATTATGACGTCAGGGATCACAACACTGAAACAAAAGGCAACTACACTGTTTATATACATAAGCTAAATCCACTGAGATGCATGAAGCAGACTGTCGCATCTCAAGAATTGATTAATAGCCCGCCAGCAAAAGCAATGGTAAGGAAATAGAAGACTAAAAAGTGGCAGTGGAATTTTAGAACAAGCTTGAAACAACACTGAAACTTGGGAGTTGGATATTTGACCATGACAGAAATGAAAAAGATAGATTTACAGTAGCTATAGTGGATCCCAATGACAAGATATCAAATATTCCTAAAATGGTAGAAATATAGTATACTTGCTATAATAAGCAACTCGAGAAATTTTGGATTACCCGTATAAATATACAAAAAGCTCAATACTTCATACATGAGGATTCTAGTATATGATTATGCTTAGCATGAGCAGTTGCATGTTATACAACGATATACACCTGCACATCCATTAAAGAGATTAGTATCACCTAAAGAAATCAAAAGTTCTTCAGATGAAACAAAGCATCACATTTAAAGAGTAACAAACCTTTACTGGATTATACATTGAGATTAAATGATCAACAGTTCCACCAAGGAGACCAATACCATCTAGAAAGGGTAATAGGGGCATGATCAGTGTACAAAACAGAATACAATAAGCATATATCATGATTGACACTATACTTTTCTCGATAACTAACCTTCAGTAAGAGTTCCCTTGCTGAATTGATCTAGTAAACATAATGACCGAGAAGTTACATGCCTTTTAAGTCTTTGGCATCAATACGTTAGAACCTTGATAGAACCCAGAAAAGTAGGCTATAGATTACTGAAAATAAAGGATAAAAACAACTCAATTCGAGCAGGGTAGAACTCCAATTGAGGATAACACTGATATTGAAACTAGACAAGAAGTAAATGCATGAAAACAACAATACTTAAACTAAGATTGGGTGGGAACAGTTAGAAGGCTGCTGCCCCACCTCCTGATTTCGTGGACTAACCCCCCACATTCTGAATTTCAAATGATTTCCCTCCAATTAGTCTCCATCCAACCCGTGTACCTCTATCCAGCAGAGAATGGGTCTGCTCCGACCCAGTTGGACCCAACAGTGGGTTCGTGTCATTACATACAACAGGACTTGGGTTCGTATCAATACTTTCCGCCCGGAGACAGGACTTGTCCTCAAGTCGGGTAAGAGAAAACGGATCTGTCAATCCTATTGACTGTTCCTCGAAGGGTTCAATGGTCATATGGTGAAAGGTTGCAGAATTTTGAATATCCGGAGACAACCCTTGCGGCTTGTGATTCTGCCCTTTGTGCGTAAACATAAGAATCTGCTTTTTCCATGTCGCTTGAATGGTGTCAAGAGTAGTAAGCCATCGATTTCCTAAGACCACATCAGCCTCCCGCAGAATTAATGTATCGGCTTGTACAAATACGTTAGTAACACGGGCTGTGCACTTGGAAATTGTTGGTTGCTGTTTGACAGAACCTGACAAAGGAGGCGAAGAAGGGACTAGTAACAGGCCCAATTTTGGTGTTATTGTTGGTGTCGATGTAGTTGCAAACGGTGTGGGCAATGGTGCTTGTTTGTGGGTTGGTTTCAGGACAACATGAGAACAAGGGGAGGTGTTGATAACCGTCTCAGTGGCAGATAAAAGAGGCTTGGCACCAGACGTTTTATTCGAGCTCCTTCCCGAACCCGATTCCACATGATTGTTACACCGTAGGGATGTTCCAAGCATCATGCTTTTGAGTGTCGCAACATCACTCTTCAATTCCGACACTATGGCGTCAAGCTTGGAGGCAATGACGACCAGCTGGGTGGCTATAGGATCTGTCAGATTGCTGCTGCTCATCGGTTTGCTCCTAGTTTGCATTCTCTTTGCTTCTTCGGTTTCCCGGCAATGGAACCAAAAGATAGAGCCTAAAGATGGCTTGCTTGATTGAACAAGAAAAACAGCAAGGTTACAGCCCACTTCGAGAAGGACAGATCTCCTGATTACAATGAAACACCAAGTTCTAAAACCAAAATCAAAGACTGACCAAAACAATGCAGAAAATCAAATATTTAAACTAAGCTACAGCAGTTACGACATGGCCTTCTAGCTCCTGAAAACGTGGATCACTTCCCCACATCTCCACAACTCCTACTTTTCCCTCCATTAATTTTCCCTCCATCCGAATTCCCTCCATCCAGCAGCCTATGGGTCTGCCCTGACCCATTCTGACCCACTCCCCTCCTTGGAACCGTATCAAACCTCAATAGAAGATTATTTCATGGTTCATCAGAAAGATCAAATAATTTAGTTACGTAAAAGATAATCTAGCATCACTGATAGGAGAATATACAGAATCCACATGCTAAATGTGGATACTGGCCAAAGACCACAATGAAATTACGATATTACCATTTTGTGTATAGCTAAGAAAGCTTCTTAATTTTGGTACTTGTGTATATAGACATGATAAATGTTGATATTGCTATCCTGTTGGCTAATGGACCTACAGTTAGATATTGAGGGCATCAATGAAAAAAGTTGGCTAATGACCTACAGTTAGATATTGACAAGTAATGTGAAAATATGTAATAAGATTAACGCTGAATATTCAAATCATATTGATGAGCTAATAAAATGGGCTTCAATTTGGATGAAATGTTGTATGAATGTATGTACGAGGACGAGCAAAAGTTTTTCTTACCCATATCAATTAGAGAAACTCTGCAGTACCGTCTTCAAAAAGTTCTACCACATGAAGTTCACGTGTAATATTATTTTAATAGGAAATTCCAACTCTGGTAACATGATTTTCATGATAAGTTAACTCCACTAATCATTACTGCTTAATAAATAAAGAAGACTTAGCTACAGGATATTGTAAATATTAAAAATCTTATGTGAACTTTAATTCAATGTTGATAACAAACCGAAATTTTATCAAGATAACAGCCTTAATAACTAAATGCAATACCATAGCTCTTGATATAGAACGGGTGCATAGTGCATTTATACATACCGTACAACAGGATTACAGAATACGGATGCTTGCTCACCTTAAGGTTACATGTCACCTGCATGAGAAAAGCCATAACAGTGCCAAACAAGTTCAGGCGTAGTATTGTATTATTAAATCTCAATGCAAAAGAGTATGTGTTTCAAAGATGTTTGGAGTTTAAACAACATCATTTTGTCCTTATTATTTAGATTAATTACTATTATTATTATTATTCCGAAAATTAGTTATAAACTTGGAGTAGCGTTTTCCACGTGGCAAGGCATTACTGGACCCATTGTGTCTCTATTACTCCCCTGTTATCTCATCGGATGATCACTTTACAGAATAATATACAGCGAATCAATTAACAAAACATCAGCACAATAACGCTTAGTTAATCAGAAAAGAAGCAGTTAAGAAATTACAACGCACGATCAATAAACCAAGCATCGGCGCCAAAAACGCCTAATTAGTATATACGACAGACGCCATTACAGCGCACAATCGATAAATCAAAAATCAGCACCAATGACGCCTAATCGATCAAGGTAACTAACAAACATATAAGAAGCAAATAAGAAATCAGCAAATAAGAAGAAGAAAAAAGGATGAGGGAGAAATTAGGTCACAGAATACGCAAATGCATATAAGAAACGACCTGATCGGGTGATCGAGTGAACATTATACTGAATTGTAGTGCCGGTGAACGTCGTTGAACATTCTATTTGGTGGATCTCCTCCATTTCACCAAGAGAGATCATGGTGGTGTAAATGATGGTTGAAAGGATCGCTGGGGCTTATGAAGAGAGTGTGTGTTGTGTGTGCATATATGAGAGAGGGGTTTGTGTGTTGGTGTTGACTACTAGGGTCGTATGGTTGGGTTTATATAGGGGAAATTGAAAAGTGAGTCGGTGGATTTGATTTGTTTTATTTTTGGCAATGATGCTGCGAAGATACGCCAATATCTTGATTTTGTCACGTGCATCTACAGTGATATTAATTTTCTTTAAATTAATTACGCAGGTCATTAATTTACTTTTAATCTACATAGTAATGTATATTGATTCACTAAAGAACAGGTTACAACATTTGATTTCAAAAATAAGAACGTTACTTTAATAAGAGTGACTTTACCTTTTGACAGTTTATAATTTTTTTAAAGTAACAAACTTTTATTTAAAATGTAACCTATAACAAAACAGTGGATTGATTTCGAGTCCCGACCCTTCCATTCCAGACTTAGGGGTTGTTTGATTGTGCTGACCCAGTATGAGCTGACTGAGTCAGAAGCTGACACAGTCAGAAGTTCTGACTGAGTTTACATCTGACTGAAATTTGACTGTTTGATCGTAACAACAAAGCTGACCCAGTCATAAGATCGTAACAACAAAGATGGCGGGGAAGGGCGGCGGTGAACCGCAGGAGGAAACGCGGCAGGAGGGAAACCGGCGGGGCGGGGCGGGGAGGGGGGGAGGGCGGCGGATGGGAGGCAGCAGCCGGCTGGAGGGAGTGTGCCGGATGGGAGTGCGACGGGGGGGGGGGGGTGAGGGTGGCGGTGAATGGCGGGAGGAAAGGCGGCAGGAGGAAACCGGCGGGGGCGGGGGGGGGGATGGCGGCGGATGGGAGGCAGCAGCCGGCTGGGAGTGCGCCGGATGGGAGTGCGACGGAGGGTAGGGGGAGGCGGCCGATTGTGGAGAAGAGATGTCCGGGTCAGATATGTTAAAATAGAGGACTGGGTCAGACCAATTTTCCGGGTCAGATGTCCCGGTCAGCTGCAACAAACGCACTGACTGGCTGACGTGAGACTTGTGGTCAGACCAATCAAACAGGACCTTATTTTTTTTCCTTTCTATGTGTTTTCTTAGTTTTAGTTTTAGTTTTTCCTTTTTTTAGTTTCTTGATTTCATTTATTTATTTTTATGTTTTGAATTCTTTTTTTGCCCATCTTAAACCCTATGTAAATGTATAATTATGACTGGTAGTCAGGATTTTGCTTCTTTCTGACCATGATAAAACTAGAATGAGTTTCACTTTCGGGTTTTGGTTTATCGTGTTTTTGTGTTACCAGATCTAGCTACTGGAATTCTTAATCTCATGGTGTTTCAAGATTTAATTTAGTTGGTTCTACTGGTATTGGTATAACCCTAAATTAACCTTCGATTATTTTTGTATTATTAAAACCATCTGAACTCTTATTGGACAACCCAAAATTAGGTCTAGAACGTTATTGGCATCCTTCAAGAATTTGGAATATGATTATTTTGATGTAATTGTATGGTGTATACTACGTTATGAAAGACGTGTTTACTAAAAAAAAATTTCTTATACAAAATCTTTTTATGCTTTATAATATATGCTTCTAGTGACAAACTATGAAATTTAGAATGTCAATTTATAAGAAAAACGACTATGTAGATCCCTTTATTAATAAAAAGTGTGACCGGGTAGAGGGTTAATAGACTCCTGGACCCCTCTAGTACATCCATAGATGCACTAGATGGTTTGTTTTTTATAAGTTAAATTGGCATACAAAAGTAATATAAAGCATGGGTGATTGGAAACATATGAATCAGAAACTAAAGTTTTTTCAATATCTTTTGATAATGTTTCAAATAATATGCATGCAATCGAACAGTTATTGTAAAATTTGAACCGATTTGTAACAGTTCTATTTTTTATAGTAGATGTATTGCACACATCATAAATTTAACCATTCAAGACAGTTTTAATTTTTATAGTAGATGTATTGCACACATAACAAATGTAACAGTTCTTGTTAGGTTAATCGAGTTGTTCACGGGTCACGGGTCACATGGGTCAATGGATTTTTGTTAAACGTATGGGTCAGCATGGTTATTTATCAAGTCACATGTTACTTATGTTTTACTAGAAGGAATCAATTAAAAAGATTTCACGATGGCTGGCTGAGTAAACTGGGGTAGTTTGTTATAAGAGAAATATGTCCGTCTAATTCTGAGCCAAGGCCCAATAGCCGGCACAAATAGTTCAAAAGCCCCCTACCTACCATTTTAGAACTTTCAAAAGCATACATTTCGAGTTGATGATCATTGTTTCATAAGTTCATTTGCTAAATGTTAATGGCAGATACTATTTCAACTAAATTGGACATAACTATCAAAAAGTGAATAAGCAAAAGGCATAAAAGATAAGGTTCCATTTATAGAGGTTGTATACTTGTACGTAAAATTCGTCTTCTCGTATGAACCCATGTTGTCCACTTTACACTCAATGAGCTCGAAAAAATGTTTTTATTTGTTCAAGCTGCAACTTCAAGCTCATCTAACCTGGAAATACTTTCACCCAAACTAACTTAACAATTAAGTTCTTATTTCATTCACAACCAATACCTTTAAAACAAGTGTGTAATACTTGATGTGAGACATTCATTGTGTCCACAATCTCTCTCTTGTACACGACCTATACAACATTCAATGTCTACACTAATTACTTTTAAAGCGGTTATAACGTATGTGTCCGCCACATATACACATATGCTCACCACATGTACCCCTTAAACTTCATCTGCTCCAAATGAATACCCGAACGAACCTAACATTAAGTCATCTTCTGGAACTGACACTCCATCCTCTCTAGATTATCTTTAAGATCATATTCTGAAACTTATTCATGTCTAATAATAGTAAACTAGCGTTTATCAATTTCTCACTTTGCACAATGATTGCTCTGTGTTTCAGTTTTTCGTACTGATCCTACTCTTTAGAACTTGTTACATCATAGTCGCCACTTGCACGATGTTCTGCTGTTAAGTTAGTATTTACAATTATGGATTTGTTTTTTGTGCGTCTAAATCAAAACACAGTCTAGGACATCAAAAGCAAAGGACAAAGAGTTGTTATACATGAAGTTGGTGTCATTCTATCCTCTTGTTAATGTGGGTTTCATCGTGTTATGCTTGTTAGTTATGTGGGCATTGCAATAATATATTTGTCTTAAAGTCCTATTTGTATTGTAATTTTACAGGGCCCAATTAAATAATTTCATGTGAAATCTAAAGAAAATTCGGACAACCTTTCGTAATTATATATGTAGAAAACCACCCACATTGTAACATACAAGGTCTATAATATACGATCACAATGCACTAACTAACGTCCAACGACACACAAAATGAATTCTACAAAACAGAACATAGTCACATCGGGTCAGGTCTAAATGTAGGAATTTACGTCATAGTAGTGCTAAACACAATGCATTAACATAAACACTATACATGCATAACGTTTTGACTGGAAAATAATGATATACAGATCAGTAGGCGCTAAATTGGGTGATGAACTTTTATCATCTATTTTTGGAATCAAATGATGCTAAACTACTAATTAGCGACCCAAAGGGATTAGATCTTCAGTCGAAACTTCATAAATCAAGCAAGAAAGAAGGTAAAACTAAACACATCAAGAGAACCCACAAACTAACAAAGCAAACTTCATAAAACCAAACATTATATTGACAACAAAATCATAAAAGCAGGTAGCTGAATCTTTAGTCTAACAAAGCAAAACTTTGTAAATCAAGCAAGCTAAAAAAGATAGAACTGAGCACATCAAGAAAACCCACAAACCAAGTCAGACGCATAAAACCAACATTACATAGACAACAAAATCATAAAAGTAGATTGTTGAATCTAAATTTCAAAGTGAAAATTTAACCTTACTTGAATCTCTTATACTCAAGAATACCCACAATATAACTCAACCTGCAAGCTACGTGCACATTAATACATAAAAAGTAATGGAATTCCAAAATAGGGGCCAATGTTTATCAATTAACAAGAGCAGTAAATCACCTTATATACCATAGCGGCATTTAGCAAGATATAACAAACCTCAACCTAATTGAATACAATAAGGACAGAAGCTGAAATGAACGATGAAGACGATGGGCAGAAACACAATCTCATAATCATATGACCAAAAAAATCAATTCGCTTGGCACACCAGAACCCAACCAAATGAAACCAAATAGACATTATCAGGGTTTAAGCACAGCCACACTTCCACCATCAGTTAAGTAGATGAGAACTGCATAAGCAATGCAAACACACGTCCTTCATAAACACAAATTCTTTCCACATATTCTAAAGCACAGAGGCAACTACACCTAAGGATCAGTCTACCATCGCCTCCTTCCATCAATTGATCAGCACCACTATCGGCTACAACCACCCAATGCCTACCATCGACCCCACCCCCCATTTGCCCCAAACATGGTCGCACTCTCGACCACAAAACCCTAATCGCGACCACCATCCTTCACCATAATCACCGGTTGCACTCTTCCACAACCACCCTAGCCACTGTCAGTGTCCGCACCTTTGCAAGCATCGTTGGTCAAAATCCCTGCCACAACCCCATCACCAACATCATACAATATCCGGTCACCACCACGGCTCCCTCCTCGGAAAAACCGCCAGCAGGGAAAGAGACGGTGAGGTCTCACTCCCTTTCTCTGCTCTACTTTGGACATAATGAAATTAGCAAAATAACCCCATTGTACTGTTCATTTCACTTCTTTTTAAACATATAGGTTAATACTAACGAAAACAAATCCACCATATAGACTCCTAGATATATTCATCTTTAGTAATTTAATACTTACCTTTCAACTCTCATAACATAAGAGTTTTCCATACCCATTATCACAAACCTTTTTGAAAATCTCCTTGTAATAACACCTCTTCATATTTAGTCCAAGTACAACGTCTTCATGTTTAGTCCAAGAACAACGTGAAACTTGATCTCGTGAATCCTCATTCACCATCACATTGTTGCATCTCCTTTTTGACCAAAAGAAACCTCCATCAAGCATCCCTAATACCTTGATATACATGGTTAAAGTTATAGCCAACTTGCTGCAATACAGAGGAAACATTAAGAATGTATCTCACCAGTCAAGTTCTGCTACAAAATTGATTCCCTAGAAAAGATGCATCTAGAACTCAAGAATATACGACACCAAGTCCCATGTCATTGAAAAGGATCGGGTATATAGAAAAAGTATCTAGAAAAAGTATCTAAGAAAACTGGTTATCAAAATATATGAGCATAAAATGTCAAATTACACCAACGAGGACGTTAGTAAATAATTTAACTCAATACCAAGAGGCAAGAGTTGCTTATTTTATGTGTAGAAAAGAGAGTTTCTTTATATAAGTGACTGACTCTTCTTAGTACCTACGATTTTTTAATATAGATCTCCTAAATGGTTGTCCAATGGTCGTGTCTTTGCATTGCGTATTTTGCGTTAGTAGTATCGTTTAACATCACCATCCTCATTGAAGAACTAGAAACAGAACACAAGTGTTCTAACTTAGCATTAAAGAAATCATCACAGACGACCATGCTTAAAGGAAGCAGCTTGCAACAAAATTAATCTTGAAGCTCCTCTAAGTTGCATTCATCAACCCAATCTTTAAAAATGCACAACAAATATCCTATCTCGAAACACTAAGGGCGTGTTTGATTTTGGTTGACCGGGCTGACCAGGCTGACTCGATCAGCGGGTCAGCCCGTTTGATATGCAAATGGTAGCTGCTGACCGGGTCCTTTGCAGCTAACCCAAACCTGAAAAAAATACATGCTGACCCATTCATCTTCATAAAAAACACAACAGATCCACTCCACTCCACCCCACCCAACCACCCCCCTTTGCACAGCCGGCCGATCCACCCCACCCACCCCCTTGCGCAGCCGGAAGATCCACCGCCGAGCGCCTCCCCTGCGCGAGCACCGCCCCACCGCGATTCCTCCCCTTCGCGACCAAATCCCCTGCGCGATTCCTCCCCTTCGCGATCAAATCCCCTGCGCGACCAAATCCCCTGTGAGTTTTATATCCTGCCGGTGGTGGTGGTTGTGGTGGTGGAGGCCGGTGGTGGTCGGGAGGGGATGTAGAGAAGGGGTTTTGGTTTTTGATGGTGATGGTAGTGGGTGAGAGAGATAGAGATGCTGATGGTACTGGATTTTGTTTTTGGATGGTTTTTTGTGTGTTAAATAATTTATAAAAGGAGTTATTACATAACACCCAATTAAAATACAAGGGTAATATGATTATTTTTATCATTCATTAGAGCCAGTCAGCAACTAAATCAAACAGCCAAGTTTCAGTCAGATGTAGACTCACTCAGAACTTCCGACTGGGTCAGCTTCTGACTCAAATCTTACTGAGTCAGTTTTATCAAACAACCCCTAAGAGAAAGTAAGAGCCTGCAGAGATATCTTCACTTAAGGTGCAATACATAGAGAAAGTTTACTTGATAACTTTGTTCAAGTTCTAGTGTTGACTTGATTAAAATAATTTGTAACAGGAACTAATAGCACCCAGTCCAATGAACACAAGTACATACCAAACTTGGGAGTTGAATTTTAAAAAGACAGAGTTCTAACTGGATCATAATGGCCTAACATTAGCAATAGTGGAACCCAATGACAAGATATTAAAGATTCCTAAAACTGCAAAAATACACTATACATGCTATAAACAACTCGAAAAATTTTTGGATCACCCATATAATATACAAAAGCTCAATACTTTCATAAATGAGGATTCTAATAAGTTGATATGGTCAGCATGAGTATGTGCAGGTTAGAGAACAATATACACCCGCACATTCATCAAAGAAATTAGCATTTTATCAAAGAAAATAAAGAAGATAGGTTCCACACCTTAAGAATATCCATGACAGATTTCAACGTATCACGTAAAGAAATCAATAGTTCTTCAAATGAAATAAAGAATCACATTTAAAGAGTAACAAACCTTTACGGGTTACATCGAGATAAATGAGCAGTAGTTTCACCAAGGAGACCGATACCATCTAGAAATGGAAATAAGGGCATAATTAGTAAACAGAGCAGAATCCAATAAACATAGGTCATTAAACATAAATAGAAACTATACATTTCTCGATAACTATTCCCTTCCCAAATTCGTCTAGTAAATACAATGACCGAGAAGTAGGATGCCTTTTAAGTCTTTGCAATGGTACGAACCTCAAATGCAGATTATTTCTCAGAGAGATCACATTTGGTCACATAAAAGTCATCTTAGCATCATTTCAACTTGGTGTAAGTTAATTAAAATATGGTATGTTCAGCACTCATTACCTTGCTTCCCATGGCACAGAAAATTCTATCATCTTTCATTCATTGTGGTCAATCGTAAATTAGTAAGCGATTTCAAGATCGTTATAATTGAATATAATAGATAAAGTGCATAACCATTGCTTGAATTAGCTCCCGCTTTACACTGGGGCCGGGAAGGAGCTGGATCGCATCGTGATGTAATGATCACAGCATTACGTACACTTTGTGCAGGAGGTTAATTCCCACAGAGTGTAGGGTAAGAAAATCTATTAACCTACCTGCATTTCAAACGATAATGTGATCAGTGACTTAAAAGAGTTCAATCTAGATAGAGAATTTTCGTGACCATGTTCAACAGGCTTTATTGGACTCTATGTGCAGGTTTATATGAAACAAATACAAGTAGAACATAGTGTAAGTAGAAAATAACCTGCTTTATATATACACTTTGCATGTATAATTAGGTCATGTAATGATATGAACATTCCCAGAGAAATGGAATATGAAAAAGTAGTAAAAGTCTTTATAAGATGTCCGAAACAATCTCTATATGCAAATAAGCCCCAAAACAATAAAGATGATAACACTCCAAATACCGTGATTAATAATCCTTGTACCAATAGGAATAAATGTGTCAGCTGTCAATTCCTGCAAAATACATATGGTCACAGGATCAGTTAAATGTTACTCCCTAATTGTGCAATATGAATTCACTTAAGCACCCGATTATGAAAAAAACAACTTCGAGAGTTGTGTGTGTGTGTTCTGAACAGAAAGAAGCTTTTGATAACATCTGACCTTCCGTTATGAATAACAAGCGCAGCTTCAGCAGTCATCGTGGGCCTTACATAATATATTTCACGGGAAACCAATGCCAAGGCGAAAATGTTACCCAGCCATCAGCAATTATAATCAAGCAAAAATCATGTTACAATATCTTTCTATGGAAATGAAGACAATAAGTGAGAGAAATTAAGGAGTATCTAACCAGTCAAGCACTGCTGTAAAGTTAATTCCCTAGAGAAGATGCATCGAGAACTCAAGAATATGACACCAAGTCTCATGTAATAGCTCTCTCCATGTCTTGGAAAGGATTGGGTGAATAAAAAAAGTAAGAAAATTGGTTATCAAAATATATATGAGTGTGAAGAGTCAAATTACACCAGTGAGGAGTTTAGGAAAAATTACTCAATTCCAAGAGTTGCATATTTTGTGTGCAGAAAACAGAGTTTCTTATTATAAGTGACATCCTCTTTTTAACACCTAGGATTTTTCTGAAACATATCTCCTAACATGATTTCCAGCTTTCGTGTCTTTGCATTGCGCTAATAGAACCTTTTAACATCACCCTCCTCATCAGAAAACTAGATACATAACAAAAGTTTTCTAATTTATCATCAAAGAAAAGTATTCACAAACAGGACATGCTTGAAGGAACCAGCTTACAACAAATTCAGTCTTGAAGTTCCTCTAAATCGCATTCATCTAAGCCTTCTTTAAACAATGCACAACAGATATCCTATCTGGAAACACGAGCCAAAGTAAGAGCCTGAAGAGATATCAATCTCCACTTTCAACATTCTAGAAACAATATTCCACTCAACCCGAGTTATAACACTTTTACAACACAGTTCAAAAGATAGCAGTTGATGCAACACCAAACCCTGTTTTGAGCAGTTTATTAAAAATCTATACATAAATACCTATGCCTATTGCTGAAAGAGTGAAATCATACATATATTAGTTCCTAATGAAGTGTTGGAAAAAAAAGCAAAACTACTCCCTTCCTAAAGCTCACTTAATGTAGGCAGGCCCTTCCTCTTTGTACTCTTCACTGAGCCAATGTGGGACTGTCAGTTACTGTTTCGCTTCAGTTGTCATCTCTCAAAAATTATGTTCCATAGCTAATGATATCTAATTAAACTAGCCTTTAAAGATCATAAACTAATAAAAAGCGTCCATCAATTGATTGACACTTAATCACCACCCCAAATCCGCTTTAAATCCACCTGAAACTTACTGCGTCAAACTTCACATTGTGTTATAGTTTTTGCGCTTTGATTTTCTAAGAACCCTTATCTACAACAAATTCCAGCTCTGTTTAACCTAAACTGACAACCTGATCATGATTCTAACTTATGTCGGTTGGTTGCTAGGTTGCATACTCACGTAATTCAAAGGGATTGTGAGAAACTACATGGGGTTCATAGTGTCTTCTCTAGGTGTGTTTGTAAGTGCTAGAGAAAACCAACATGGTACAAGAAAAAACAAAACATACCTATAAACAACTTGTAGGAGCAATTTGTCTCTAGACATGTAAGGAAGACATGCAGGTTCCAAGAACACACCTGCATGTGAAGCGGTGAAATTATCATATTGGTGCAATAGATACAATTTGTTAAAGTTCCAGTGTTAACTCAGATTAGAACAATTTGTAACAGGAATTATTTTCACCTTATTATGAAGTAGTTTGGAAACTTCTTGTATATTTGGTCCGGTTTATCCAGCTGCGCTTTATTATGAAGAGAAGTTTCATCCAGCTAGTGGTTATGTAAGCCACTAATAATGTTCCTAACCTCACCACAGAAAACCATCTTTCACAGTTGCCTAGTAAACTTTGTCTTTACGTCTATTCACATCAATAACACCAATCACCTACAAAAGTTATAATAAATCAGGGAAAAAAAACACACCGTTTTTCATGACAAAGGAGCAAAGGTTACCTGGTCCAATCAACACAAGTACATACCAAACTTGGAATTTAAATTTTTTTTTCATGACAAAGAAATGAAAAAGATAGAGTTACAGTAGCTATAGACTATAGTGAATCCTAATGAAAAAATATCAAATATTCCTTAAAAGGCAAAAATATAGTATACTTGCTATAAGCAACTCAAGAAATTTTGGATCACCCATATAAATATACAAAAAGCTCAAAACTTCAAAAATGAGGATTCTAGTATTTTACTATGGTCAGCATGAGCAGGTGCATGTTATACAACCATATACACCTACACATCCATTAAAGAGATTAGTATCAACTAAAGAAATCAAAAGTTCTTTAGATGAAACAAAGAATCACATTTAATGAGTAACAAACCTTTATGAGATAAAATGATCAACAGTTCTGCGAAGGAGACAAGTACCATCTAGAAAGGGAAATAGGGGCATGATGAGTGTACAAAACAGAATATAATAAACATATACCATAATTGACACTACACTTTTCTCGATAACAAACCTTCAGTAAGAGCTCCCTAGCCAAATTCGTCTAGTAAACATAATGACCGAGAAGTAGCATGCCCTTGTTGTATAGCAGCTAAGAGAGCTTCTTCACTCTTGGTACTTGTGAATATGATCAAAGGCTTAACCTGGTACTTGATGGGACATGATAAAATTTAATATTACCATCCTGTTGTTTAAACTGAAGTTGGCTAATGACCTACAGTTTGAAATAGACACCTAATGTGAAATTAAGGTAATAAGATTAACGATGAAAATCCAAATCATGTTGAGAGAGTTAATAAAATGGGCTTCAATTTGGATGAATTATTGTATGTAAGTGGACAAACAGAAGTATCTTTAACCCATAACAATTAGAGGTAACTCTGCAGTATCTACATCCCAAAGTTCCAGCACATGGAGCTTTCATGTAAGATTATCGTAATAGGAAATTCCAGCTCTAGTAACATGACTTTCATAATTAGTTAACTCCACAGTCTACACTAATCATTACTACATAATAAATAAGAGAATTTAACTTTATGATATTGTAAATATGAAGAATCTTATGTGAATTGCAATTCAATAATGATAACAAACTGAAATCTCATCAACATAATAGTCTTCATAACTAACTGTAATACAATAACTCTTAATCTAGAACGGCTGTATAGTGTGATAACACGTACCGTTACAACAGGATTACCAAATACGGATGCTTGTTCACCTAATAAGCTTACCCATGACCTGCATGAGAAAAAGCCATTTCAGTGCCAAACAAGTTTAGGCATAGTATTATATCTGAAGGCAAAAAAATAAGTGTGTTCAAATATTTTTAAAGTTTAAAAATGATTTTGTCATTATGTATTAATCCGAAAATTAGCTATAAACTTGGAGTAGTGTTTTCCACGTGGCAAGTCATTACTGGACCCTTTCTGAAAAACCATTCGACAGAGCATCTACTATCTAGCATGTTTTTGCTTAGTGAAATAAAAAATTCTATCTCTATTACTCCCCCTGTTCAATCATCGATTGATCACTCTGCAGAATTATATACATCATATGAAATTACAACACATAATCAACATATAAGTTATAAAAAAACATCAACAGCAATAACGCTTAGGTAATCAGATAAGAAGCAGTTAAGAAATTACAACGCACGATCAATAAACCAAGGATGAGCACAAAAAACGCCTAATTAGTCTCTACATCAGATGACATTAGAGGGCACAGTCGATAAATCACAGATCAGCATCAATCACTATTACAGTATTACTCCCCTGTTCAATCATCGATTGATCACTCTATAAAATTATATACATCATATGAACTTACAACACATAATCAACATATAAGTTATAAAGCATCAACACCAATAACGCTTACGTAATCAGATAAGAAGCAGTTAAGAAATTACAACGCACGATCAATAAATCAAGCCTTAGCACCAAAAACGCCTAATAATTAGATTATACAACAGATAAGAATCGATTTAGAAATCAGCAATCAATAAATCAAAAAGCAACACCAATAAAGCCTAATCAATCGTAACAACTAATAAGCAGATAAAAATCAATTAAGAAATCAGCAAATAATAAGGAGATAAAAGGATGAGGGAGAAATTAGGTCACAGAATATGCAAATGCAACCTGATCGGGTGATCGAATGAGCGTTATATATACTGAATCGTAGTGAGTAGTGAACGTCGTTGAACACACACCGTTTCTATTTGGTCGAACTCCTCCATTTCACCAAGAGATCATAACCCTTTCTATTTCGTTGACTTCCGCATCGTAGTGAGTAGTAAAAGTCGTAGAACACTTAAACCGCTTCTATTTCGTCGACTTTCTCCATGGTGGTGGAAATGATGGTTGAAAGGATCGCCAGGGCTTGATGAAGACAGAGAGACTGTGTGTATGTCAGTCAGTATGTGTGTGTGAGAAAGAGGGGGTGTTGTGTGTTGGTATGGGCTACAGGAGTCGTAAGGTTGGATTTATAGAGGGAAAACCGAAAAGTGAGTCGGTGGATTATTTTTGTTTTATTTTTGGTAATGATGTTGTAAAGATACGCTGCTGTATTATTTTTGTTTTATTTTTGGAATGATGTTGTAAAGATACGCCAATATCTTGCGTTTCTTAAAATTTATACTATATTTCTACGTATGAGATTATTAGATTTATTACGTTAGTTTTTATTGGTGGTTGTATTTTTGTTTAGCTTCTTGGTAGTCTTTATATTTGATTCATCTTGTTGTTCAATAACAAATAATGTTATTTATAATATTTTAAATTAATATTTAGATATAAATTTATTATTTGTATTTTATAAATAAATGATATATAATTAAGGTACCCAAGGCATAAAAATATGAGAATTTTGTGTTCAAGTATCACTCTGAATAAAAATGTTCTGTGGTTGAGCCAGTAGATTTTTCAGTTGTAGATCTCCTCTTGAGGGGATTGGGGGTGAGGTCTCGTATAGAAAACGAACAAGTAGACCCGATTAATATAACATTAATCCTGCAAAGCAGGTTCGTTCATTTGTCGTTTAAAAATAATAATATTTAAAGTAAGTATTGTCTTATTAAATGCTTAAGTATACGATCACTAAATATTTACATATAATAATAACAATAATAATAATAATAATAATAATAATAATAATAATAATAATAATAATAATAATATAATAATAATAATAATAATAATAATAATAGTAATAATAATAATAATAATAATAATAATAATAATAATAATTAATAATAATAATAATAATAATAATAATAATAATAATAATAATAATAATAATAATAATAATAATAATAATAATAATAATAATAATAATAATACGCATATCAATACTCATATCAATGTTTAAGGAATGTCGGGAAAAAAACCCTTATAACGCCCGTCGCATCGCAAGGCAACCCACTATATATAAAAATAGAAAATATTAAGAATAGTGAAGTTTTAGGTTTTCTTAATTTTATCACAATAATGCTCTTTTTCTCCAAACTAATAAAAAATCTTATTTTTTTATAATTTTACGCTTAAACCTCTTGGAGTTTTTCTTAACTATTCACATCACTTTTTTATTTTAATTGACTACCTACTCGTTTTGTTTTATTTTAATTTTACACTTAAACCTTTGAGTTATTTTAAATTTACACGTAATCTCCGGAGTTTTAGTAAAAATGTTTTTTTCTTTTATTTTAACCACTTTATAATACAACCCATTAACTTTCATAAAGTTAACATGTACGTGTTTTATATTTTTATTCTCTGGTTAAAGGATTCATTTTTATAGTATTTTTTATATTACACTTTCTTATCAGCATTTCACGCGTGAATATTTTCGTGTGCTTAATACTAACATAAAGAATCAACACAAATCAATATTTCATCTTATACAGCCTCGTCGCATAGCGCGGGTCACCCCGCTAGTACATACATGTATATTAACCCTTATATTATATCTTTTAGAGTTACAACATACGCAGTTATCTAATTTACTCTCAGGACAACTGCATATATCCCTTTTTAAATCTTATTAATTACATATTTACCCAACTATCAATTAAATTCTTATGTATCTCTTCCCTTAATAAAAGTAATTTCATATTTACCAATTTTATTTTATATTTATTGAAAAATAAATTATAAACTATTTTATTCTCATTTAATTAGACCTTTAAAACTTTTTAAATAAATTATATTAAGTAGAGTTGTTAATCATTTTTTTATCTTGTTGCAACGTCATCTAAAACATTAAAGACTTAGGGGCTGTTTGATTGCGCTGACTGAGTAAGATCTGACTGAGTAAGAAGCTGACCCAGTAAGAGGTTCTGACTGAGTTTGCATCTGACTGAAACTTGGCTGTTTGATTTAGTAGCTGACTGACTCTGCTGAATGATAAATATAACATTATTGCCCCGTTGTTTAATCGAGTTTGAATTTAACTGGTGTTGTGTAATTAATAAAAATAGCTAAATTATACATACACATATACATACCCATATACATATACATATACATATACATACACATATAAATACCCATATACATACACATCTACATACACATATACATACCCATATACATACACATCTACATACACATATACATACCCATATACATACACATATACATACCCATCTACATACACATCTACATACCCACATACCCATCAACAAACAAATCCAAAATATACATACACATCTGAGCAAATCAACATCCAAAATCAACATTGTCAAGCAAATCAACATCCAAAATCAATCGAATATACATACACATTTGAGCAATCAACATCCAAAATCAATATGAACTAGTATTAAACTTAATCAAGAACACCTTGCCTCGACAAAGAACTTGTATTTCTTGGTTATAAACCTTGTCAACACCTGTTTATTTTAACCCAATGAATGAAACATCTTTTGATAAACTTTAAGACAAAAACATATATTCAAAATCAGATTAATATATTTAGAAGAAGTGAATAGAAATAACTGATACCTTCTTGAATGCCCCACCACCACCTCGAAGAAGCATCACTACACCACCGCCTCGAATTTGGTCATCTTTCTTACAAAAGGACAACTACAACCACCCATTGCTAACAAATCACGACGACCAGGCCACCGCCGCCACCTCACGGCTGCCATCTAGGTTTCAAGAGGGCAAATCTAACCGGCACCCTTAACTACGAACCTCAAGGGTTTACCTTGAGAAGACGACCGAGGCGGTGAAGGTGAGCAACGGAGGTGGTGAAGGTGAGCAACGGTGAAGATGAGCAACAGCGTGAAGAAGACGACGGTGAAGGTGAGCAACGGCGTGAAGAAGACGACGGTGAAGGTGAGCAACGGAGGCTGACCGACCGGGTCAGTGATCGATTTCTTTAGGTCTGGGTCAGAGGCCACCGACCGGGTCAGCCCACCGACAGTGAACTTCAAACACCCTGACCGGCTGACCGAGTCAGCCAGTCAGCGGTCAGAGGTGGTAGTTGCAACATCAAACACAGCCTTAGAGCTAGTGAACTACAAAAGGGTTTGGTTATCTGCACACCTCAAAATTAAAATTTTAACACACCAAAATTTCTATACGGGGCGTATAGCCCCATATGCGTCGTATAGGGGGTTCGTATAGCCTATACGGGGCGTATAACCCTTTGACTGCCCCTTAAATTTTTTCTTGTAGCCAGTGTCGGAATTTTACTATACGCGTCGTATAGCCATATATGTGTCGTAGAGGGCTATATGGGGCGTATAGCTCTCTGACACCCCGCTGAATTTTCCTTGTTTTTAATGTATTCGACCCTATACGTCGCGTCCCATACGTGGAGTATAGGGGGTGTCGATTTATCTAGGTGTGTGTTTATATATTAGGACCCTTACAAAAACAAGCAAAACCTTAACAGAGTCCAATTCTAGTTGCATCCAACCTATCACAAAAGAAAACACCTGAAAATACACAAGAACACACACAAGTAATTATATAAATGGTTTGCAGGAATTGATCCCATAGCTTGCACACGAGAAAACACACACACAATTATTACTTTTTACATAAAATAAAATTAACACCACAAACCGTATAAATAGTCAAAACCGAACAATATAAAATGTCAAGCCGCCAAACCATTGTTTGCTTATAAATCTTGGTCGAATCAGACCATAAACACCCCTAGGTGTCGTTTCCAAATGCGATAAGCTAGTTCTTTGTAACACGTTGGTTCTCTAATATGTGACGTGTAAGAGCATTCAGAATAGAACTCCCATACCCATCCATCTTTAAATTTCATGAGAAATATTAAAACTTTGTGTTATTTGACTCCTATATTTATAATCTTCATCCCAATCCGCATCTCCTAAATTTTCAAGAAAAACCATAATACTGTTTTTTATTTGAAGGATCACTATTCATCTTCATATATATTTTTTTATTATTACTTGTGGGTGGCTGTGAGTGAAAAAAAATAGAAAGTGTTACAAATGAAATGAGTGAATTATAGTTTCCGTCCTTTAAGTTTGTTTAAAATTTCACATTTTGTCCTTTAACTTTATAAATTACAACAAACATCCCTTATTTTAAAACTTGTTATGGTTTTAGTCATTTACACTAATAGCCATTAGATTTTTCTGTTAGTTGTATGTAAAATGATCAAGTTGCCCCTTATATCAAAAAAAATTATAATAATTGTTCAGAATTAAAGTTAAAAACATTAAATATTAAAACCACCATCATCAATAACTCTACCCCCATCCAATGTCGCTTCCCCATTCTAAATTCCAGATCATGAGGATTTTGGACGATGTTTTCCGGCTAAACTATCAGAACACCAATCGCCCCTCTCTAGCGACCATCACCACCGCACAACTGCACGTAACACCACCATCACTAGGCTCGACGCAAGCACCATCGAAGGTCCGCCTTTCACTGTCGTATTGCACCCACCGAAGACTACCAACATCCATCATCCTCTTCACCGCACTACCTGAACCATCCTCCCACCACCATCGTCCCACCACCATTATCTCATTTCTACCTTCCACTATTGATCCTAATCAGACCACCAGACAAAGACAATGATTAGCACCACTAACCACCGATTTACCCTCCTGACATCCCTCGTCGATTCTGCCTCCTTCGTCCAAACAGAAAAATCGAGAGAGAAAAGCTTCTGTTGTTGTGACTTTTTATCAGTCGCAAGCCAGATCAGAGAGTTGCAAGAGTTTCGATTTGAGGTGGACGTTGATTTCTCGCATTTGGTGGGCGTAAGGTAGTATTGTGATAGTAGAATGTACTAGCATAACTGATTTGAGCTTGTTTTCTCACCAGAGAAATGTGGTCGTGGTGGTGTTGGTTGTGGTGTGGGAGAGCGTAGTTTAAGGGTGATTTAGAGTAAATTACGGTTTTTGTCATTTTAAGGGTAATTTGGTCATTTACAATAACAGAAAAATCTAACGACTGTTAGTGTAAAAGACTAAAATCGTGATAAGTTTTCAAATAAAAGATGTTTGTTATAATTTATAAAGTTAATGGATAAAAAGATGAAACTTTGAACAAACTTAAAGGACGAAAACTATAATTTACTCAAATGAAATATAAATTTAAGAGACGGTGAGTTGTGTTAGAGATTTATAAGGTTTCACAAACTGCATTATTTTTTTATTTCGATCTCGACATGATTTGATATGAAATAAAAGCATAATGTACTTTAAACTTGGAATAAAATACCCCGATCTCAATACTTGTTGCAGATTACCATATTCTCGTACATGTTAAGGAACCCTCTTTCATCATAAATCATATGTACAAGCTATAATTAAGCCCCAAAGTGTGTTTTCAGTTATCAAAGCTTACAAATGGTGCACAAAATCACTTACTTGACCCAAAAAGAGCTTCAAAATCTTTATACATCGCTTTTGGTTTCGACTTCGAATCCGTGGATGTCTGTGAAGAACTCCCGCTTCTCTTCCCGCTCCAAAACCCGCTCCATTTAGTCTGACTACTCGACGGGTCGGTTGGCGTTCCACCCCCGGCCCCATCCCTGCTAAAACTAGACTTAGCCAAATCTCTCAACTGCTTCATCCATGGCCGATCCGCCAGCACCTCAGCAGCCACCGGGGTATCATCACGCCGCTGTGGTTTTAACGGGAACTGACTCTCAATGTTTTTCATCAACTTAATGGGGACAAAAAGCAGGAGAACCCCCCATGATGCTACTTTCAAACCCATGCACAAAGACTTATTATTAGGGTCAAGTTGTTTTATCTGACAGATCAAAGAGTTCCATTCGTTCAAGATTTGAGCGACGAATGCAGCTAAAAACAAACAAAGCATCGCGATCCCAATCTTGGTCTGATCATTGGTTGAAAGAGTCTTCCTCAAAAGAACCAAACAAATGGCAAAGATCGCAACTTGGCTCGAAACAGAAATGATCTCCACCAGTTGAACCTTTTTCTTGATAAACGGTTTCTTGAGGACCATGAAAAACAGTTGAAATGAAGTAACACACAGTAATGTTATCGTGGGTGTTTCAGAATACCTGTTTCTTGAATATATACCAACCAAGATTCCTAAAGTAACCCGCTTGATTGATTCAAGGAAAATGTAGTAGATTCTTAATATCCCAAATACCCTTTGAACAAAGGGTGCTTCTGCATCTTCGTTTTCATCGTCCGATGCGATGATGTTGTTACTGGTGGTGTTATAATCCAACCCTCCAGTAATCTGGGAGAGCATGTATTTTGGTGGTCCTCTTAGGTCCTCAAAAAGTGGGCCTAAAATGGTTAGCCATTTGGAACTTGAGGGGTTGATCCATGTCCATTGGCCTCGTTTTCCAGGGCCCAAAGTTACCTTAACCAGTGTTTGGTACCAATGCATTTTCTGATCTTCATGATGAACCTCTTTGTATTGAAGTAGCTTACCGCGTGATATTCCAAAAGAAAGGAACATAAACAATGCTAGTATTAGGAAAAACACGGTTCCTAGTATAAGAGTACCGACCGCAATCCCTAAAGCAGATCCGCCTGCAAAAACCAAACATAAGGTTAGATTTCTGAGGTCAAACAGACTATATGTGGGACCAAATATTGTTATGGGATTCAATGTTTCAAGAAATTATAAGAAATTGTGTAAGTACCATAGCAACCCTAAACATGTTGAAAAGTCCCCATGATGAGGTGGTAAAAAGAATTATGTAAAATTTGGATTTGGAAGGTAAAAGGTTTGACCTTGAAAGTCAAAGTACAGATTACCTTTGAGTACTGATGCTGAGGCTGCAGAAACACATGGTACTGCAAGAATTACCAGAAAGATTTCAAATCTTGGGAAAATGACTGAGACATGAGGGTTTTCTTTCCCTTTTTTCTTTCTAAGTTTCAGTATAAGGAGGAACAGGATATGCAGAATAATCAAACCGCCGCTCATGACCACCAGCCAAAACATACTCCGTTTGAAATCCGTCCACCTGAATAAATAATCCATGTTCAGTCGATAAACTCGAAACAATACTTGTAAGCAGTTTATTATAACATACCCGTGTGAATCATTCGAATCAGCAATATATTCAGCTTCAGGCTGCATGTTTTGGCTCTGCGTATACAAACTGCCATTAGAAACCTTGGCAGAAAAGAAAAGAACAAAATTATTGGGGAATAAGAACCAGCTAACCTCAAAAAACGATTTGTACTCCATCGCGGTAAGTGGCAATCCATAAAGTGAGTCCAGTTTGCCAAGATTTGTGGCAGTAATTCGAGTAATTTGAGCTCCAGAAACACCAGTTCTAGAACCGTATGAATGTGGATTCATAGGCCAAACGGGCGTCACGTAACCACGTTCCCATGGGAGTTTGAAATACGGGATACTCCATCTTAAACCCTTAACAAATTCACTATACTCGATGGGTAAAGGAACCGCTAACCATCCAGATAAAGCAAAAATTTGAATGTGGCATACAATTCGCTGATTTCATGAAGCAAACAATCCAATAAGGATTCTTTCCCAGAAGTAAAAGTGTCTGAAAGTTAAGAAACTAACTTACAAAAAGAATTCTCGCTGGACTTGTCGTTAACAATGGCGATGGGGTTGCAAATGCTCCATAGTTCTGGAGGGAAGCTGTGGAAACAGTGAGCAGGGTTGCAACAATAGCAGTCAACACGAAAGCAGCAGTTGCAGAGCTGGAAAGCACCAAGGATGCAGCCGGTACAGAATCTGCAACAGGTTTATTAGTCGTGTAGATTCATGATGTACAACTAGATCAAGATTCAAGAAATGAATTCATACAATGAAAAAACCGTAAGACATTAGATGCTAAATTCGTGTTTCCAGCAATATCTGTAGTTACGTTTTCAGGAACATGCACTAACACCCATTCTTCTGTTGGTTTAATCTTGACTTTGTAGACACTCTTACTTATTTCATGAAATCTGCACAAAATCATGTGAAACAGAAGTCAAAAATTATATGATCAAAACACAAATCCAAAGAAAGACTCACCCTTTCATTTGTCCTCCAGAAACAGATAATTGAGATGAGTTAAATCCAAATACAGGCTTCACGAACTTAATTGTCACAGGGATAAGCTTCTCTTCCGTCCTCATATGCGTCGTCGAGCTTAATCTAACATCAGGCCGTTGAGTATCTACACATAACAAAATCTTACACAAATCCATTAGAACAAGCTATACTTCAACGTTTTAAGTCAAAGCTACTACAGTTTAAGTACAGATTCTTTAATTTACCAAAAAGAAATGTAACTGGTGCAACAGGTGAAACCGAGGTGCCTTGTCTGGTTAAGAGTAATCCTGAATCAAGCCTTGTGGTGACGATGGCGATATTGGAAATATCTACAAACTGAAACCCGAATCTTCGGTTTCCAAGGCTTTCATTATTGCTGGTGGCTAATACAAGTGATCCTTGACTAACTTTGAGTGATTTTAAGACTTCTGTTGATGTGTTGACTATAGGCTCGGTAAAATACAAGTACAACTTTAAGTTCTTGTAGTTGTTAGTCACTTGAACCGATCTAACATTATTATCGAGTTGTACTAGTTGTTCGGGTACATGAGTCCTCAGGTCAACATATACATTTCTTCTGTCTGTAAAATCAAGCAGTCAACAAGTGAGCATACTTACTTTTTGAGTCACACTACCTGCTTTTTACTTGTAAAACTGGTATCAATTATGCTAATAATTTGAAACATAATGTATATGATTCAATGTATTTGTTATACCATTCAATCTACATTGTTTGGTTCTTCATGGAATTCAAGAATCTGAAATAATTTAAGATTTTCAAATCGCACTGTTTGCCCTTTAAGGAAATCAGTCTCACCAAAATGAACCAAGAATCTGGAACCCGTGGTTCGTGTGAATTGATTCCCAGCAGCATCGCTACAATAATATTTGTCTGTTACTAGCACTACTCTTCCATACTCAACGTCTGTAGATAAATTCACTGAAATAGAATATTCAAGATTCATCTTGATGGTTTTTAGACTGTTTGGAATAACTTGGCCTTGACCATAAACAAGAAGCTGCAAGTGAAAGACACTTGGATCAAATTTATAACCGAAAGATATGAAACCATATACCTACTGACACCACTAGGAAGCACCTACTTACGCTGCACTTATTTGCAGATAAACACCCAAAACCACTACCACCGCTGCAGGGTTCACTAAAAGATATATACACAGAAACTCGTGTGGCATTTGTGAAGGATTTTGATGCTGTAACATATGCTGTTGGGGGAACAGTGTCTGCAGGGCCAATGAGTATATATTGTTAAAGTTGTGTTCATGATTACAGTTACCAGTTTAAACTAGTAAGACGAAGGAGAGTAAGTAACCAATGGTCCAGTTATAGGTAGCACAACGGGTCAGACGAGAGCTGGTGCTGCACACTTCAAATGTATGATTCCCATCTTGCAGTTTGGTGTAAGAAATTTCTCCAGATGAACAATTTGATGGCATGAGATCATCTAACTGCATGCAAGCATATAAGAATATATTTATGTTTTGTCAAAAATAGCACTTTGTATGGGTGGCGAAACAAGTGGGGTGCGGCGGGTAACATGTAAAATGGATTAGAGTTCTAACGGGTTGTTCTTAGTAAGAATGAAAATGAATCGCGTTGGGTTGATCTCAAAAAAACTTTTTTGTCCATCTTTCTATGTTTAATTAACCGATTCACAAACCAACGTGCCTAGTATATCACACTCATAGCAAAGCTAATAGATGACTTGCTAAAAGAATAGTTCTACAATAATAATATAATATTTTTATTTGGTTCGATAACACGATCGAAATTTAAGGAAATTGTAGAAATCAACACCATTACTGATTTGCCATAAGAACAGCTCGAATTGCAGTTTTTTGAGTCTCATCCTGTTAAATTTGTTAAATCAAAAAATAACAATCCCAATTCTTTAAAATGATTCCCTCAGTTTCAAAACTAAAACAAACTTTTGACTTTTCTGGTCAAACGAGCTCAACAATAATCCAAACAGACACAAATCTGATCAATTGCATGTTTGACAACAAGATTTAAGACACTTCTCAAAATTGGGCTGACCCAATTCCAAAGCCATGCAAGAACACAATTGCATGTGCTACAAGATTTATGATTCTACAGGCCATATACTAAGATGTCAGTTTTTCTGAATTGGGTCATAGACTTTTTGGGTCTAAATTTAATCTTCAAGATATATGCATGCGAATTTCATTAATATAGTTAAAATCTTGAAGCTTTTTCAACTAATTATATCAACAACAAACATGAACTTGCAGATTACTGATTACAGGGTCAGAACTGTACCAAGTTACAATCTTTCATACATTTATAGTTCAAGAAATAGAACAGGGAGGAGTAAATACTAAATAAACAGCACAGAACATACAAACCTTGCAGCTGGAGGTACAATTGGTGCAAGAAAGGTCAGAATTACCAACTTGAAAAGCAAATGTAGGGGAGTGAAGACTGGAGATGAGTTCAGGTTTCTTGATTAACTTAACAGATACTTCTGAACTATCACTCTTTACCTCTGTACACAACAATCCAACCATTAATACACAAATAACCCATGAATATGTGGTGAATCTCATTTTATTTCTTCGGGTCAGAAGCTGGAATTTGAGTAGAGCAGCCATCAGAGAGTGATGTGAGGTCATGAGTGCTTGGAAATACGCAGATGCATGGCTGTACTGTGTGTGGGTGAGAGAGAGTGGAGATAAAATACTAGAGAAAAGTTGGAGAGAGAAAGAGAGAGTAAATGCTAGTGAACACTGAATGGGGAAATATGATTCATGATTCGGCTATCAATCCTGGGATAATTATGACCACAAATCATACAATTGTACAAGAATACGGCCCATTGATGTAAAACTGTAGAAGAGAACACAAGGATGAAAAACATTTAACTTTTCTAAAAATAGTTTGATGACATAATTTTTCAATTGTTCCTTTTCTCTTGCTAGAAGAGAAATCAGTGGAACACTTAAGATTGAAACTCATTTAATAATAAAATCAGTAGCTACATAAATATTATTTAATATAGATATAGATTTCAGGACATGAAAAAACACACAGGATTCCATTAGAGTTTACATGGCACGCAATGTTGGTTGAGCAGACAAAATGAAAGACACATAACATGCTTAGACAGCAAATTGTACCAAGGACCGAGTGACTGGCCAATATCATTTTCTATTTAAAAAACTATATGCTTATCAAATTTTAAAATTTGAGCTTTTAATTCAAAACTAATAAGATAGTTAGTTATAAAAGATGAAATTTTACGATTAGGGTGTAAACAAGTCAAGTTGTTTGTGAGCTACTTAACAAGGGTTCATTAAAAGCACAAATCGAGCCGACTTGAACAAGCTTTAAAGCTTAAGCCTAACTTAAAACTCGTTGAATAAAGTTTTGGTCAATTTTTCATACATTATATTAACCTCATGATCCTAAACAGGTTTGTTCTTGTGTTAACATAATATATAATATATAATAATATTATTATATAGATAAATTAAGATAAAGGAACTTAATAATAAATATTATGTTATATAATTATATATATACACACACACATTAAAATACTTAAATAATAAATAGATAATAAACAAATCGATCTTTAAGTGAACTCGCATTTTAGACATAATATATGAAACAAGTCAAGCTTTGTTAAGTTAAACGAGCGGAGCTAAAATTTCTTTCCACTACCAAAGTGTAATCATACGAACATACCGGTAAAAATGTGTTAATCATAAATATGGAATCTTTGAGATATATCAATTAACAGATTATTAGAAATTTATTTGCATATTATTTTTGTGTTAGACATTTTAAGTCTTAAGAACAAAATGAAAAACTGCTAATTATTAATACGGAATCACCTTTTTAAGAAATATTCCCTAAAAATATAACAAATAGGTTTCTTTTACATGGATTAAATCCGTATTCCATACCAAAAGAAATTTTTTTGTTATGTTTCCGAAGTGTAGAAATTTAAGATGTAAAATAAAGTTTAGAGATTTAAGTGTCAATTCAGTGTCATTTTCTGTATGAGGTTTTGCTCAAAATCATTAAATGGTCTGCCAAGATAGCTGCTATTAGCAAAATATCATCTTCAGCATATATTCTAATGAATCACTGGAGCTACAAACACAATAAAAGTTTTTAGCTATCAAATATAGTTTCTCCTAACTGTTTTCAAAGTTGAAACTCTATCTGCTTGGCAACAATTTTTGATGGAATCTTTCTATCTTGTGTGCGTATGTGTGTGGACCGGGGGTGGGGTGGGAATGGGGAGAGGGGCAAGACAACAAGGGAAGTGATAATGTTTATGAGGCCAAAATAGAAAGATCCAACAATCATACTCAAAACCATAGCAAACTGACAACTTGCAAAAATGACAAAACAATATAACAGAGGCCCTACATCTCATTTATTACTGATGAGTAGTAACTTCTATTTCTTTAACTGTACCTCACTTTTTTTTTTAGTTCAAGTCACTAGGGACCACTGTTACAGGGTAACTCCAGGAAACCGAGGTGAGTTTGTAAAAATTAAAACAAGTTTGTTTTCTTTTTTACTTTTTATCTTTTTTAACTTCCACTTTGCAAAGAATAGGTGTTTTCACATGATCATGTGACATTACAGTCAGATAATTATATAGGTAGCTTAACTAGTTGTTAACCAAGCCTAATGTAGACTGCTGAGAAAGAATATGAACTGTGGACTTTAAGGAGAACTTGAGAGACTATCTGAATGCTTCCAAAATCATTGCAAGTCCTGTTAATAATTTTAGCATGGTCCCCTAAGTATATTATCACAAAATATTAAGTTATAACCACAAAAAATTGAAAGCACTTTCGCCACATTCATATTCAATAATGAAACCTCAGAATTTTCTCCACCCTATCTATCATTTTCAACAAGATATTTCTTTTTTTCATCCTGTTTATGAAGAGGCAAGTAGAACCAGTTATCAATTTAACATGAAGATGAGAATATTGCTAAATTATATACAAGTGAACCTTTGAGAAAGTTCTTATCTTAATAGCCAAGTGAATGTTCAAACCTTCTAAATTAAGAAAATTATAGATCTGAATATTGATTAATACATTAAGTAAATGTAGACTTACAAATATTAGATTATAACATTTCCTGGCACCCAGACTCGAAGGAGTTGATCATAAAATGAGCATGTAGCAACAATAGTTTTCTCCTTTTTGTTTGCCTCGCGTATACTCCCTCTATACCAATCTGCTCCATAAGCAAGTGATTCGTGTTTGTTATATGTTTCCACCACTTCGACTTCATTCCCATTGACTTTAACTATAGCAAACCCATTGTGCATACACGCTGCCAAAATCAATCCGGGGACAACAGAGTGGTTCTTGATTCGCCAAACCCCTCCACCTAAATTGATTGATGTTTCATTTACAGGCCTTGAGATTGATCTAACATCCCATATCCTTAAACTTTCATCATAGCTTCCGGTAAATAAAGTGTTAGGATTATGTGGAGATTTAGCAATACAACAAACACCCATCTGATGGGCTTTTGAATTCTGAAATGCAATTTCAGATGGGCTGTTTCGTAAGTCCCAGCCCTTAAACTTGCAGTCGTCTGACCCAGTGTAGACCAGATGTGGTTGGTCCGGGTCAAAAGCAGCAGCCCAAACCTCAAAGTCATGGGCTTTCCATTCTTGTAGTATGCTAGTTTTGGTCTCTTCAATAGATATTAATGAGACCGAACCATCTGAAAGACCCATTGAGATTGATGTAGCCCATGGATTCCAGTCTAAGCACAGACACATAGATGAGCTGACTTTTTGGTTATGGACCTCTTTCAAAGCATCCCCTGCATCATATTGCAATTGATAAGTTGAAATCATACAGATACATATTGGCATTTTATCCTATCAATTTAGCATACCATTAATGGAGTTATTTAGGTGATGAACCCTCAAGAAACCATCAGCATCTGCTTGAGCAAGCAATGGATGTATTGAATTTCCTCCCACCGGGTTCCATTTCATATCAAAGATACCAGCAGTTTTCAACCTAAAAAACAAATCGACTCTGTCCAAATCAACATTAAAAAGAGAAATGCTTCCTGATCTACTTGGTTGATCACCCTCTTGCAGCGTGTAAGTTGAAGCAGCTAGAACATGGTGGAACGAATCGTGGGGACAAAACTCAACAACATCTGCATTTCCATCCAAGTAGCAATGTCCCACATCCATAACCTAAATCATTTAGTAAACACAAGACACAAACCACAAAACTTTCTTTAGTTTCATTTGGGCATTTCATCGAACAGGTCATGGGCGTGATGACAAAATCAAGAATGACTACAACATTATACCTTTTACAATACTTAACAGAACTTTAATGTTGATTTCAAACCTAATTTTGGGCATTAATGAAGTGGTAGTTAGGATTATATCTTAGTGGACTATGGTGATTCTATTTTCTTCAACACTGTAACGGTTTCTTTCAGGTTTTAGTTTCTGAAACACAAATCAAAACTTCCATTGCTACAACACAGATCGAAGTAAGCAAACACATCTATAAAGAAAGAAAAAACCTTAAAAAAACTCATTTGACCATAAACAGACACTTGAAGCAAACAAATGCAGTATATAGATCACAAACTTAACAACAACGGCATATGCTACAACGATATATGATAAATTAATGAATACAAAAATAACCTTGAAATATTGGAGTCGAAAGTGATACTTACGTGCGTCTGCTTGAAGATATGAAATAACAATGGCGTATGTTACAGACTTGCAGACACTTGCAAAACGGAGCAATGAAGGAGATGGTGAAAGGGCATTCGCCAATTGGATCATATGTGGGCCGAATTAAAGGGCCCATTGGTGTGAGTTTATCTAGTGGCAATTTGGGCTTTAGTTTGCAAAATCTTTCAGTATTTCTATTGGGCTACTAGCCCATGAAATCATGATGGATTTGAGTGATCCAGTGAGGAATTTTCTGGAAGAGATGGAAGAATATGCTAGAGAAAATGTGACGGTTTGATTGGATTTGAAAAGTGAATTTCGTTTTAAGGAAAAATAAACGGTATAGATTGCGTAATCTTTGTAAATCTCGATTAAAAGATTTGGTGAGATTTGGAAGGATTTTGTCCTAATATAGGAGGTATAGACTGTGATCTTGTACGAGGGATTTAAAAGAAAAGAAAATATTTACAAGAAAATAAATAGAGTATATACCATGTGGATTGCTTATGCGAGTAGAGGTGTATAAACCGGTTTTGTTTGTCAAACAGGTTTGATTTTTAAACAGCTTCGGTTTATTTTTAATATGTACAAATCATTTTTTTCAAATAGGTTCGGTTTCAAGTCGGTTGTTCATAAAAATCCTCAAACCGGTTTGGACTGGTTTTTCTATACTGGTTTTTCTGTACTGGTTTTTTAATTTGAAACAGGTTTTGGTGTCGGGTTTCAAACTCGTATACAAACCCAGTCCGGCTCGGGTTAGAAACCGGTTTGGCTCAAACCGTTTTTTTTTTCAAACCGGTTTTTTTACACCTCTATCTGCGAGTGTTCAAAAATATCCGAATATAAATTCGAAATATCTGAAAGTCTGAACCTGAAATATTCGAAAATTTAGATATTTGAATTGCGGATGTCAAAAAATTTTGTATTCAGATTCTGATAGTCTTTTTTAGGATTTTCATACTTTCGAATATACAATAAATATTAATTATAAATTTTGGATGTTTTTTAAATTTCAGATATTACCCTAAGAATTTTTTATATCTGAAATATTTTTAATAAATATTATTAATTTTTTATAAAATTTAAATAAAACAAACTTTTAGAATTTCGGATAGTAAAATCCACTAGAAATTTTCGGATATACGAAAATCCAGATTTCTGATTTTAAACACTCCACCCGAAAAAAGGGGGATGGCTCTCACTTGCCTTGTAATTGTTTGTGTTAGTGGTGACGTTCTAGAAGCGTTTGTGAAAAAATATGTCATGTATGTTGGTTTTTATAAAACATCGGTGAAAGTTTATAAAATCTGTGAGTGTTAATAAACTGTATGTACTATATAAATGTACACGTCTATGAAGGCTAAATAATTTTGTGCATTTGTGGTATGTTATCGTTTTGTTAATTAAGTGTTGATATGTTTATATACATGGGAATTTCTAAATTTAGCCATATATGTATACATTACACTTCATGCATTTTGTTGGAAGTGTTATGTTGTTATGTATATACCTTGACGCAATTGTGTGATATATATACCCTTACGCATATTAGTTATTTATTTATTTCAGTATTTAAATTCTTGTGGTTTCATAAATTGGGGCGAGCCCAATGATCTATGGTTGGGTCAAGCTCAACGGGCTTAGCCCCATAGTCCTTGACGAGTCCTAAACCGAGTTATGTGTTTCTTAAAATTGTTTCTATCTATATATTTCAGCGCTGCACCATAACCTTAAAAAAACTATATAAAAATTGGGGTTGTTAGAGTATTAGACTAATCAAACGAGTTTGGTTAACTAATTAATCATTAATGTAATAAAGTTGTTGGGTGGTTCAATTGACTTAATACAAAAAAATTAAAATAGTCACTTAAGCAAAGTTTGTAAGTAGGGTTTTTTACATGTGAGGATTACAATAAGGGATTAAGGAGACCACCACCACAACATAATATAATGCAAATAAAATTGCATTATTTCCGATCCTAGTCGACTCTCTTTCATTCTCTTTGTATTCGCATACCGAGGAGGACGATACCTCCTCGGATTTTGTTTTGGATTAATCAAACGTAACAAGGAGGGACGAAGTTGTAATTGGTTCCGGCTTTGTGAGTATTGGACCAACACCTAGATCACATTATCACGATGTTCTTGGTGTTTTTAGTTTTGCAACTGGATCATCGATGAGATTTTGGTTCGATCAAGATGTTTCTCATTTTATAAACCCTTTCGATGCTGTTTTTGAAAAACAAATTCACAAAGAATAACAACGCTACTCACATAAAAGTACAAGTTATTTAAACCAAACAACATATTTACACCATTATATAAATTTACAATAAAAGGTATGGTCAATGTGATTTTATCATTGTTTACTATCACTTAAATACAAACAATTATGGAATAAATATAAAGTAAAAGTGATTATAGTGGGTTGTATGTCTAGCGTTGGATCAACCACCCCGTTTTAACTATTGCAATTGTTTTTAACATCCAATGCCTCACATACGTTTCCATCTTCAGAACTGAATTACCATAACTTTTTACGTTTATTTTATGTATTTTGTGACATTAGCGTATCACACAAGTTTAGTCTAGAACCCGTGCGACATGTTATAGGCCTCTTTAGTATCACACATGTTGTTTTAGAAGTAAACTTATAAAACTAGATCCATAAACTTTAGATGTTGATAGCGGTGACTTCACATATGCCTTTTATCTAGAAACACTCCCCGTTTACTTTCATCTTCCAAACCCCCTTCAACTACACCACCGCCACCGACCACCGTAGTACCACCAGTCCGCCGTCGTTCGCTCGCCGGTGGCTACAATATCGACGTCAATCGACAATCAAACACCTTCATCACCGCATAATGATCAAAATCTTTCCACTGCATGCCTCGAAAAGATAAATTTTATTTATTCTTTGTGAACTCGAAACCCTATTTTTTCTTTTTGGGTTTTCCCCCTTTTGCTCGTGACCTCTTTTAGCGCGATTCCTTCAATCAACACAAAAACGCACTGGTACTCAATCTTGCTTCGTTTGTATGTACGTGTACTCTAAAACCCCAATTTGATCGTTCTTATTCTCTTTTTTTCTTCATGATTAGGGTTTTATTGTAGTTAAATCGGTTTAATTTGAAAAGCGCGAGTGATATTTGCTTGTATACTGCAGTCTATTGCATGGTTTCTGAAAATGTACTATGTTTTTTGGGTTTAAACTGCAAAAAGATCCACTTTAAGCTTCTTGAGTGATATAGAATTTACTTTTATTAGCCTTCATGTTTTGTTAGTTCTACCCCTGTGTTGTTTTCTGTTATAGGGATGGGTTGTTGCATAATTGTTGGATGGACTGCTGCTACCTTTTAGTTTGTGTTTTCCCCCCAATCCATTGAAATTCAGTTATTTAATTGGAAAATTTTCTGGATACAGACTGCTGCTTTTAATGATTTGTATTATGTACTAATGTACATTTGTACATTCTTGAAAGTTGAATCTGTCAATTTGCAGAAAAATACTAGCTTATATATCAGCAGTGCATATTCTTGTGAGATTTATGATTCAATTGAAGGCACATTTCAGGATTCAGTAATTTTTATCATCTGTTGGCTGTTTATTATGTACTTTGTGTGTATGCAGTGTTGCACACAGGTAATAAAATCTTTCCATATCAATATGTACGTGATTGTCATGGTTGTGAATGTTTTCCTTATCATTTAACTTCCTATTAAAGTGAAAGCATTTGCAGAGCCTATGCTAGGGGACTCTGTTCTTCAAATGCAATCCATCAACTAAGATGCTGTGATCTTTTATGTACCCTTAGGCCTTATCATGTTAAACTCTTTTAGAGCCTTTATATATAATTACCTTAATAATATAATGCTAATATCTTTCATGATAATAAAGATAAAGATTCCAGTTAATGGCGGGTAATCCGTAATAGCACATCTTTGCTGACTTACTAAGCCACCTTCCTGATCCATTTGCAGTGAATGAAATAATCTGGATGGACATTACCGAGTTTTTTAGTGATTATGATCAAGTTGACGTGGATACAGCAGCTGTTAAGCTGGAAACAAATCCAGACGAGGCTCCACTTCAACAAAAACAAAACCATAATGAAGAAAACAGGAGCTCCACAGGCACTAGTATGTTGGACCAAGAACAGTCACCAGTAGACGATGCAAATCTTTGTTCCACATCACCAATTTGCGCTGCACCACTTTGTAGACAATTCTGGAAAGCGGGGGCTTACAATGATGACCTTACTCCAAAGTCCACAACTAAATGTATTACCTATTTTCTTGCTAGTATAAGTTTGAACTTGTGTTTAATTGATTTTATATTTGCTCAATTCAATGATTTGTAATGTATATGGCAGCGGGTTCTAGTTATCTACACATACACCCGAAATTCCTCCATTCGAATGCTACTTCTCACAAATGGGCATTTGGTGGTATGTTGAGCTTAACTTAATCTTTGTTTTGCTTAATTGCAAGTTTTCACATGTCTAATGAAGTTTTTTATATTGCATGTGCAGCTATTGCTGAGCTCATTGACAATGCTGTGGATGAGGTAATGAGCTTTAGTATTTTGTTATCACCTCCGTGATTTATAGCATGATGATATTTGATTATGTGTTTTGGTATGCCTCATATCTTGTAGATACAAAAGGAGGCTACGTATGTAATTATAGACAAAAGAATTAACCCAAGAAATGGAAGTACAGCGTTGCTAATTCAAGGTAATTGAGTTTTTAGATGAATTTTCATGTTATGCTTTTTAATTTTGTATCTGGTATGTATTCTTTTAAGGTAGTGAGATTATTTTATTTTTACTGAATTTAGATGATGGGGGTGGGATGGATCCCGAAGCAATGCGCCATTGCTTGAGTTTTGGGTTTTCAGATAAGAAGTCAAAATTTGCGATTGGGAAGTGTATGTTTTCTTGACATTGAACTCTTATTGTTATTTTTTATTGTTTTCTTCTTTCATTTTGATTGGTTGACTTGTAGACACGTTCAGATGGAAATGGTTTTAAGACCAGCACAATGAGGCTTGGAGCAGATGTGATAGTTTTCAGCCGTCACTTAACTGACAAGTTGGACATTTGTTGAAATTTCAGCATCAATAAATCTTTAATATTTTTATTTATTTGTTTATTTAGGTGCTTTGTTTAATAATTTATTTTGTTTATGAACAGCACATTGACCCAAAGCATCGGACTTTTATCATATACATTTTTAACCCGAGCAGGCTATGACAGGATAGTAGTCCCAATGGTGCGTAGTTATTTCAATTGATTTTACTGTCGTTTAGAAAGACACTTTATGAATAAATAGAAATATTCATTATTGTAATAACATGCAGGTTCACTACCAGTTCAACTTTATGACGGGAACTTTTGATCCCCTACATTCACAAAGTATTGAAGATCCTAATTCAAACCTTTCTGTTATTTTGAAATGGTCCCCGTATTCAACAGAAGACGAGCTACTGAAGCAAGTAAGTCTGATTTAATATACAATTGATTTTACTGTTGGGAAGCTATTGTTTTTAAATTAAAACAAACAAGATCTTGTTGTTTAGTTTGAAGATGTTGGTTCTCATGGCACTAAAATCATCATATACAATTTATGGCTTGATGATGATGGCAATATGGAGCTTGATTTTGAGTTAGATCCTGAGGTTGTAATCCTTTTCCTTCTCCATTTTCCCTCATTACATGTGTGCGTATTCATGTATGCATATGGTTGAATCATTTGATAATTGATATCCTTTCAGGATATCTGTATTACGTGGGATGGAAAAAGTAAAGGAAAAGAAGGTTCTCGTATGGCGGCAACTGATCAGCATATTGCTAATCGTCTTCGTTATTCTCTCCGTGTAAAACTTTTTATAATATTTTTATCGTATTCATTCTACTTACCAAAACATTTTTTTTAAAGTTTTATATATTTTGATCCTGTTTCAGGCATACTTATCCATTTTATACTTGGAATTACCGCCGACTTTTGCGATGGTATTGCGAGGGAAAGTCGTTCTCTATCATAATATTGCTAATGACTTAAAGCACACAGAGTTTATCATGTATAAACCTCATAGTGACGGGTGTGCCGAGGTCGTATTATATCAATACATACTTCTATTTTTGCTATTTTATTTTATTATAACATGTACTGATATATTTACCCATGGTTGAATTCTATGTTAAATTCAGGGTACGGTGGTTACAACGATAGGGTTTGATAAGGAGGCCCCAAATGTTAGCGTGCATGGATTTAATATCTACCACAAGAACCGTTTGATACTGGTGATTGACTCATCCTTTTCATAATTTTATTCAAGTATTCTGTATGCTAGAAGGGGCCTTTTTGCTTATAATTTTTGCTAAATTGTTGCTTCCTTTTTCAGCCATTTCAACCTGTTGTACTTTTTGCTGATAGCCGAGGGAGAGGTGTTATTGGTAAGATCTTGTTTGTTTGTCTAAAGAATTTGTGGTTATAGTTTAATGTTAAACAATTTTAAGGGTGTTTTTAGGTGTTCTTGAAGCAAATTTTATTGAACCAACACACAATAAACAAGATTTTGAGAAAACATCACTTTTTCAAAAACTTGTGACCCGTTTGAAAGAAATGACATGGGAATACTGGTAAGCTATTCTTGATTCTAAAATAGTTATGGATTATTCTTTAAAAAAGCTTTTTGATTCTAAAGTAACTTTAAAATCTCCAGGGATTATCATTGTGGGCTGATTGGGTATCAAATCAAGAAAAAAGCCCGCCCTCCATCAAATACCCCGGGTGTATCTAATTTTATTCATCAGCACATCGAAGATTATTCGATTCGTAGGAAAGCTCCTTCTGACGGTGGGCCCACTAAAAGAGCACCGGTTATAGCTACTCTAAACAGCAAGTCTGCGTTTTATTCTAGTTCCCCATTTGTAAAACCTGTTGAGTTAAAACAAAGCTTTCCACCGGGATTTAAAGAAGGTAAGAAGTGAATCAATATAAATCTTTAAAAAAACTCTGTTTTGTTTGTTTATAGTATTTCATCATATGTGCTTCATGAATGTTTTAAAGGGTCAAATTTGAAAAGGAAGTTGACAGACGTGTCTCAAAGTTTTCAGTCGGAGATGGTTAATGTAAGCTCTAATCTGGTAATATAATATTTAGTTTTTTTGTTGTAGATTGATATTTGTTTATTTGTTTCATATTTTAATGTGATATTCATATGTAGACTGATTTGGGGAACGATGGAGGAGCGATTAAGGTGATAGACGAAAACAAAAAGCTCAAAGCCCAGTGAGTATACCTTACACACACACATAAATATTCTTTTCCCTTTGTTTATTTGGCAGTTATTTTACTATTCTCTTTCTTTCAAAAGCCAGTATGATGTTCAATATCTCGTTCGATAAGTGTTCGTGAGCAGTTCATGAAGAATCTTATTTTCTTTTTTTCCTCAGATGCTTGGAGTTTGAGAAGGCTGAAGAAGAGCTTACACGCAAGGTAAACATGTGCCCACCTTTATCCCTTCGTTCCCATCCATCCAGACAACCATGACAACCCGTACTATTTGCCCTTGTAATGGGTTGATTCGGGTTGAGTATTATCACTAACCGGTCAAATGTGTAATATCATAGACAAAATGTTAAAAAAGAAACAGTTGAAAGTTTATCATAACTAAATCACTTTATTATAGATATTTTTTTTAGATTATTCTAGCAATTATGTTTTGGTAAGCATGTTTAACGCATTATAATGACTCGTTATCTTACCCCTTGCGTTTACTAGGGATTCCACAATGTTAGAGTTTGTAACCGATGAAAATGTGAGAGTTTTGACGGTTCGTGTTGTGTTATGTATGTATGACAGGTGGAACATCTTAAAAAGGAACTGGGAGATGCGAAAGCAGAGTATGCTCGAATTTTGGCTGAATTGCAGGACCTAGAGACGGTGAAGGAGGAAAACTAACTAGATTATTTTTAGGTGTAACATTATGTGTGTTCATTATCATTTTTATCTAGGTCTTTACTTTAGGAAATCCCTTCATCTTAAGATTCCTTCATTTTGTTTTGAACCTAGGATCTTGATGTTTTTGCCCTACTTCCACTGCCACTCCATAAAATTCCCTCTGTAACTTTTGATGTTTGTAACATATATGCAGTGAACAAACATGGGTGGTTTAACTACGGTGGATGTCTGGTGGGTGTGACTGTCATCTTTACTATTTCCTGAAGGTTATAATGTTATTTATGCCACTTGTGAATACACAAGATTATACTGATTTGTTGTCTTTATTATCAAATTTTCACTTATTTTTTTTCACTCGATCTTGCTTAGAAGCACTTGTTTCTATTTTTCTTTGAAATTGAATGGAAAATAATTATAAATCCATGTTAACGATGTGATTGTTAATATTAATATTGATTATTGTTTCAATTTTTATTTTCTATTTTATAGAGTCATCTTGCCAACCCTTCAATCCTACTCTTTAAACTTGTACACTAATACACCATAGAAACTAAACCTTTAGCCCTTCACCACTAAATCTATTATTATGTTTTAATTATTATAAACAAGCAAAACAATATAACCAAGAAAATAAAAAATCAAAAAGTCTTTTGTTTGAGTCTCTGTAAAAAAAAACTTTTGAGTTAAATCGAGGGGTTTTTCAAATTGTGAGTTTTCTTTTGAGGAGGTTAGAGTTACGATCTCAACTAAAAACTAACATGTAGATCCAATTAAAATAACATATATTATCTGAAACAAGGTCGTATATTCGTCTTTCAAAAATATAAAACTAAATTTAAACTTACCCTACATCGAGTACCTCCTAGACGGCACCACCATGTGGAAATGTATTTAATAATATTAATTGATATTATAATAATAATAATAATAATAATATTAATAGTACGGTCAGGTCAGGCCACCACCGAGTGTGCAAGTTGCACCACCCCTGCCCGGTGCCCTAAAGGCTAAACCCCACCATAAATAGCACCACTTTCCCCTTGCAGCCTCCATCTTCATCCTCTTCTTTTCTTTCTTCACCATATGCCTTCAGTTGCACTTTATCAACTGCACCTTCTTCTATCTCTTTCTTTCTTTCTTTCTCTTTATAGCAACCAAATCTTTCTTTTACTATGCTTTCCATATTTAGAAAGGGTACAAGTAGATCTGCATAGGGTACAATTAAATCTACTTAAATCTGTGTTTTGATTACTGCAAAAAACTTCCATCCGCATGCGACGTGTAGTGGGCACTGCGGCCATATATTTGCGGATATTAATTGTTGCTATTTAAACACTTTGGTGTTTAATGTTTATTGGCCGTCTTTTAAGATTAGGTGGATGACTTTACAATTTACATTTGCATCCATTATTTTCTTTATTTTAACGGCCCACATTACTTTTTAACTTTCTGTTTCAATTTTTTTTTAAATTATTCGTAGGATTTTTGAATCTAAGAAATATAATCATGTGGAAAAAAGTATATTAATCTTGATTTATTGTGTGAAGTTTATTATTATCTCCCAATGACTGAAGAAAAATATAAGTTTCAGCCTTATCTGAACTTCTTTGTTGAAAATTAATATATATTTCTGAGGGAGATTTACCATTAAATTATTTTTATCATGGACGAAGCCTAAAGGATCTAGATTTAGTATATTTTCGAATCAGTTTAAGATGCTTATTAATATGCCGATGGTCTGCGAATATTCTCTATTAAAGTGATGTTGGTTCAAAATCTATAATATAGATACATATAAGAGTAGATTTTGTAAGGTCTTTAGTAAAGAAAGGAAAATGTTATTGATATAGTGATTAAATAATTCTTTTTATAATTATATTAAAAAATATTATATATATATTTTTTACTTTTTAATTAAAAAATACTTTTTATACACTTGTTATTACTTTTTTTTCCTCTTCGCTCATAACCATTTTAAAAATATTAAAATATTTATAGGGATTGAACAGTGATTCTTCAAATATACCAATCAACAATAATATTTCTTTTATCTTTCACTCACGACTATTTAAAACTATTCAATATAATGTACCAAACACGCTTATATATTTTTAGGTTATGTTTTTAGGGATTTCACTAGGTGAATGCTCTTTTAAATTGTTATAAGTAGTGCTATCGAAACAAATATAAAATTTAGATTTGGACCACATCCAACTCAAAACCCAACCCAAATATGTTATTTCACTCGTCAATTATTTTCACCAAGGTCTGAAAATTTTGAGAGTCATTGACTATAACTAAGAATAAATGTTTTTTTGATTCGATTTGCTCAGGTCAAGTATGATCATACAATAAAAAGATAAAACAAACCAAAATATCAAAAAATACATGTTAAAAGCACTTTTAATTGTTTATTATATATATATATATATATATATATATATATATATATATATATATATATATATATATATATATATATATATATATATATATATATATATATATATATAGGGGAGGGATCAAATGAGAACTCCTTTTTTTTGTGAGAACTCTAGGAACCAATGTGAACCACTAGTTTTTAATGGCAAAATTGTAATTAACAACAAAATAATCAAAAAAATCATAAAATAAAAAATAATAAAAATAAAAAAAGTAAAAACACAGAAGTGTTTCTCGTTTCCCTCTACCATTAAAAAAAATAAAAAAAAATTATAAAAAATAAAAAAAAAACTCGTTTTTTTACCAACGTCATTTTACACATATGTAATTCTTGGAATTACACATGTGTAAAACAGAATTTACACATATGTAATGACTAATTTACACATGTGTAAATAACGGGTGGACGAATTTTTTTAAAAAAATATATCAATATGGTAGGCGTTGGAAAGATAAAAAAATAATGAAATTAATGGTGAAATTTTTATGAAAAAATAATGTCATGAAAAAAAGTTATGAAAGTTTTAAAAAAAAGGTGGAAGTGGCATGTGACTTGCATGTGACTAAAATGTGTGGTTGATATTGGTTCCTAGAGTTCTCACTAAAAAGGGTGGTTCTCAAGATAACCCTACCCTATATATATATATATATATATATATATATATATATATATATATATATATATATATATATATATATATATATAACTGATATACAATATATTGTTCTTTAGGATGATAAGAGGAAATTGGTTTTCGTTAAAAGAAAATTTATCTAAATCAATACATTTTTATAAACAATCCTAGAGTTAATAACCAATAATAAAAATAGGTTTTCCAATTTAATATTTCAATTTATTTATCCATTTAACAACCTATAATAAGATCTAGGGCACTAACTATTTGCAAACTAGTTGGTGTTACTAATTTCTAACTACTAATCTGTCGTTAAGAAAAAAAACTATTTGCAAACTACTAGAACGAGGAGTTGAGATAGCGCTGGACATCAAGACAATCTTTTGTTGAAGAACTTGTACCCAAATAGAACTTGTTAAGAATGGTTCAGTCATACAATAGCAAAAATCATAGAAACTGAATAGAAGAACCATGGTAGATGCTACAATTGTATTGTGAATCAACCACCCAAGGTGCATGGAAAAATGTTGCCAAGAGCTACAAAACTTTAAGGAACCTTGCAACGGAAGTACAATGGTTGAAAAGGTTCAACCACAGATTAACTCTAGAGGATTAGGACTTAAGGGATATCACCCCATATACGGGAAAAGAACCTATGCCGCGGCTCTAGCACAAACCCTAGCAGCGGCTCATACTAACGAGATGCAAGTCATAAATGTCAAGAACTAATAACGAACCACCTTCAATAAAAGCGCAACTAAAGACATTAGTAAGAAGCTTAACACAAGTACAAAAACTTAGTCGTGGCCTGGTAAAGAAGCACAACCAGCCACGACTGAAGGCATGACCAAGATAAGAGAAAAGGGCGCCCCCCTCCCTGCACAACTGGGGTAGGGTCAATTAAAGTGATGACAAGAAAAGAAGGTGATTCGGCTTGAACACTTAGAAACTTTAAAGAAACAAACATGAAACTTGATAAGAAGAAATACGTCCATTTAATATCAGAGAATATTATCAGATCACAAACTAATAAATAATAAAAAGCCAACTTTTTTAGAATGACAATGAAACTACTTTAGTCTGTTATAATAGAAAAGAACGCCTATTAAAAGAGCCAAGAAACATTTAAATCAAATAATAACCTTTTGCATCAAATTAGTATAGAACCCGCTAACCAATGAAGCCCAGTTTGATTGAGTGACCAAAGACTACCTAGAATAGAGTCATTGTCCATAAGCTTAACATCACAACTATTATAAATACCATCTCTCATATAAAGTAGATCACACATTCAATCCTCTTAACTCTAAAACTCTTTAACTCTCTAAATTCCTTCCTCGCCTGCACTACTTCCAACCTTAATCTCTCAATTAAGATTTGTGTAGCAACAAGAAAAATTAACCAAGTCAAACCTTGATTTCACAAGTCTAACACCACATCTACACATCATTCTGTTTCCATGATGGATTAATCTAAAGGTCAAGTAATGTGTGTTTATTTTAAGCTCTAAGATCGCTTGAATATAACAACTTTTACAAAGGTCGAAAAGTTTTCTTTTATACTAACCAAAGTTCTATAATATTATTTAAGGTTTGGTTAATAAGGATATGACATAAAAAGTTAAAAACACAGTTGAATGATCACTAAAACAAATTTTATAAAATCAAAAAGAGTTTTATACAACAAATCAAACATGCTATGATTATTTAAAGAACTTACTATAGTTTGCAAAACATATATAATATATTTTGTAAAATAGAAGTATGAAACACAAATGGTAAGAAGAATCTTTCTTTAAAGATGGTTTCCAACATGTTTTAGTGTCATAAAAAACCCAACATACACACTTTTTATATAATACTTTACCATGTTACCGTCTTAGCACAAGTTTTCGCTAAAAAATCATACCTAATTTGTTTTTAATTAATTTTCAAAAATATGAAAAACTTTGAGGTTTTGTTAATCATCAATCAAATGTTTGTAAAAAATACTTGTGAAACTCAAATAATGGTAAAAAGTATGAGATTTCTGGGATACACTTGCTTTGCTTCTATCACATGATACAATTGCAGTGTTGCATTGATTCAAATTTGTGTGAATTGAAATCGAATCAAAACCCCAAAATCAAAATATTATACTCCAACAAATTCAAACTTTCAAACTATCATACAAGAATCAAAATCAAAACTAAACCAATGATCTCATGGAGCTCTCTCTACTCATGCTATGGTGAAAAATGCAGCTCGTCATCGAAACATCTTTCTTCGAATGCGCACATGGCAACAGCTTCATCTTGTTCAAATCCCAACACTCATCACTCCTAATCGCTCGATCTCCGTACACCCATTTCTCCTCCTTCCCCAACCCTTCAATCCCCCCATTATCAGCGTTTGAAATCGAAGCTTGCTTCCACTTACACCATATCCGAAGCATCACATACAGAAGATACAAGCATATAACCGTTGCTGTGAACACAATCGCCACCACGATTCCCGCAGCTGCGGTGTTTGAAAGCTGCTTTTTCCGTTGTGGGGTTGATTCAGAACATGATTCCAGTGGTGGGCCGCACAGATTGTCGTTGTTGATGAAGGAATTTGATGGGAATCTTGAAAATGTTGATGGGATTTCGCCTTGAAGGTGATTGATTGAGAGGTTTAGTGCGTGGAGGCTCGTTAATCTTCCTAAAGATTCTGGAACTCTTCCGTGGAGTTCGTTGGATGATAAGTTTAATCTTTCTAACTTCACAAGATTCGAAAGCGAAATTGGGATTTCACCCGTAAGATGATTCTTGCTTAAATCAAGAATCACTTGTAGTTCAGTGAGAGTACCCAATTCAGGTGGTATGGAGCCAGTGAGTGAGTTTTCAGACAGCCTTAACTCGAACAGTTTCTTGCACCCACCAAGTGTTCGAGGAATTGCCCCAGAGAGATTGTTTCTTTGAAGTTTTAACACATTTAGACTCGTTAGATTCCCAATCTCCTCTGGTATTCCACCTGAAAGTTTGTTCTGATTAACCGAAAGCTTGAGTAATCTTGAGCATTTTCCCACCTCTTTCGGCAATGTTCCGTTGAAATTATTGTTTGAAAGATCCAGCTCTCCGAGTTCTTTCATGGCTCCTAACCATGGTGGAACAATGCCAGAAAGGTGGTTATTACTGACAAGAAAATGGCTGATCTTGTTACAGTTTGAGAGCTCCAATGGCAGTTCACCTGTGAAACTATTGTATGAAAGATCAAGAAAATTGAGGTTACTGAGTTGACCGAATTGCGAAGGAATGGTGCCATTTAGATGATTATGAGCGAGCCTTATGCGCGCAAGATCCTTTGACATGGCTAGCTCAGAAGGAATAGGACCCGAAAAACTGTTATTAGTTACATCTAGTAAGGACAGCAGGTTTGAACCCAAAAGAGGGTAGATTGAACCATAGAACCTGTTGTTAGAAATGTTAATAATTGTGAGGTTTTTCAGTTGGAATAAAGATTCTGGAAGTGGGCCTTCGAACGAGTTGTTGTAAAGACTAAGAAGTGTAAGCTCAGAAAGATATCCAAACGTCTTTGAGAGCGAGCCCGAAAGGTTATTATCACCCAAAGATAAAGTTTGAAGCTTTTTGCAGTATCCTAGGCTTAAGGGAACCGGGCCCGATAGATCATTTTGCCTTAACTGAAGGAAAACCAGATTCTTGAGCTTCCCAATTGTTTCAGGAATCAATCCTGTGAAATGATTCCCGAAAAAATCTATTTCACTTAAGCTCGAGCAGTTAGTTAACTCTACGGGTATGTCTCCTGACATCTGGTTATCATACAGATACAGTATGCTTAGCTTCTGTAACTTACCAATTTCAGCTGGGATTTCACCTGTGATCATGTTGTCAAACAGATAAAGACTCACCAAATTACTCAAATTCCCAATTTCAGGAGGTAAACCACCTGAAAAACTGTTGTTATGCAGCAAAAGATCAGTGAGGTTCTTCAGGTTTTCTATCTCAGATGGTAGATTGTTCTCAAATTCATTATCAGAAATGTCTAATACTTCAAGTGAAGAACAGTTTAGCAATGCCAAAGGGAAGTTCCCGGAGAGATGGTTCCCCGAGAGGAAAACATTGCGTAACTTTGAGTTTCCGGAACAAAGTTTCTCTGGAAAGCTGCCAGTGAAAGAATTACCAGACAAAGCTAAAGCTTCAAGATCATTGTTTCCAGTAAAATCGAGACTGGTTATGTTACCCGAAAGATTGTTTCTTGAAAGATCAAGATTCTGGAGGTTGGGCAGTTGGATTACATCTAAAGGGATTTCACCGCTTAACTGATTGCCAAAAAGATTCAAGTATTTCAACCTGGAAAGTTGGGATAACACGGATGGGATCTTTCCAGAGAGGGTATTATTCGCTAAATTCAAGATCTCGAGGGACTGAAGTTGCCCAACTGAAGAAGGTATTTCACCTTCAAGCTTGTTGTTTGATGCTGCAAAATCTTGGAGTTCTTCACAGCTGCTGATTTCTTGAGGAATGGTTCCGGTAAGACTGTTGGCTTGTAAATGGAGAGACTTGAGATGCTTTAACTTGCCGATTTCAGATGGAATTGTTCCATTAAACTGGCAGTAAGCAAGTGCTAATACTCTTAACTCAGTTAACTCTCCAATAGGTTTGATGATTTCTCCTGTTAACAAATTATCTCCAATTCGAAGAACTTGCAGCTTTTTCAAGAAACGAAACTCAACAGGAATGGAACCCGTGAGATAGTTCGAAAACAAAAGGAGTTCGTGAAGATTTTGGAGATTCCCAAGCTCGGGAGGGATCATTCCCGTGAGTGAATTCATCGAAAGATCAATTTTTTGAAGTGAATCAAGGTGTGAAATATCAGGAGAAATTGACCCGGAGAGACCCGAGTTAGAAAGATTTATACCCACGACATGCGTTTGATCTTCTGAACATTCCACCCCATGCCATGTGCATATATTTGATGTTGGAGACCAATTGCTTAATACTCCCATTGGATCAGTGAATTCTGATTGAATTTTGAGTAGCCAGAATGAATCATTTGAAACAGCTCCAAGTGAAGCTTCTAGAAAAGAATTGAGTAGTATGAACAGAAAGATTGCATTCGGCATTCGACCCATTCGAGAAAATTAATGTTAAAAGATCATTGATGAAAACCAGAAAGAAAAGGTGATGAAATGTTGGTGAAAGATGAAGGTGAAGAATGGGTTCAGAAAGACAAAGTGGTATGGGACAGATCAATGTTCATGTTACACAAAGTTGATGATGATTATGCATGAAAAGTGAGTGCACCTTATATCTTCAAAAACTATATATAAGCCTTTGTTTCATTCATTTACCTATTACTTTAATCACTTGACAACAACTTCTATTATCACAATTTGACTAAGTAGTAAGTGAATTAGAGTTGATTGTGGGACATGTTATTAGGTTAATCATTATATTACTAAATTAAACTTAATTAGTCAAATAACAAAACAAGAAGTTATTTTGAAAATAGATGCAAAACTGAGGTTTTAACCTTGACTAATTTGTTTTTTTTAATATTGTTTTTATTGTTTGTGGATTGTCAAATTTGTGGTTAAAAGTTGAAACAATTCCAAATAGGTTTTATATGGAAGGAAGTAGAAGAAGAAGATAAGATTATGATGGTTGACAAGAGAAAAGAGAATTGGGGGCAGACCCACTTGCTCTTGATAAATAGGACCATTTTTAACTTGCAATTTTGAATTTATATCCAATTTAAAAACTTTGGAGAATCTTAAGATACATCAAAATAATTCGATTGGGCTGCTTCACTTTGTAATATGTAAAGTCAAAGATCCCTCGTATTAGTCAACTTGATTGGTGTTAACCCACTTTCTCTAATTTCTTCATGAAAAATACACTTCTGCCTAAGGGTGATGAATATGAGGGGTTCTTATTCCTTCCAATCCATAAAAGAAAGAAAATAGAGTTTTATAATCTTGATTATTAACATGTAACACTTTCAATGAGAAATCTGATTTATCCAAAAAGTTCCTTTTGTATTGATAGATCAGTTTGGTAGTATCTTTACTTGTGTGACTCACCTACTAAACTTAATTTACCTCTAATATGAGAGTCATGTGTCAGTTTGACATGAGACGGTTAGAGTTGACTAGGCTTAACCTGTTTGTATTTCATTTATATATGATATCAGAGGTGGGTCTTGAAGTAACTGGTAAGGTTGTTGCTTTGTGACCTTAAGGTCATGAGTTCAAGCCGTGAAAACAGCCTCCTGCATAAATGTGCAGGGTAAGGCTGTGTACATGAGATGCATAGCTATCCGGCCCATATCCGGACCCGACGCAAAGAGGGAGTTAAGTTAAGCACCGGGTACGCCATTTTTCATATATGATACCTAATGTGAGAATTTTTTGTAATATTTTAGGGTCTTATGTACTAAGGTCATGATTGCATATTAGATACTTAAATTGATTTGTATCTAAAAACTGATTGACCTTATTTTAAGGATTAAATCATGGGGATTATTGACTTGTCTTTACCTTGGGACAATTGTGAAGTTAATGTTACTTGAAGAACCTAAGACGACAATTCTGAAGTTAATGTTGCTCGAAGAACGTAAGATGCTTAACGCGACAAACAATCATGTTTTCGGGATTAGTCCCTAAACAAGCTTCTTTTACTCAAATCACAAATCACTCCACCTAATACTCACCTAACACTAGTAAATTACAAACAACCACATGGGTTAGACTCATTTCAATGTCAAGAATCATGCTTGAGTTGCAAATTGTGCATCTAGAGTTGTACTTGTGTTATTTTAATAGTGTAACGAAGAATGATCCCTTGGTTATTAGAACCAAACCAAGAGAGGACAAAGAGTGGGTTTAATATTCTGTACACGTTTTTAGGTTCTTTTTTCAATTTTTGTGTGTAGTGGGTGGCTAGAAAAGCTTTATGTCTTTCAATATCACCTTTCCTTAGACTTAGTGTTTGTGTAATAAAAAAAGATACAACCACTTTGGACTTATGACCCATGAACTTTTGTCACATCAAGTATCCATTTAGGGACACTAAATTAGCTTGCATGTTAGATCTTTGGACCATTCATCATCCATGAGTGCTTTTGTACTCATCTCTTTACAAATCTTGATTCACATGTTACTTCTAATTATTTTTGCAACTCAAGAGAACTACAAATTTTATACTAAGTCACCAAATTTCGTTTTCTTGCTCCACTTGTTTAGCACGATTTCTCAACAAGATAAGGATATCTCATGTAACAAGTGAAACAAAACTCTCACATCATGACGTTCTTTTCATAAAGATTATAACGCGTAAACTTTTCCTACCTAATCATGAAGAAATTCTTTTCCCCAGAAATATGGTGTAAAAACAAAGAGAATGACACCAAAAGAGGATACCTAATATAAAGATAGGGAATGATACTAGAGGATGGTTGGATTATAGTAATAATAACCATACCAAAACAGAGAAAAAAGAAGAAGAAAAATAAGAGACAAACATAAAATACAAGGTAGAAGGTAGTACATTAATGGATGTTAAATAATTGTAATCATATAATAATCATTTAGAGGAGAAAGAATGCTAAAAGACATTATTTTTGGCTTATTGTGTAATTCTTTAGGTTTTGTGTGGGAAAGTCAATGAGCAAAGGAGATGAAACAAAAAGTTAAGATGGTCCATTCCCTTGAAGATCAAGTACAATCCAAGAGTAGTTATTGACTAATCATTTTTTAATTAATTGATAGCAATGAACCATTATTGTGACTCCTATCTCTTATTATTCTTGTTTTCAGCTACAAACAGTTGTGTGAAACGTAGAAATTTGTTGTCGTGAGTTTCTCAGATAGACATTCGAATCGTGATTTTACTTTCAGATTAAACTAATTTTTTCTGGTGTTATAAAATATTTAATTGCATAAGACGAATTGTTTCAAGAACGGATATGAAAACTATTAGGAAATTTGTTTCGGTTGATATTGACCAACTCATGCTTACGACGAACATAGCAGTTACCCAAGACCATTTCACCACTGATCTTTGGTTAGCACCTAAGATTATTAACGCGTAACTTTTTTACAACCTTGTGATTCCAATAATTTTTAAAATAAATTTTTCAATGCATTATAACCATGTCGATAAAAATTTTGTATCGTAATCAAATATGTAAAAGAACTAGGAAACATATGAATCTAAAAGTATGATCAGTTACAATACGTTATAACAAGTGTTAATGAAATTAAATTGTAAACTAAAAATATAATAATATATTCCTTTAAATTTTCAAATATACATCTTTCGCCTTTTTGCAATCATTGCAACTAATATGGCTGACCAAACCAAATGCACTTGAAAATTTAGTCTGAAAGTCAACGAGCAAACTTAGTATTTGGTTAAGGAATTAGGAGTGGATTGTGGTTGTTACAGTGTTTTTGCATATTGGAGTAACCTGCATTTCGTATTCCATAGTCAACTCTCTAGTCTCTATGGCATGGATATTCTATCAACGTACTTATGCAGTTATGCTTAAGATTTTTTTAAAAAGAAAAGAATCAAGTATAGAGATACCACACGATTGATGCTCTTATTCAAGCACTAGTTAATCTTGCTTTGAATATATTCAATCAGTCAATATACTGTACGAAAGTTTATAAATACCACTTCGAATTTCTGAATATGATATCTACTCTTTCACAATACTAAATCATTCAATGTCATTGTATATTAAACAAAATATATAATTATCTAAAGAAGACATTAAAACAGAGGAGTTAAAAGTTTCCAATTGACTAATATTTAGGGCAAACAAGAACTGGCGCATCTCAACAATTAACCAACAGAGTCCACAGCGTATTACAACTTTCAGAACAAATACATCTTGTTTTAAACGCATAACAAACATCCTGCAACGTTTTTTCTCGCTACCATTTGCCCTAAACAACCCCCTGCTCAATGAACCTGCCATATCAATCAATCACACGTTAAAAAATTATCGTTAAGCGAACCAAATTATAAGTTTAAACAATAAAGTGATAAACCATACCTGATCAACTAAAAGAAAATGAAAATAAGCTCATTTGAATCCACTTCGATCATTTCATAACCTGCCTGCTGGCACGCTCTGTCATTATTGTCGCCCATAGAAGTTGCCGCCACCTCGTCTGGATTGACCTGAACCCCTCTCTTTGTACCTCGGAGCTGCATCGGCTGGTGCATCAAAATGACTTGATTTATTACTGTTGTTATTGTTTGATCCAACTGGCTGGTACTCATAATGCAAATTCTGCCTCTGTTTCTCCCTGTTTATATTTGCATTATGCTGATAATTATGCTTCCGCTTATCCTCTTGACCACTCTGACGGTTGTTTTGACCTCCATACTTCCTAAAACCTGAGGAAACATGATGCTGCTGCTCAAACTGGGCTTCAGCTTCATCTTCCACGTTACCATGGCCTTGGTTTTGGTTTGGAGAGTGGGTTCGGCCTCTAAATGAAGCAGGCTTTCTTTCTCTCCTACCCTCTTGATGCCCATCATGTACAGGTTCATCAGGTTGAACCTGAGAATATCTTCTAGATTCCCTTCTGACCTCTGAGTTGACATTTTGACCTCCAGCAGACCAACCACCTTTATAAGCTTGAGATTTGGGTTGCCAGTGAGAAGAACGGTTCTCTTTTGAAGAAGTGGGCCTGTCTGGTTGGTCTAAATCTGCTTCTGCACCACTTTCTTTGTGATTTTTCACTGTGTTTCTTTGGCCTTTGTAAGCTGGTTTTTTTCCTTTACCCATGATTCCACCTTCATCTTTCACAACAGGTGTAATTTCAGTCGGTGGGTATTCATCAGGCATAAACCAGCCATCAGATGGGTCCCATTCATGGACAACACAAGTTTCTGTAGAAACAGGAGTCGGTTCTTCATGTTGGCTTGTAGATTTGTGAATAACTTTCTTCGAATCCTGTTGAAAACCCTGATTACGTTGACGGCTCGCTCCATGAGGCTTCCCCTGCTTATTATCACCACCTCTGGACTCCATAGTAGACCCCACATTTGAAGACACAGGGATTGTTTGTATATCTGTCGTATCTTCTAATGTGGTTCTCTTGGGTGAAGATGGTGATGCTGATTGTATAACGCTTCCCTGCTGAGCCAGCTCTTTAGCCACTGGCTTGGGAACATATCTTTCCATTTCTGCCCTTTTGTTTTTATGATTAGTTCGGCCCATGTTAACAGTCTTTTCTGGCAAAGCCACGTCATCCTGCATGGTCTCTTCCTTGTTCTGGGGCCGCACAGGGGCCCAGACAGAAACTTCACCTACATGGAATTTATTAGCTTGTGGGTTTCTTGGCATCCTTCTTGAGTGTTGAGATTTATACTGGTTACTTGGTAAAGAAGAACTCTGGTCTGAATTAGACTGCTTTGCATCCTTGCCATCAGTTACCAACACCGTAGTTGGATTTAAATCAACTTTAGAAGATTCTGACTTTACAAGATCAGCTTCTCTTGATGCAGAAGCATCATCAACTTTATACTTAATTTTGCTACTTTTGTTATTTCTCTTTTTGTGATGTGTAGATTCAGACGAGATGTTCAAGTTTTTTGGCAGTGTTGACTCTTGACTTTGTATGGCTTCACCTGATAGACTGACATTATTTCCTGGATTATTTATAACTTCACCACCAGTCCCACTCAAAGTTGACTTGTCAACCGAACTCTCGACCACTTGTACACTATGCTTTTGTCTATCATGCTTCTGCCTGTTAACACTGCCATCATTACCAAGAGTGGCTTTGCTTTCAGCATCACTTTGTTTCGACAACATTGACTGGTCAACAGGATATTGTTGACTATTCTCACTGATCTGGGTAACTACTGGTTTTATAACTATAGCTGGTTCGGTTGGCTTTTGGGATCCATCCACATCCCCCAGCTCAGAAACACTAGTGCTGTTCTTTTCTGCAGTCTGGGCTGTACCATCTGCTGTTGCAAGTGTACGCCTATTCAACTCTTCCAATTTCGCAAGAGCTTTTGCTTTTTGCTCTTTTATCCTTTCTTCCTCTTCCTTCTGTAATTCAATTGCACGTTGTTTAGCCATCTCCTTCATCCAAGCACGCTGAGGATGCATAAAAATGTACGATAAGTGCTCACACAAAAGACGAGAAAATCAAAACAAACTTCAAAAATGAAGTTTACCTGTGCTTGACCATCAGCAGGCTCAACCACAGTTAATAATTCACCCATATCCTTAGTTTCAGAAGAAATATGATTCTCTGGTGCAGCAACCTCTGAACCTAGAAATGAAGGTTTCTTTCGCCACCCATCCGTATCTTGATTACTTAATCTTCCTTTGCTATGATGATCTGGTCGATTTTGAACACCATGATGTGCTTGCCTGTAAAAACCGAATTACTTGAAACCAACATGTTAAATGTGAAGACGTAAAGAAATACAAATCATCAACCTTGATTTGTCATAGGGACGGGCAAGATCTCCAGTAGCTGAAATGCTACCGAATGCAATTGTAGAGTTGCCCTTTGCATTAATTAATAAGTTATTGGTTTGCACAGCATCCCCTCGAATATCAGAAGCCCGCACTTTGGCATTCAAATCTTCAATCTTCTGTATCAAGGTTGAACCTTTTGGGTCTTCTTGAAAAGATGACTTATTTCCCCAACTCTCATTGGATGCTTTAGACTTTTGTGGGCCCTGAGATGAATGCACAACCACAGGGTCAGAAGAATAATCTTGGTTTGTTAACATGTTTCTTCTTGAAGGCATATCTTCATTCCTTCTGGTGTCTACTCCCCGTTCATTCTTGTGGAAAGATTGTCTCGGGTGGTCACTTTTTTCTATATTCTGCTCCCAACTGTCTTCTTCCATATCAGCATTCCTTTCATTTTCATGTTTTCTAAGAACTTTGTAGGGGCCATGAGATTTCTCATGTGGAATAGAATCCAATTGTTCGGATACAAACATATTTCCAACTGGTCCCCGCGCGCCACCTCTAAACTGAGGATCGTTAAGTTCTGACGGGTTTTGAGGTGGACACATGTTGTAAACAGGCGGTCCATGCGGTCCAGGGGGCATTCCCACAAATGGCATTTCACGGTCATTGGGATTGTAGCCCATCGGAGGACCAAAATAACCATCATAAGGGACTGGGCCTGGGTAAAATCCAGGCCTAATTGGCATACCTGGACGAATAAAAGCATCAGGCATTTGAGGTCTGTAAAAATCTCCGTTTCTTGGATGCTGACCTCTTGGGCCAGGGCCAGGCCCAGGCCCAGGCCCAGGTGGAGCGCCTGCTTGTGAATTTGCTAAAGGAGGGATCTGAGGACGATAGTAAGGGAATGGTTCCAATGGATACCCGCCATGAGGAACATGTGGATATGGTGGACCTGCAGGTGGTGGTCCTCTATACCAAACACCAGAAGGTGCATTCATTGGTGGCCCTGGCCAGGCATCATAATGCTGAGGATGTACATTAGGATGGGCCTGTTGATGTGAGTCCCCCTGCCACTTGTCAGCATTAGGACGAACCCCATCATCAAAATGTGGAGAACCATCTCTAGTCCATGTATCTACGGCTCCACTCTTGTGATCTACACTCGAAAATCATAACATTTAATTTGTCAATCAGAAAGATAAACTTACTTAAAAGTTAAAACAGTTAATTTAGATATAAAAAGTGACACAAACCTTCTCGAGCCAACTCATTTCTGTCTTTAACAGGTGCAGTTTGGCTAGAGCCTGAGCCAGGACGAACATGAGAACCATGATCTGCAACATTGCAAATCCAGATTCAGTAGATTTCACATGGTAAATATTGCTTAAAGGCAACACACGCGCACACACACATAAAAGATCTTATTGTGCCTCATGGCTAAAACAAACAAGCCACGTTAAAACGTTGTTGCAGCACTTTAGGATTAAATCCTTGAAAAGAAGAAAAAAACTAATCACACTTGAGTACACAGCAAAAATCCCTCATGGATGATGCTAAAGGTACACATATATTTAATGCCACGTCAGCAGCCAACAACTTGACAAATTACGAACCATGTCAGCAAACTTGACATATCAGCAAAACGTGCCATGTTACTGGTTGCTATGATAGGTAGGAAAAACATGGTTGCTATGATTAGTAGAAAAAATTGGGTTGCTAATAGGGGCAAAGCTATAGGTGATTGCTATAATTTTGAAAAATGGCAAAAAATGGCTGCAATGACATGCATTTTTGCCTACTAATATCAGCATTCAGCAATGCTTGTTAATATAGAGTCATCCATGGCAATAACTCATGCAAATTTATACCTTTCTTTGTAGTGGACACTAGCTAGAGAACATAATTGTAAGGACTAAAAAATACACTTCTAGTTGAGCAGAAAATGTTGAAAGATCTAAAGAAAAATTGAAATTAACAAGCACAACAAAAAAACAAGAGAGTAACTGCTTAAGATTGTACCATAGAAAGTAAAAATTACCATGTGGTTCACCACTACTTGGAGTATTATCTTTTTCTGAACCCAGTGTAGGAAAGTCCCCGGAAGTAAGAGAAAAATCATTGACTTTGGAAGGTATTGACTACACATAAAAACCAAATACGAAAAACAGGTGAATGATTTAAGTTTTTTGTTCAGCGTTTTACTTCTAAAAAAGTATAGATAAAATAATTAACAAGCATTTTCTCTGTAATGGGCAGAAAACATCAAGCTAGTAACTTACCAGCTTATCTGCAGTACCATTTGGACCCCATGCTACTGAATTGTCATAAACAGGCTCAGCAAAACGGGAAAAATGTGAGCTACCAGGTCTTGTTTCTGCACTTAGGGGGCGTGAAGAAGTTCGTGATGATTGATTTGAAGTCAACACCCCTGAAGCTGATGATGGCCTAGAATTGGGGCCCCATGTAGTAGTAGAATGATCGTGTCTATCACTGCCAGCTGTTGATGGCCGACTAAGACCACCGCCTGATGAAGGACGACCACTAGCATGATGTGGCGAGACAGTAGTGCCGTCAGCATTTGAAGATACTGCTGATGAACCCCAAGGATTTGATGTGGATGAGGATGGCCGACTTCCCCAGCTAAGGCTACCCCTGTTGGTAACATGAGATAAAGGGTTAAGTTGGCATAGAGAAAATTGTAACAAAAGTTGTGTACAGGATTCAATAAGCAACTCTCACTTGGGAACAATTTCCACATTTGGATCCAGGCCATGATTTTCTAACCTTGAAACAGCAGCAAATAAATGTGAGATTATATGTAGGTAAATTGCCAAACAATTTATCATACTCTGGACATAAAACCTTACTTTTGGCTAGGTAAATTAATAGGTTTAGGAACAGCAACTTTGCCCAAAACTGTCATACCACCTCTTCTTGAAGAGGCCCACCTAAAAAAAACAGAAGAGCGTGACATTAAGTAAAGCCTGATATTTGTTTTTTTTCTCCTTCATAACAATAAATCTTATACCAGTGCATTTTAAAATCTCACTGTTATGCTATGGTCCTATACCATGACTGCTTCATAAAATTATTCAGAAATTAAAACCGCTCTAGTCAAACTGTGATCTTTCCCACAGAATGCATTGCATGCTTTGTAAATTACACACATAGAAAGCAACTAAGATAATGTTATGGTAAAAGTAAAGGATTAAGAATTATACTTTCTTTCTCCAGCCAACATACTTGATGTCATTGTTCAAATGTAGTCCCAAGATCATCCAAGAACTATCTACAAGACCTGGAAAGGAAATTAGAAAGATATTACTTTCCTTGCTATATAAGACGAGAAAATTTTATTCAGCCACACAACAAAATATGTTATTTAGAGTTGTAGATTACAGTATAAAAACCTACTATCTAGTCATTCACTCACTGATCATATGTTCACAAACTAATTAAAGCTAATATTGTCAATTTGTCATACAAATGATGCTTTTAAAAATAAGCTCTGAATCAAAAGACTTCAAAAATTTGTAGTAACTAGCACACCAACTTAAAAAAAGAGCCCCTTATCTTGTACTTTTCCTAAGCCGAGGCTCAAGATAAGCCCAACCAGTTCATTCTCATACCAGCTTGCTTCAGTAGAATGGCAGATTCCATGACACATAATTAAACTAGATCACTAAAAAGTAAAGAGCATTGTATTTCAAAGTCCTTACTGTAAATTGCTGCATATAATCTACTGACAGCTCTGACCAAGAGAGTGAATAATTAATACATTTTAGAATCTAAGATAGTACTTGAAAATCGCAGAAAATCTGAATGACTAAAACCGTGTGTTTTAACTTATAGATTGTGATACTCAGCAAAAAAAAAAAAACCAAGAATGGGTTGGTATAACGCCTCAGCACATTGAAAATGAATAAAAGCACTTTCATGTGAAGTGTTTGACTATAGGTCTGGTGTCCATAATTCCACTCCATCATGCCAGAAACAGAATATATATGATTTGAAATCAACTTCAAGTTTTCAAATGTCAGCGAAGTAGTGATCAATATTATTGTTGTGTATCCACGAAGGGTGCTTCCGTGCTTAAATGAAAATATTGTGTGAGATTTTGGGTAGAAGTGTAGAACCAAGAGAAATTGGAATGCCAGCAAACAGCAAGACGCCAAGACTGTCAGAAGAACTTTTATTATCTACTATCTAAGTACAGATAATAGAGATTTGAAAAATTCAGAGACTCTCGATATGGCAATGCAATAAAAAACATGAGAAAACCTTAAAATATGTAGTAGTTCATGAACTGATGACTAACCATCTCTGAAAATACTGAAAACGTGAGATAATGAAAGCAACACTACTGTGCCAAACTGGCAAACTTGACAACACATTATGAACTCGTCCCATAAATAGTTTAGTTCATACGCTGTATTTTGACAAGCAAACCTGATACTGATCTGCACAATACCTAATGCCCGCCCTTTAGCAAAAAGGCAGAGCATAAATATTCTCCCATGAATGTCACAGGAAGTATATAATCAAACAAGACGAAAAATCCAACCTAACAAGACAACTGTTTTTCCAGTTTTTCACTTTTTCAATGAACTTTCTATGTCAATCTAAAACCAAAATATGCAGTATGAATTCCCCGAAAGCTGGATGCTAAGAAATACTAAACCTTGCATCATATTTAGCTTCAATAACCAAAGTAACTTAACACTACACTGCTGGTCAAAAGCACTCTAAATTTTCACACTAACTGATCGCAGAAAAAAGATAATTCTCAACCCTTGAAAAATCTAACCAACAGATGTAATCAATACAATAAATTCATCAGTAGATAAAGCGGACGTAAGATTCCAGCTGCTTACATCTCACGCAATAAATTCCTCAAACAACCTCCCTTACTACTCGCTTAATGTCATTACTTTCAACAAACTAAAAACAAAAACATATGTTCTTAGTCATCACAAACAAATATACTCTCACATATTCTTCAAACTACCACACCGTGCTATATTCATCCCGTCAGTATCAAAACGTAGGCCAGTGTCGCAACATCGCCTCCGCATACACATTCACACATCCACTCATACACAATCACGGATGCATGTAAACAACGCCAGATGACACCATACACTAAAAAGCAAAAAAAAAAAAAAATAGTTCCTGTATATACAGCGTTTCGAAACCCTAATCTTCAACTCTAATTAACAAAAGCCGAGAAACAGTAATAAAAAAAACTTCTAATAACAAAACGAAGAATCGGACATACGTAGGGATAGAGAATGCTAACTTGAGATAGATAATTCGGATCTACGAGTAGGAGACCGATCTGCGATCTTCGAAAGCAACAGCAGCAAGAGGAACGATGACGATGGAGACGGTTACGATTACGGTTGCGGTGAGACGGTGAGAGTGACGATGGCGTTAGGTATTCCGATGGTTGTGGGCGTGTGTGGTTGAGATGAGTGATGCGAGGGGAATCGAAGGGGTGTGGGTGTGGGTCGATCAGTGGAAAAAGGCTGAGCCCAAAACATAAGAAATCTGGTGAGGTGGATACGAAACGAAGGTCTTAAATTAAGATTAAAGAAGTCAAGGGGAGTTAGGAATCGGTCAAATCTTTGTTTGATGACTTGCATTGTCAGCCATTGGATTGATTAACAAAAAAGGTGTAGGACTATGAATTGAGGCCTAAGGGATGTATTTTGTTTGCTTAATGTAAGAAACATTAATCTGTTAGTGATTAAATAATAGAGAGACAAAAGAGAAAGTTAAGGTGTTAAGTTTGGTTTATTCTTTGAATAGGTCTCAACCTCTCGCTTGTCTTTTCAGTTTGTTGTATACATTTAATTTTTAATTTTTTTTAGTTAAAGGATTTTATTATTTTAATTTAAGCATAGTATTTTTATATATATTAAAAAATAATGTTTTTAAAGTGTGATAAGAACTTTTACAACACTATGTTTAAACTAATTACAATGTTACCACTAATTATTTATAGTAAGATTTATTAAGAGTTACATGATTATAATGGTGTATTCAAATTCATGTGTAATTAAATGAATGCAACAACCATTGCCAGAAAATTCATACATATACATTTGTTGCATTGTTGGTCCTTTTCTTACATCATGTATGTTATTTCTCCTTTTTTCTTTATAACCGTATGTATATGGTTTTCCTATGCATAATTAATATTAAGTATGGAACTACTCAACCGCATAAACGTCTAAGTATATTGGTTTAACTAAGACGGTAATATGATTGTATGACAACCTCATTTTATTTATTTCACATCATGTACAAAGTGCTTGTACGTTACTTAAATTTGACTACTTATAAATAACTTTTTACTCACCATGCCTATTGTAGTAAAAGCCGTCACGACATGGTTTTTATTTGCGTTTTGGCATTCAAAATCATGCAGCGACCCACGACTTGTATTGGAGGTTGCCCCAACCCATATTTTTGCGTGGGATTTGTTGATGTGTTTTTCCCATTTTAGGTTTTTTAAAAGGGTTTATTGTGACCTGAGTTTGCCATTAGATTCCTTGATGCCTTAAGGTTTACATCGGATAGAGTGTAGTCGCCATTTAATGTATGTATTTTGATATTTGGGATCGTGACAAAATTTTCTATTCAACGCACGAAAACCTAATTTATATGACTACTACAACTTTTGTGAATAGTATTTTGTGATTTCACTTGTTACCCGTATGCTTTATACATCCCACCAATCGCATACAATCCTTGTAGTCATTTATTACATACCTAAGTGATTATTCACCATATAATCCCATCTGCAAGTACACCACATACAATATCACAACTTTTACCGGTGTAGAGTCCTTACGATTTCACTTGTTACCCGTGTGCTTTATTCATCCCACCACCGATCACACCACATACAATATCAATCATTCACCATATAATACCCATATAGTAAAACAAACGTAAGTCATCATGATGCAATGTAGGTAAATGAATCCCAATTGTGTATATGATCTTAAAACGAAGCACAATGGTCCTTGTGATCCTATTAAAAAAGTTTTAAAAAAAGTACAATATCACATTCATATCACTGTGATTCGCTTTCATACCCACCTACACGTGGATATTCATTGTCAATCCAAGACACCTCACCCTCATATCTTACACGTTAATAATCACTATAGTGTAGCCTAACATATTAAACATGATTATTGAGACCGGCTATCATCATTGTAATCCTTATACTATTGATGTTACTTTATTCATAATCAGAGGTTTGCTACAACATATTTTTATTTCACTGTTATTTTAGACTCTTGAAGCAGTGGAACAAGAGCAAATGAATATGAATGGATGTCAAAAGATGTTGACTAATATTAGAAATGGTCAGTTTAACATTTTCAGAAAAATGGGCGGGTCATACGGATTGAATAACATGTCGAAAACATGGTTGAAATTATGATTAGTAAAATAATATTATCACAACAATACATCTAAATGCTTGAATTAAGCAGAATTCAGCAATTTAGGAGATTGACGACTATCAATCAGTTGGACCCAATTGACTTGCTCTTTCAGCTAGCTTTTATTTGACCCCTTTAACATGAAACATAACTCAAATAAGCTCATTCATAAGTACCCATGTCACATTTACTACCTGCACTGATACGGGTCATCTGCGATTGAAGATGGGACCCTGAAATGACATAATGGGATAAAAACTTACAATCCACTTCTATAGCAGGAGAAAATAAGCTCAATTTGGTTCGAGAAACTCAGTTGCATGTTTCAGCGTGTCATCTGGATTCTTTTCAGTTTACAATGTGCATACTTCAATTCATCTGCATACCTATCAAAGATGTGGTAACAAGGGCAAGAACCATGCTCAAGATCATTGTCTAATTTTATCATATCGCCATTTAAGAAAAGAGTATGCCGGTTTTCACTGTTTCAAGTTCCTTGCATCGTCTCACTCAACAAGAACACACTATGTGTTGGTGATAAAGGTTTAATATATGGTCCAGGGGAAGTTTCTTGGACCTTAGGAGCTGCATCGGTTGTAGAGAAAGACTTATGGCTCAACGACACTTTTAGAGGGTGGCATTTTGAACCTATTTTCCTTTTCTTGTTATTGTTTTCCCTCTAGGATCTGAGCTTGTAACAGTTGATTCATCCATGTGTTATTACTTCTAATTTGTAAAACAACATAAATAACACACTTTGAATAAAAGGTTTAATATAAAAACTATTAGTAAACTGGACACTGAAATGAAAGTAATGAAATGACAATGCACGTTGAACATATGAGGATTGGTATAAAGTAGTAACTTTGCATAAGCGTATATAACTCCAACAGTCAAACAGCCAAGGAGTTGATATTATTCCACCATAATTACAACAAAACACACACAGTTAACGAGTCAAGTCGTTCTGACCTTGGTATACACAAGGGTGCAGGCTGACACCAGCTGGCTGGTCGAAAAACTTGACAAACCCGAGCCCATGTCCCATGAATCATGATCAACAGCATTTCAGTATGCAGCCACATTAGCAGACTCACATCCATCAACCTCCACCCAAACTTCATTCAATCTCCCAAAGAACTTAAGTGGAGAATTATACTCTGCAATTGAGTATGCAAACTTACTAGATGAAGAAGTAGTGTACTGTGACCTACTCAAGCTAATGTCTAGTTTCTCAGCCTCTTCAACCGTGTTCTTATCCCTCGCGAAACCCGAAAACTGACGGACCGCGATGCAACTGGTGGCCCATGAATCAGGCTCAAGGTTAAGTTCAGGAAGAGGAAGTGGAGGTGTGGCTTGAAATTCATCAGGTAAGTAGAAATAAACAACATATGCTGATGAATCAAGAGGCCCTGCTCCATGGACAATGCTTGTTAACACAGGTATAGTCATGGATACACGAGAATTGTTCAAGTTTGCACCTTCAATGTACTGGAACAACCTGTAACACAAGATCAGATTATTCTAGGTTAGAAATTGAAATCCCAATTTTGGGGGTATTCTAACTTCGGAACCCTAAGTAAACCTAATTGTACAAAATACGAACAATTGTATGTCAGAGATCATAAAACGATAAGCGAATTGAAGTAGTAATCAGACCTGTGGAAGCCATCGTTGGTGGCTTTTCTGAAGGAGTTTTCTTTGACGGGAGCAGTCATCCAGACTGATTGCTTGTATAGTCTGATCTCGAAGTCTGATTCGGAGTGAATCACTGTGTATGGTGGTGATTCATAGGCGTTAGTAAACCCTAATGTGCAGAAGATGATGATGGTGGTGATTGGTAAGAGAGTCAAATTCATCTTCCCCATTGTTCTATCGAGAAGATCGGTCAGTTTGATGATTTTATAATTGGGGTGCTTTGGAGGTCGAATGATTCCATTTTCTAACATAAACATGAATAATTTTCAACACGTCTTTGGATCCTTTATTGTATTATATTAATATACATGTGACACATTTTTTTTTTCTTAATGTTGACAACATGCCAGCAACATCAACTAGCGCATCACCCGTCACGTTTAGAGAGAGACGGAGGATGCCTTCCCGGCAACTCCTTTCCTCATTCATGGACGGACTTGTTTTACATCCTCGGAAGGTTAAAAAACAAGCTAGCTCGGGTAGTTTCGAGGTAGGAGAGGCGGCAGTCAAACAAAAAGAAAAAGAAAAAAAAGATAAGTTATGAGCTGTGATAACGCTGGATCTAGGTAGCTTTGTTTGTCATTATAATTCGATACAATTGTAGAAATATTTGGGTTTTGAAAATTGTGAATGGTCAGAAACTCAACAGCCAAACTGCCAAAGTAGGTACTTGCTATCAGAAGAAGGGCCACAAATACAAATGGGCTATGTAGACCAGCAAGATGAGAAATGGGCTTACTAAACGGGCCTTGAGCCCTTAACAGATATGGAACTTTGGAAACTTTTAAACTGGTCGCTACCTACAAATTGTGAATAAACATATTGAAGAAATATATACTTCACTGTTAATTTTAACCAAAAAATTATACGTTTCACATAATAAATTATCACTCTTTGTTTAGAACCATTATGTATTACTCTTTTAGTCGGTTATATAAGAGGTGATCACTTAATGTACTGTTAAAAATAGCTTTGGGTTATATTTGATCTTCTATGGTTTAAATGGATAAAATAAATAAATAAAAAAACTTACCAAAAATAGGATAGTCAAATGTATTGTTAAAACAGTTGCAAGTTGCATATATTTAAATGTTTCACACAAAATAAATTATATTATTATTTAATAATATAATTTTTATAGCCTTACTTGATACATTTATATCTAGAATAGAACAATAATAGTGATACACGAGTTAGTGTTTATTTATCACAAGCATATATTGTATCGTGCACATAAAAGGAGGTACCATTAGCTACAATAATAACCTCTTACAAAAAAAATGCTATTTGATACTAATACAATAACATTTATCATACCTAGAAAATATGATCCAATAAGGTTTTATTTGTAACTTTTCATATTATACTTCTATAAATAGTTGATAAATAATACATAACATGTAACAAGGTTTTACTATTTCATATGATATTGTAGCCTTATGACTAATACGTTCTTTTTTTTTTCTTTCATATCTCTCCTTGTTGTATTTGTCTACATATTTGGTTGGTCGTCGGTTCTCTTCCCCTATCACTCATTTGTGAGATGACTTTCTTTATGTTTCCCTCTCGTCATGCCTCAATGACGCTTCTACATGTATATAAATTAGTTTGTATTTATTTTTCTCTTCTTGCTATGTATATAAATGTCATTATAGTTGTATCTTCGTGTCGCTTATCATTGTTGCCACTATGTCTCTAGATATGTTGTCATTTAATGCCAAGAAGTTTTCTTAGTGTATATATTGAAATGTTTTTTTTTTTTTTTTTTGTGTTTTTTCTAGATTGTATACTATACTTATATCACCGTACTCAATGTCTTTTGCTTAGGTCTAAGTCGTCCACTTTCCTTCCGCTCCGTTCCATCTACAATTAGCATTTGGGGTAATCTTGCTTTAATATTATATATATACTAATTATCAACTTTGTTAAGCATAATGGGTTGTACCATATGCTTAGTGAATTGTACCCACATTTTGTTTTACAATTAACTAAATACTTTTACTTATTTTACAATTTAATCCTAATATTTTTTACTTTCGAATTTGGTCCTTTATACTTTTCATATTTTAAATTTTTTTTGTTTTACGCTTCGGTCTAAATTATACGAGCTAACACGCCGCAACGTGCGTGTGTGGTTCAACGTTTTTACGTTTATTCTTCCTCTCTTAACTGCCCCGTCGCAAGACGCTGGTCCTAGATCGACTTACTTATTGTTTTACATATTTAACGTTTCGGCTGCATGTTCGACATTTTTACGTTTACATTTCGTTCAGTTTTATTTCTTTTGTTTTTTTATTTTTTTTACTACGAGTTTTTTCGGTATTAACAGTTACAAATATTGGTGTGTCACTGGTATTACTGAGTAAGATTTTATGCCTCCCACTGCAACGCGGGGGGCTTAATACTAGTTTAACATAATTAGCAATATAATTTGATTAAGTTTTCTTTTAAACTATTCTCATTATATATCAGTAAATAGTTGAACAACGATACACAATAACTTACAATCTTTTATTATTCTATATTTTCTACTCAATTTACCATTTCACCCTATTCAACTTAAAGTTTACCACTTCTTGTACGATATGTTATAGTTCTATCATCTAACTTGCATCTATTACCATTATTTCTGGGTTATATGTTTATTTTTGTTTGGAGTATGAGTTCATTAATTTGGTTGTAAATTTTGTAAAATAGAAAATTCGCTTTTGAATGCCTTAGAGAACACACCATCGGCGGTCCACCACTCACCAAGATAAAGATGACCAGTATTTTCAAACCCTTAAAAGCACACACAACCTGCAGGTGGAGCACATTCTCCTGGCAAATTACTTTTTGCTTTTAAGGATTCTCAAATTGTAAATTTCAAATATTATGTTTTCAATTAAAAAAATTTTACATTACGTCCATTCTTTTTATATCAGTATTTTTTAAGGATCCAAAAATCATTAACCATGTATTAATGATTAAGCTCTTTGTCCTTAGCGTCTCTGATACACTCATAACCACTTTCAAAAATATTAAAAATTTATGAGTTTGTACCGTGTGTGTTTTCTTAAATACGGGACAACACGATACAACCCCCATAAAATTTTCATCTATTTCACTTACAACCACTTACAACCATCCCTATAATATAGGACATCCACTCATATAAAAATGAAGAGCGGGCTATGAATGCTATTAATGATTTAGCTCTTTGTCCTTGGCGTGTATCTATATATTATTTGAAATCACAACCTTTAGTTTTTATAGAAAAAGTTTTGAACTTTTTCAACAAACTTTACTAGATATTTGTAATAAACTTAATTTTATGGATGAACATTCATGTGCTAAAAAATAAGAGATCTATGATACTAGCAATTAATGTGGTGGGAAAAGTGGGTCGATTAGTTAATCGGTTACAACGACACAATGTAGAAACAAATCATTTTTAGTATGACAATCCGGGTTGAATTTGATTTTCCTAGCTTTTCTTAGTCCATTTAAAAGATTTTTACGAACTGTTAATGTGCTAAATATAATAACAACGTTATATTATTAAACTGATAAATGATTTACACTTGTATACAAAGGTGAATGGTTAAAATGCAACTTTTCTTTCTTTCTCTTTACAATTAGGTATTATATATGTCTGTCACCTTTATTAAGGGAGTAGTTATGGGCCTGCTATGCCTTTCTATTTTAGAGAAGGAGTACAATTCAGAAGATTCTCTTATTCGTGCTTGCTGTTTTATAAGTTAAAATATTTAGTTTGTGTTTACTTAATATTAGAGTAATTACACGACTGTTTTTTCCGTGTTAAGCTTGTTTTGAGTATAGTTGTCCTTAACAATGTAAATAAAATAAAGAAATATTACTAATCAAATTAACAATATAAATTATTATCAATCAATAAATTATAATTTAGATCATGAGAATCTGTAATCTATAATTTATAATTTATAACCTATAATAAAAGAATGTTTTTTTAAAACACGTGTTATCATTCTAGCATATCAAATGATACGTGTCATCATTCTAGCATATCAAATGATACGTGCCATCATTCTAGCATATCAAAAAAATCATTTTCTTGTCTCTCTATCATAATAAATACGAAAGTTATATAAACAATTAATTTGATTTTATTTTTTTAACTAAAATATGTTAAAACAAATATATCTATATTTATGTTTCTTGTTTATCTCATATTTAATGATAATTATTGTAAATCAGTAATTAAACTTATAAACATTTAAAATATAAATGTAGTTATTTTAATAATTTATTAATACATATTAAATATAGAGCAATAATTTCTAATTCATTATGTGTTATAACTTTTAAATATTCATCATATTTTTATTTCACCAATGAATAATAAAATCTAAAAAATAAAATATTTATAAAACTAATGATATTGATATGTTTTATTTATTATACTCATGTAATACATGAGCTTTAACCTAATTTAATAAATAATTATGTTTTCTGTAAAACCTCGATAAAGAAAAAGTAAAAAGGTCCATAAACATTTGTCCTCTTTTAAGTTAGTGGCAAACCACTGCCAAATGGGTTATCTAAGGGGGTCCAAATGGCAATAAAGAGAGATGAATTTTCTATTATTTGCTTAAAAAAGTTGGTGTCTTTTGACAGCTTAATGTACAACTAGCTATGCACAATGCACAACCCTAAGAAATTGCATTTTTGGGGGATAAAGCTACAACACAGTAATGGTCCCCATCATTTTGGTACTATAAGATTCAATGATACAAAGAGCTTAATAATTATGGAAGGCATGAGGATGAATATTTGATTCGTATGTTTTTATATACTATTTACATAGTTATTAAATATTATGAATGTACAACACTGTTTTAACAAAGTACAATTATGAGAAGCATGATGCCGGAATTAGGCTAAACTCCAATGATCAATGGATAATATTCACAACTACTTCTATTCATTATAAAAAAATATTTATTCATGTTACTTTTAAAAATATTTGATTTGACAAAGGCATGCTCGCTATCCTTTCATGTTGAAGCAAGAACTAGCACGAAAATCAAGTTAACTGAAAATAAGTTTGTCAAGTTTGTAAAGATGGAGGCAATTAAGAAGTGATTTTTGTTCAATTTCTATTCAATTATCTAATATTGTTTTTTTTAGAATTCCGAAGATGGGCCGACCCATCCTAACATCATTTGTGAGGAGCCGGACGACGAAGCCTCCTCTTCAGATAAAGATATCTCCGACGCAACTCTCCCGGCAAGAAAAACTTGATCTATTTCTATTTTTCCTCGGATCAAGTCTTTTCTTTGAGTAAAAAGCCTTTAGTGACTAGCCTGACATTTTTCTCCTAAGAGGAATCACAACCACCACATTCCCTTAAAACCTGGTAGTGAGCTTGGCTATAGACATGACTAAAAGCCACTAGGAGAGGAGAGACAATCTTTCATGAGAGAGGGACGAGCGAGTGAGAGTATTGATACATGAGAACATTATTTGTTAGAGGCAGTTATTACTCCTTGGATCAATTTAGATGAATTACTCAATAAACTTGATTTATTTTCATGTGATAGCGTGAGACGATTTAACGCGAGTCCATTGTGGTACCTATGTTCAAACAATCTACTCGATTTACATGAAGTTAGTTTGCTTCTTGGCAGTCATCTTTGATCCTTACCGATACAATTATAACTCTTATACACCATAATCTAGTTTAATCTTAATGTAATTATTATACTTAAATTAACAACACAATAAACCCTAGATACAAATGCAATAGAACATAAACTAGCTACATTTCAAACTTTCAAGATATGCATAGTTTCTGTGTGATATAGACTCCAGGGCAACATTGAAAAGTATAAAGGAGTAGGTACAGTCTAGAACTTATAGGTGATGTAGGATTGCCATAAGAATCAAAATATGAAATCTATAAAAAATCAAACTTCAAATTTTTTGATATCTAACTTTGACCATTAAGGCTAACATCAAACCAACTCTCACATCGGTCATTTAGTCTTAAAACACACGCTACATTGGAGGATGATATCTTTTAGCTTTGTAAACGGTTTATCAGCTTGTAATCGTACCACTGAAAGTTCTAGTTTAACTCGTTCTTATCTAAAATCTTATGCACTTGTCGCTATTTAATTTCCAAAAGAATGATCTATCATTTTTATACGGATATTCATGAATTTAAGTGCTATTCCTCATGTCTTGGTTTTTTAGGATACACTAACAATTTTCTTTCTTAAAGTATTTAAATTAAAGAAAAAATAAATTTCAATAATAGTTTTTTTTTTGTTATTAACAACAATCCCACTTGCATAGCTAATTAGCTATCATAACTTTACATTTGATTTATCTTACAAAAAATGTATTTTTTCCTTGTTTCGCTTGTGATAATCCTTATGAGTGAAATCCAATGAAAATTAAGCGTATAATTTTGTGATTGGTTGTCTTTGGGCAAGAGTTTCATTGGAGACTAAATTTTCAATATAGATTATTATTGATTAATAAACTACTTAAATCATTAAAATCCAATTTGCTGAGATAGTCTCTTAACTTTATATTCTTTGGCTTTTCTTCATTGATTAGCCTTTGTTTAAACTCCGTACACTTACTAAACAAACTTTAATTATTATTTGCTAATTATTGTCTTTGATCTTATAGCTTAGTGATATTCCTGATCGCTCCTCATAAATATGGCGCGAGTTTAAATCCGTGTAAGTAAAGTTAGTGGAATTAATATAAAAAATTGTTGTCATAAAAATTGTCAATTACTGATTAGTTACTTAAATTTTTTTAAAAAATAATAGTAATAGTAATACTAGTCAGTTTTCTAATAAGTCACAAACGAGGTGATTATATTACAAAATTATTAATTATGTTAGTGTTGTGGGGTTTCTTTTCTTGTACTTAAGCAAAGTCAAAATGATTGAGTTATTTTGAAAGAACTTAGCTTCAAGCTTCTTCTCAGCTGTCTTGTATGCATCTGCAGTTTCTATTCTTCTTCCATGTGACAAAATTTTGGGATAAAACCAAAAGCTGTTGCTTAATTACTCTTGTTTTCTGAATAGTATCTCACTTCTGTAGGAAGAAGACAACTCCAACTGCAAAAAAAAACACACTCACATGAAAAGTTCAAACATGACTTCTTCTTCTTCTTCTTCTTCCAATTTATTCATATTTGTTTGTATACTACTCATGTTTGTACCCGTTGAACCGAAGAATGAAACGGTTTTTAAACCAGTGAAAGAGTTAAAGAGGCTAAAGAGAATCAGAGATCATCTGAAGAACATCAACAAGCCTTCAATCAAGACAATTCAGGCATTTTGTTTCTTTTTATTTCATGGGTTAATTTTTTTCATATTTACAGTTTCTTGAATGTCAAATAATTAAAAGTTATATTTGATGTTCTCTTTGGAAGTAGAGTCCTGATGGAGACTTGATAGATTGTGTTCTTTCTCATCTTCAACCTGCATTTGATCATCCTAAGCTCAAAGGACATAAACTATTGGTATTTTTGCTTTTTATATATTCTGTTAATTTTCAGTTATTTGTATTTACAGAAAGTGTTATGATCTTAAATAGTTTTAGTTTTTTAATGAACTTATAGAAACCACCTTTAGAGAGGCCAAAGGGACATAACTCCAGTGATGAAACCATTCACACTCTTCAGCTTTGGGCAGAATCCAATGAATTCTGTCCAGAAGGCACCGTTCCGATCAGAAGAACTACAGAAACTGATGTTTTACGCGCAAGTACTCTAAAACGATTTGGAAGAAAGATCATTAGGCGCGTGAGGCACGACACCACGAGCGGTGGTCATGAAGTAAACACAAAGTTTAACATTTTCACAACAATGCACATAAATTATATAGTTCAAGTAGTTATATATTGATCATAATATATATGGTCATTTATATTGTAGCATGCTGTTGCTTTTGTACATGGAGATCGGTACTATGGAGCTAAAGCGAGTATTAATGTATGGACACCCGCGGTTGCAGATCCATATGAATTCAGTCTATCGCAGTTATGGGTTATCTCGGGTTCATTTGGCGATGATTTGAATACAGTAGAAGCTGGTTGGCAGGTAATGTGGATCTAGAACAGAAACTTTAGCTAATAATATAGAAAATGCTTAATTGTTCTTGACTAATTTGACAAAATTATCGCCTTTAATCGTAGTTATTGATGGTTATTCAGGTAAGCCCAGAGTTATATGGAGATGGTTACCCAAGATTTTTCACTTACTGGACTGTAAGCACTTAAAAAATCTTTACTTTAGCATAATATATATGATGTAAAGAGAGTTGGTCAACGGTCAATGCATTTGAGCTACCCATGTTAAGAAATGATGTTTTTTTTAATTGATTTTTTTTATTTTTTATTTGCAGAGTGATGCATACCAAACCACTGGATGCTACAACTTATTATGCTCAGGCTTTGTTCAAACAAACAACAAGATTGCAATAGGGGCAGCAATCTCTCCAAGATCATCTTACAAGGGTAAACAATTTGATATCAGCATTATGATATGGAAGGTAATGCTAACAACATTAACGATTATACTTGATTAATATGTATAAAAAATTGCATTTTTTTTGAAATAAATCATTAAATTTAGTAATATAAAATTATAAGATTCTTTTCTTTTCTTCTAGGAAGTGGTCTCCCATGTGTAGAATTTTTCATTTTGTTCACATAAAATACTAAAACAAATGTAGAATATCAATACAACTAATCAAACAATCAGAAGCAAAATCTGTAGTTGTATTGTGACTTGAAACATCAATTATTATTCAAATTAATACTAATTGTTTCTTTGACTAGGACCCTAAACATGGTCACTGGTGGCTCGAACTCGGGCCGGGCCAACTTATAGGCTATTGGCCATCATTTTTGTTCAGTCATCTGCAAAGGCATGCAAGTATGATACAATTTGGAGGGGAGATAGTGAACTCAAGATCAAGGGGATATCACACAACAACACAAATGGGTAGTGGTCATTTTGCAGAAGAAGGGTTTGGGAAAGCTTCTTATTTTAGAAACTTAAAGGTTGTTGATTGGGATAATAACTTGCTTCCTCTCAGAAATCTTCATTTATTGGCTGATCATCCAAATTGTTATGATATAAAATCAGCAAAAAACAATGTTTGGGGGGATCATATTTATTATGGAGGTCCTGGAAGGAATAGAAGGTGTCAATAAAGAAGTTATTTTGGTCTATAATTAACCTTTTTTTACTTTGTCATATGGTTAATTCTTTCCCTATATAGTAAATTTTTTTGGCAACCGTGAGAAAGGGGAAACTCACAGACCCACCAATATCCTGCTAACCAGTAGGGTTAAGTATAACGTAACTTGCGCCGGACAAGTCGTCCTGTGGTAATTTGAGTTTGATAAGTTTATACAATAAGGTCATAAGTTCTATCTTTAAAGCTACTATACATGTATAAGGTTTGGTGAGATGATTTATATATGGTTGGTTGTTGTTGGGTGTTGACCTTGTTTATTTATATGCATTATTTATATAGAACATATCTTAAAAATGAAGTCAATGGTTTGGTATCTACCTCTACAATTTTCTATTTGTTGGTATTGAATGGAACTTCCATCAGTATAACCTAATTATATTGGTGTACCAACCATCATTCTATCACCATCATAATCTTATTGAATTCATAGGCCTTAACTAACAGCGGTCCCACAGATCAAGGGTATGCTACAAAGTCATAGGTTTTAACTGATTCAGTTGTGTGAAGTGTGAACATTGTCATTCTTCAAGATTGTAATCAGGCACATGTTAGCTATCACAACCAAGTATTACCAACAACCATGGACAGATATACATACATGACAGTATGACACTACTAATTTTTTTATGTAATATAATATCCGATGCTCTTTCAAAGATTGACACAAGTAAAATGTTCATGGATCGGCAACTACCGATCATAATTTGAGTTCAAAAGATTTCCTTATTATACAAGTAACAATGAGAGGCTTTATTTATCAGATAAGTTTTAGTATGGCTCTTTACCTGGTCTTTATTGATTCATAGGGTATTGGTAGGACCTATGGGTTTTCGAGTAACAATTTCTTACAGTTACAAATAAAAGGTATAGAGTGATGAGAAATAAGATAAGAAGCTAATTTTGAGCACTCATATATCCTGCCACAGTAACTCATCATTCATAAAGTTCTGCAGAAAAACTTGCTTAACAAGCAATCAATATTACACAAATGAATAACCTAAACTAAGTATAAGTAAGAATACTCACCTTTATAGGGCAAGGGAGGGTCGCCGGATATAAAAACTTCATGATAAATGCAAATCACTATATTTGAGGTGCTGATATTACAAGATTCTGCAAGGTGTCATCTATGAGAACCACTAAATTTTCAGGATTACAAACCACAACGCTCAACAATTTACAAAGACCCATGTCCAATAAATCGTCCATTAAAAATTTCTTCGTATCACCAATCGGTTCATCTTTATTATGTATGAAAGCATATGTTCTTTCAAGTTGGAAACAGAGTTCCAAGAATGCAGGTTCCTCCAAGACACTTCTGAAATTGAGTGAGATGTTATGGTTTTCAGACAAACATGTGAATTTCATCTTTATTGCGATATCTTTTGCAGATTCAAGGTTGAAAATTAAATGCTGAGCTGTAGGAGAGGATCGCCATTTGGCAGACACACTGCTTTTAACAAGATGGCAGAGTTGGACGACGTTCGCAAATGAAAACCGCACCATGAAGTTAAAAAAGTCATAGAAATTCATGCCTGCATCAGAGAAAGATATATATGTATACTTTGCAACTTGGAGAAGGAAAAAAATGAAATGACTACACAAATGAATTTTATTCGGCATTATTTCTCCTAGCATACCCATTTTTTAAATGTTGAACCATGAGAGAAACCACTGAGAAGCATATAATAGTGTGTCATTTTAGCATCTAATCAGTATTGTCAAGTAAGAACATAATCGAAGTCTATATAGAGCGATACTGGGGTATAAGCGGTATACAATAGAAAGTAATTAAGAACCAAGCCATTGTGAGTTAAAGGTGTAATACGATCTTGATGTGTGTATCTTTTTTTAACTATTGCCTTCTAAGAAACATTTGCAAATGTCTATAATTTAAAAATTAGAAATATACAATCGATCAACTTGTCGTCATAATTGTTTTAGTTATGAATGTTTGTGATACAAAATATTTAGTTATCATGATGTATTTTAGTTGTGTGGGCACTTGCATTACGAATCATGTGTTTTCAGATGGGCAGTCTAAGCTCTTTGTTTAGTATCTACTACAAAAAGTAGTTAAATTATTTTAGAAGGGTCAAATGACTCCAAACCTCACACATTATACTTAATCGCAGATCTAACTGGGTTGTAATCTCTGTGAGCATTTGTCAGAAAAGTTTGCTGCCAAAAGTTCAAAAGCTAATACTATGTAATCTGACCAAATTGAACATCAGTGCTTGTAAATAAACTGAAGCTTTGGAGCATGTTTAGTTGTTTACGGTTCAAAAGCTAATACTAATTATAATGTAATCTGACCAAATATGCTTCTATTGTTATTCAATAGGCTAAGTTGGAAACCAAACTATTCTAAGAAGGTGATTGGGTGTGCATTTTGAAAGTGGTTATATCACAAGTTAAAAAGTAACAAAAATAAAATGATAAGTTATTAGCATTTATCTTGGTATCTTACTGCAGCCTCTTATTTGATTATCCAAATGCAATTATTTGAACTTATATGATCATAACTTTACTTGGAACTGATTATCCTGACTTAAAGTCACAAAAATAAGTTTAAAAGCACGTCCAAACATCCCATAACAAGTTGCAGAGGCATATTCTTAATTGGATAACCTTCAACAATGAAGAAATTAATGTCTTCCTATGCTTTACAACGTACCTGTATTAGCTGCAAGATTTCGCTGACAGAGTCCCTCAAAATCATCACAAATATCTTTGATGTCTTCAATGTACTCTCTAGCTTCCTTGTAATCTCTCAACATAAGATCCCACTAAAGGAAATAAAAACAAGTTTAATGATAACTTCCGTCTCAGAATGTAGCTATTTACAGAATTATTATGCTTTATTTGCTCTACTTACCACCCAAGAGAGGTTATAGGCATTGAACCAATTATGGTTGATAGATATTGTGTCCTCCTGTAGTAGGCACAGTTAACTCATATATATCAAAAACAATCATAACAACCTAATATCTGTATACAGATCAATACCAAATTGTGAACTTGATGATACCATCCACTAGGAACAAAAATTATTTCGTTCTGATCTTGTGTGCATTCCAACCATATAGCCTGCACGTAAGCAAATCAAAGAATGTAAAAGGTGAAGTTAATGCCTAAATTTTAACTAGTAATCTACAAAGGAAAAGTACCTTCTTAAATTTTGGAAATATATTTTCATCAATCTCTTCAAAGATGTCATATACAGAATTTTTCATGTTCCTGGATTTACAAATGAATAAAATATTTATTGCACTTAGCAGTTTCCTAAACCTTGTAAGGAATAATGCACTTAATGCTAAACCAATAACAGCTGACTACATGCACTTGATATACATCTTTTAAATAATATATTCGCAAATATGTTAAAATTTATCTGCTTTAAAGAAAATTCAGATATACCTGTCAAAGACAAGGTGACGCTGTTCTGGAGATAGAAAGTACCACTGCTTCTTGCCACATACATTTGCTGACCAACTATAAGACCTAAACACGTCAGCATGGAAAGGCGTCCACGTTCCTGAAAAATGAAAATTGATAGACATACCAAAAGGTCACACACACAAAAGTCTTCAAGAAAAAGTATTCTAACCTTTTGCGCCCATGTATACAAAACGATAGTCAGAACAGCTTATGTTGTCTCTCTTTTGATATGCATCATGGTCTTCATGCATGTGATAATGGTCAAGATACAAATTTAGCCAGTCATCACGAAAAAATACTGGAGTTGTATATGCTGTATACTCTGGGTACTCCTGCAAAGTTTTAAATAAGCTAACTATCTCTAACAAATAAAATGCCAGTTCATGGTTTAAACGGTCCTAATTTAACCAGCTTAAATGCACCTTTACAAAGTGCCAGTCCTTAAGATACAGGTTGCCATGTTCCACCGAGGAAAGCTTAAGCCAGT